>CM077199.1:19543231-19978231 GCA_039654625.1 Rhinogobio ventralis
AGACTTGTTTGTGCAATGCATTTGACACACCATTTGTCACAGCTGCAGGTTGGCTTGATGTAGCACTGCCTCATTACAGAGTTATTGTGACCTTATGTGACTGTGGATTATGGAGCCCATCTGTAGTGACTGTCCAGCTGAAACATTCTTAAATGCTAAGGGTGCTCATTAATGCTCTTTAATAAGTATAAAAACATTATTATTTAGCTTTAAATCATTTACAAATTAGTATATGAACTTATTAATGAGTTAATAAAGGTTTTGTTATAAAAAATAAAAAAAACTCTGGTAATGTCTGGTCAATCTAAGTAACTGTCGTCAAATCAAAGTGGGTTATCTCAAATAAGTGAATTTTTAAGAGTGTTTTCAAGACTGACCTGGAACGCCCCGAGAGTGATGCATTCTTTGTTTGTTCATCAAACAATCAAACTGCTTTTATACTCAGCCACATGATGTTTTTTTGAAACCTGGCGCTACCTCTAATCATGTTTTCTAAAAGAGAGTGCAGTTATTGGAGGCCTTGGCACGAGTTTTAATGGACTCTAATAGGCTTGTTTGACCCTGGGGAAAACCATTGTGATGTACAGTACATGCAGATGATTCAGTCCTATTTAGAGGTAAGTTCGGTTTCAAGTGAGTTTCTGCTACTATATAAGCAGTTAAAATTAAATTATTAACTACAACAATATTGTGTTACAACCATTTATTAGGGATTCCATAATGTTTTCGCATGGTAAAAATAATTCTTAATTGAAGTAAATGATACTGACAAAAATCAATCAAACAAACAAAACAATAAAAAGCAACCAAAGATTTACTTGATTGTATTTATATGTTAAAACTTTAAAACATAACTGTGTCTTACAATATTTTGTTAATTTTTTTTAAATGATGGTTTTATTTACAATTAATTGTTTTTTTGTTGTCAAATTTAGCAATGTTGTCTTGGATGAGTTTATTGCTTTATTAATATGGTCATTTGATTGTTACATTTGATTGTTATTGTGGTTCAAGTATGAATAGTTGAGGTCTGCATGGGATTTGTATTTATTTATTTATTGTTGGTTGGATGTTGTCAGTATAGTGTAAGCCAGGCACTTTGCTCTTTACAATATGTAGGCCTACTTTTCTCAGTGATGAAGCACATACTAATGAGCATTTTCCATCTACTGTAATTTTGTTAAAAAGTACATTTGTTAAAAAGTACATTTACGTTTTATGTACTTCATAACATATAACCAAAGCAAACTGCTACTAAAACACGCTCGTGCAAGTTGCATTGGCATGAGGAGATCTACGTAGCAACAGTGCTCGAGCGTTGTTATATGAAAAATAAGTTTATTCAAGTGTGGAAAGCATACTTTCAGTCTACTGTGTATGTACTTCTCAGAAATATAGGCCTACTTTATGTAGGCTACTTCTCAGAAATATACTCAAAATTGCAAAAAGTAGGCCTATAGGCTACCTGACAGAAAGGTCTATATACACTCACCTAAAGGATTATTAGGAACACCTGTTAAATTTCTCATTAATGCAATTATCTAATCAACCAATCACATGGCAGTTGCTTCAATGCATTTAGGGGTGTGGTCCTGGTCAAGACAATCTCCTGAACTCCAAACTGAATGTCAGAATGGGAAAGAAAGGTGATTTAAGCAATTTTGAGCGTGGCATGGTTGTTGGTGCCAGACGGGCTGGTCTGAGTATTTCACAATCTGCTCAGTTACTGGGATTTTCACGCACAACCATTTCTAGAGTTTACAAAGAATGGTGTGAAAAGGGAAAAACATCCAGTATGCGGCAGTCCTGTGGGCGAAAATGCCTTGTTGATGCTAGAGGTCAGAGGAGAATGGGCCGACTGATTCAAGCTGATAGAAGAGAAACTTTGACTGAAATAACCACTCATTACAACCGAGGTATGCAGCAAAGCATTTGTGAAGAACACGCACAACCTTGAGGCGGATGGGCTACAACAGCAGAAGACCCCACCGGGTACCACTCATCTCCACTACAAATAGGAAAAAGAGGCTACAATTTGCACGAGCTCACCAAAATTGGACAGTTGAAGACTGGAAAAATGTTGCCTGGTCTGATGAGTCTCGATTTCTGTTGAGACATTCAGATGGTAGAGTCAGAATTTGGCGTAAACAGAATGAGAACATGGATCCATCATGCCTTGTTACCACTGTGCAGGCTGGTGGTGGTTGTGTAATGGTGTGGGGGATATTTTCTTGGCACACTTTAGGCCCCTTAGTGCCAATTGGGCATCGTTTAAATGCCACAGCCTACCTGAGCATTGTTTCTGACCATGTCCATCCCTTTATGACCACCATGTACCCATCCTCTGATGGCTACTTCCAGCAGGATAATGCACCATGTCACAAAGCTCGAATCATTTCAAATTGGTTTCTTGAACATGACAATGAGTTCACTGTACTAAAATGGCCCCCACAGTCACCAGATCTCAACCCAATAGAGCATCTTTGGGATGTGGTGGAACGGGAGCTTCGTGCCCTGGATGTGCATCCCACAAATCTCCATCAACTGCAAGATGCCATCCTATCAATATGCGCCAACATTTCTAAAGAATGCTTTCAGCACCTTGTTGAATCAGTGCCACGTAGAATTAAGGCAGTTCTGAAGGCGGAAGGGGGTCAAACACAGTATTAGTATGGTGTTCCTAATAATCCTTTAGGTGAGTGTATATGGATTATAGCCTACATGTACTCAATCTTTTGATCGACATATGCTTAAAAGTATAATTAAGTATTCTAAGTATGCTTGGCTTGTTGTGTTTAATCCCTTGATCGAGTAGCCTATCAAATAGGTTAATATGCCTATGTCTTATAAACTAAAAAAATAATGATTTATAAAGAAAACAGATATGTTCCTAATTCTGAATGCAAAATAATATACACTCACCTAAAGGATTATTAGGAACACCTGTTCAATTTCTCATTAATGCAATTATCTAATCAACCAATCACATGGCAGTTGCTTCAATGCATTTAGGGGTGTGGTCCTGGTCAAGACAATCTCCTGAACTCCAAACTGAATGTCAGAATGGGAAAGAAAGGTGATTTAAGCAATTTTGAGCGTGGCATGGTTGTTGGTGCCAGACGGGCTGGTCTGAGTATTTCACAATCTGCTCAATTACTGGGATTTTCACGCACAACCATTTCTAGAGTTTACAAAGAATGGTGTGAAAAGGGAAAAACATCCAGTATGCGGCAGTCCTGTGGGCGAAAATGCCTTGTTGATGCTAGAGGTGAGTGTATAAATAGTAAACTATAAGTATGATGTTATGTTCACTTAAAGAAAACGTATACTTACTACAATATAAAACAACTAAACTATTAGTTTACTTAGATATACTTCAAAGTGTACTTTCATAAACAAAAAAATTGTACTACAAGTATTAAAGCCACAATATGTATTTTTTTTTGCCGCTAGAGGTCGCTTATTCAAAACAAAGGCGTAGCTTGATGACGTCTTGATTTCGTGAAGCTTTTATTATGCCGCAGACGACCGCTTCCGCTTCTTCTGCTCATGTGTATGTGGGGTAATGCGGTGCTGTTTTATCATATTAGATACATTATTTGAGTGTGTTGAAAGTTGTTATAATGCTACTCTGTGTGTTCGCTCGGCGGCTACTATGAGACACTTGTTGCACACTACAGTAAGCTAGATCGAAATTAGGGTAAAACATAGTAAATCATTAAAACGAGATTTAAACAATAAGACTAACTGTGTTGAGCGATATAACAATGATTAGTTTTCTGTTGCTCACCTGTCTAATAAAACACATAATATATTAAACCGTCTTTGGTGCTTCCATGGTTTCTACAAAATAAAAACGGAAATCAAGGGTAATGCGGGTATGATGTCATTGAAAGGCGATGCACGGACATGGCCCGTGTCCTGGTTAAAATTTAAACATTTGGGATAAAGTCAACAAAATATATAACATTGTTCTAGTGGTTTTTGTATATTTTAATCCAAAAATCTTACATATTGTGCCTTTAAAATAGTAATATACTTATAAGTTCACTTGTAGTAGCTGATGCAGTACACGTGAGTAGTTATGAACTAGTTCTGCACTTAAAATTTACTACTGTACACTTATAATACACTTGAACGTATAACCTACTTTTATATACTAAAAAGTGGGCTAATTTAGTCCCAATCAGTACATAAAGTATACTTAAAAATATACTTGAAATTTACTTAAGTATACTTAATAAGATTGAAGTGTAGGCTACTATTTTTCGCAAGTGTAAAGCAGGACAGTTGACGTCAATTGTGCTATAGTTGCGCGAGACGAACTTAAAATTCTGTTAAAAAAAAGTACCCCCCTTAAAATCACCAATGAAAGTGTCCAGGTATTTTAAATAAATAGAAATGTTTAGTCACATTTTACATTATAATATTATTTTATGGAGCTATTTGTAAATATAGCTACCTTGCTAGTATGAGCTTTGTACAAAACTGCCAACTGTATGTTATATTTTGCCAGGAACAGCAAATGAACTGAAATGGATCGATAAATCAAACGATAAACGTAAAAGTAAGAGTTGCATCATATCAGGGTGTCTTTTGTTTTAGTGGCATCCCATCTCAAATGGCTAGCCAGCGTTTCAATGGGACGCTCAGTGTTGGATAACGCACGTCACATTTCTCCTCAACCTCCGCGCGCTGCTCACTTTCAGTTTGCGCTTTGCAACTTCGCGATTGTCTCTGCCTTTTCCCCTGGTGTTACGTGAACTACGTGAACTACAGACCCAAGATGATAATGCTTTAATGTAAATAGTACTCGATGTTTGTCCGGATGTTCATTTTAATTAGGGAAACGCGAGTTGTGTTGGGTTTTTTGCTGCGCGTGCTGTTTGGAGATACAGAAATCATCACCTCTGTCACTGTCAGTTTGAGTGAGTGACCTACAGACACGCTATCATGTAAGTGTCGTCATTTAGATTTTTCTTGGGTTATGTAAGTCTTATGATAAAGTCTTATGTTGATATAGCCTTATATTATATAGGTTATCCTATTAAATATTGTTTTCTGTAGTTACTTAAAATAAGTGTTCCAATACTGCTGAACAATTTTATAACACAATTTAATTTTGCCTTATTGCCACGTCTTAATATGCCTTCCAGATCTACAATTATGTAATTTAGGCGTGTGCTGTATAATTACACATTGGGCTGATAGTGCATAATAAAACATAATACAAGTTATTAGGTTCATTCTACGAGGTGCGTAGAAAAAAGATTATTTTTAAAATATGATGGGGAAATAGCTATGAAACGTAGTAACACTGCTGATGGCATCAGTGTTGACAGTTTTACAGTTCATTTAGTCATTAAAAGCTGTGTGAGGGGAGGTTACGAAACTACAGAGTATTTACAGTATTAAAAAGGGAATTTAATGCTGATATTTCTACAAATTTCCAGGTTTTAGTAAGCAAATGTTTACTGTACACTCTCAGAAAAAAAGGTAAAAAAAGCTGTCACTGGTATGGTACCCTTTAAAAAGATTATAATATTTAGGTACACTTATATGTGTTATATATTTATAAAGGTACGTTGTACCTTTTTAAAGGGTACTGCCCCAGTGACAGCTTTTGTACCTTTTTTTCTGTCAGTGTACAAAATTATCATAACAGTGATAACTATTTAAGATTATACCTCACTAACATATGTGCTAAAAAATAAAAATAAAAAGAGGATTTGGAAACTCAAGACTGCAACAGGTCACAAAGGCTTCTTCATGTAATAGATTTTTGTTTACATTTTAAGGAAAGTGGCTTAAATAACACACAGTAAAAGCTGACAGCTTTTCATTTTTAAAGTCATTATTAACACGTTTTCAAGAGTGACACAAAAGACACCTTTTTCATAGAAAGACTTAGCTACTTAGAACACACTCACTTATAGGAAACTGCATCTGAAATGTTTTACATGAGCCGTACATTTAATTGTAAATAACAACAGTCAATAATAGCTTATGTATTAATGCATTTAGTTTGATGCTTGAGTGTTCTTTTCACTGAATTCCTCTGTTGAACACATGTGGGTTATAGCGTGTGCAACAGCACACTACATTTCTCACGATTTAACAAGCAATTTAACAAGCTATAAAAGGCCTTTGGCAGTGTTTACAGCTAGTCAGTTGTATTGTGTGCAATGCAATATATTTTCATTCACATTTGTGATAGAAAAGCATCAGTTAAACACTCATTGCATATCCATTTTTGGCAGCAAATGATCAAAATATATGAAAACGACACCACAGCAGTTTCATATTTCATTTCAGCTCAGTCTGTAATATGTAATACAATATGAATTCAATACAGTGGCTCTGCATGTAAGCCCGGCACTTGAGATGTGTGTATTCTCCTCTCCTCATTGCTGTAATTTGTGGCTGACTTTGTTTTTCGCAGCATCTCGTCCTCTCTAGTATGTGGCTGATCTTGTAGTGGCAAAGGGCAGTTTGGCACTTGAAACGGTTTTCTGGAATATCTTGGCCGATATGTCTCCCTCTCGGTTTTGTTAGGAAACAAACGCAACATTTAATCAGTCCTTTTAAGCAAACAGTAATTGCCCTCTCGGGATGCGAGATAAGAACTAACATTAAAAGCATGACTAGAAGAGAAGAGTAATCTCCCCGTGAACCAATGAGGTGTCTGCTCCAGTGCCACCCGCCTGAGCTAATAAGGGTGTTTTGTGAGGGTAATGTCTGGTTTGAGCACCAGATTGTGTGAGGAAAGCTATAACCCAGTGGCATGGTGGCCCCACAAGTGGCTGTTTTCAAACTTACTAATGAACTCATAGCATTTAAGTGTATAATTAAATATGTGGAGTAATTTGTAGTTTGAAACATCTACAGCAGTGGCAGATTTTATTACGCCAACAGTTCACAGCAAAGGTTGAGGTTAATGACTGCTGAAACTATGCATAAGGCTTTTTGTGATCAGTCTTTTTTCCCTTACCTACCATAAATGCAATGCAGTTTCATGGCAAAAGGCCTTTTAAACTGATGTAATCGTGCATGCTAAGCGTATCAGTGAGTTCTATTGAGCGGTTTGATCTGTTTAGCAACCTGACACTGACTTCAGTAGAAACATGCCATATGTCAAGCTATATCATATTACGGCACCAGACATATGCTTATCTTGCATGCCCATTTCACTTCTCAGAACCGGAGGCTCGGTCTGGATCATGATTAACACGGCTGAATTTTTGAATGGCTGGATCAGTAGAATCCTGTGAAAACATTCCCACCCTGTCAAGTGGGTTATGTAAAAAGTGAAAACGCTAACAGTCCACCAGGTCTCCAATGAAGCACATTGTTGTTTGTCTCTCTCCACATTAGATGGTGTAACTCAACACGTTCTGTATTGGCTGTAATCTTCAGCCCCTTGTGGTCCTCTGGACAAAAGTAGAAGCTTTTAGTGAAGCTATTGGTGTAGTCACCTGTGGCAGCATTGACGTGTGAGAATAAAATATGGAGGTTAGGTCACCGTTGACAGTTTAGATGGCTCAGAACAGAACTGTTTATACCTTTCCTTTGGCACTTACAACTACAGCTTTTATCAGGCTTTCGTCGATAGCAGAAAAAAAAAAATGTTGAAAACTGCAGCAGGTGATTGATAAGATAAACTTCTAAAACTATATGTGTTGTTCACAATTTTGAAACAAGGATGCTGTTGTCTGGATGTTAGGGCTCAAGAACTTGTTTGGACCGTTTTTCCTCAAACAGGCAAAGTTCTAGTTAATTATTGTCAAGTTAATGTTCATTATCAGCATTGATATTAGCAAGGACTTTTGAAGGACCTATTAAGCTTTTATTATTAGAAGATAATAAATGAAGTGTGTCATTTGGGAGGACTCAACCTACAACCTGTCTACTACTATTAATATAGTACAACATTCTTAAAAATAGTTTTATGGTTCAACTTTTAACATCGATTTTTAACCTTTCCATTGCATAAAAGGTTCTTTATATTGGAAAAAGGTTCTTTAGGTTATTAAAATGTTCTTCACACTAAAGGCAAAGTCGCATTAGCAAAATGTCTGTGAAATTTCTCTGCCAAAAAAGGTGCATTGTCAACAGTGTAGCGATGCATGAAGAACAGCTCATGCAGGGTTATGTTCATACCAAGAAGCTTTCGGTTGGTCGACACCGCAAATTTGCATGACCAACTTAAACGCAAATAAAATCTGTGAAGAGAACTTGCCCTCATGTGAAAATGAATTGTGTGAATTCCTACTGAGATGACTGGATTTCAACGGTAAATGTGACCGCACCATAAGAACATTTTTTTATTTTTAAAAGCTGTACACTTGAATCCAAAATGGTTCTTCTATGGCTTCTTCGCTGTGAAAACCCTCATAATTTTTAGAGTGTAAGAAAGGAGAAAGTACACACACAAGCAATCACAAACATTACCACAAATGTACAAATGACCTTTTTGCTTGAGGATGTAATGACAGTAAACATTCTATCAGTTATGGGCTTCATTTGAATACACTTTTGTGAGAATGTTGTGAGTCTTGAAGCAGATATTTCTTGAAGTTCGTAGTGATTTTCAACTCTTTACCCTATCCTGACCCTACTAAACTATTTGGCTACTTCAATGAAACTAATCGTTCTCTGCTTTGAAGTTTTTCTCAGCATGACACTGCATCTAGTTTCCTTTTAAACATCGCTCTGGTTTTTTTGCTAAGCAGGTGCCAGCAATTTCCTCGTCTGTGCTACATTGCTGCCAAGTTACAGCCTGTCAACACAATCGCAGATAAAACAGAACAATAGCAGAAGTGGACCAGATGTACCAGATGAGATGTGGAGGTGTTTCCTCTGAGCTTTATCAAAAAACAGCATGAAGCCGGCCAAGTGAGCATGAAGCGAATTTAGTGTTGAACTCTCTCTCTCGCTCTTTCTCCCCCCGTTCTGCATGGTTTCTCTCTTAAGAAAACATATTGTCATGTTGATTCCTCTTCTAATTGCGATTCGGGGGAAAGGTGATTAGCATTTGTGACTGTGCCTAAAGCAGCCGACCAGTTTAAGCCAAATTAAACCTCACCAATAAAACTCTTGACTGGGGACTTGAGTGGAAAATGTGGCACTTTTATTGAAGTCATTAATTCGCCTTGCAGGATGCCTGCCCTGGTCTCTCTAGAGACACACGGCCGCCTCTCCACTGGAGCATAAAACACAGTTAGGAAAGGATTAAATACCTGCCCTAAATCAATACCAAGGGAGACAGGCAGTTCTTACTCAGCTCACCTGCCATGGTCAGCCTGTTATGTGGACGCTGTGTACTGATATAATGGACCATTCCTTGTAAAAAGCACATTGCCCCTCTCAGAATCTTGTATACAAGAACAAATAAAAGGTGATTGCTGGTTACAAAGGAAGATTTTGTTAAGTATCACTTCATTTGAAGTGGGTAGTGGTTCGATTTGACAAAAATCTGAATTTAATCTATTAATTATTTAAATTAATATGGATGAAAAACCTGACATTTTCACAAAAGTGTATTCTAATGAAGCCCATAACTGATTATTTTCATTATGACCTCAAGCACAGAGGTTCATTTGTGTGTAATTCAAAGGTTAAGAAGTTTAATTTTGTGTATCTCTGAATCTTTGCATTTGCTTATGTGTGTGTGTGTGCATATGTGCGTGTCTGCACAGAAATAGACATATCAGGAAGTCAGTTGAACTGTTTTTTTTCTTTTCTTATGTAATGTATAACTTACACAACAAGTTATAGGGGTTTTAAATAAGTAAAAAGAGATTGTTCATCCACAAAGAGATATTAACAATATCCAGTTTCCAGACTGATTTCTTTATATACACTACTGAAATTAAAAAAGGACCATTCAATTAATCAAAAGTGACAAGGCATTTATAAAAGATTTATAATGTTACAAAAATAACTTTATATTCGTCAAAGAATCCTTTCCCACAAAAATATTAAGCAGCACAACTGTTTTTAACATTTATAATAAGAAATGTTTCTTGCGCACCTAATCAGCATATTAGAGGGATTTCTGAAGGATCATGTGACACTAAAGACTGGAGTAATGTTGCTTAAAATTAAGCTTTGCATTACAGGAATAAATTATATTTTAAAATACATTCAAATAATATTTTAAATTGTAAAAAATGTTTTACAATATTATGTTTTTTATCAGATAAATGCAGTCTTGGCGAGCATAAGACTTGAGCATAAAACCTCAAAAACATAAAAAAATTACTGAACCCACACTTTGAACTATAGTGTACAACAAAAGAGTGAAAAGGACATACAATTAAATGAAGCCCATATGAATTATGTGTTATTTTTAAAACATTTGAAGCTATATGACAGCTTTGAGTGAAGGCTGAAAATCTCCCCCTATACAGCAGCATAAAAATCACACTCTCGTTTGCACATTTTCAAAATTGCTGCAGTGATGAGACACATGAGAACTATTTATGTATTATGTATTTATTATATATATAATACCTGCAAGCAGGAGTGACATTTGAGAGCTACAGAGGAAAGGAAGCTGAATTTTGGTCTGTTCCTCACATAAAGGATGTGGCTTCAGAAGACATAAATAGCACATGAGTACTATAAACCACTTTTTTGCTGCTCTTTTTGGAGCTTGACAGTTCCTAGTCATTGTGTGCTTTCCACTTTTGTTTCATTGTTGGAGGCAAACCATTCCTTCGATAATTGTTACAGTAATGCGTTTACAATGGATGTATAGCGAGCCGACATTCCAGAGGGTTTAAAAGTTGAAATGTGAAGCTCATATTTTTTGTTAAAGCACTTAAATGAATTGTTTAGAAAAGCCCTGGTTATTATTTTTTTACTGTAAAGTTGTCTAAATCATCCTTATTTATGTGGGACTACTTTTATAGGTGCATTATGCATTACAAAAATAATGTGGGTGGAGTATGTTGCATGTAAATGTACCCTTTCTGGAGTTGAAAAAATGTGATGTAACTTTACACAGGCAAGGTCAATAAGTGATTATGTCACTCTCGTGCCATCATGTATAATATTTAAGCATTGTATTAATATTAATAATAAGCATTTTAGTGTTTGCTGCCTGGCCTTGTGCTCACTGAACTATTAATGTGCTCACTGAGCTATTTAACTTGATCAGCTTGATTTTTCTGTCTAGTTGTGCATCTGTGATCAACAAACACCATTGCTAAATTGGAAAGCGTTTTCAAACTGTCAGATGGCAGCATCAGTGGCCACCGGCATGGTGCGGTGAATGACCTGGTTATGCCCTCAGGTAGACACCATGAGTTTGTGTCCTGCCTAGCTACCTGCTTATTCATCATGCTGAGCAGTTTTAGACCCAATTGAATTAGTTCCCTTTCAGTTGCCCAATGTTCTCGTGTTAAAAGCCTCTGCTGTTTGAACAGCCAGGTGCGTCCTGGCAGTAAAAAAGTTTAGTTGGGCTTCTTGCACCACTATCATCATACTGAAGTCACCATGTCACACTTAAAGGAGCCAGGTTTCAAAAGAAAATGACCATAATATTCATCACTGGTGATGACACCTTCATCAGCACTTTTGTACTATTGGCTAATGCAGACCACAAGACCAGAATGCTGTAAGTCTGTAATTACATATACGTTTTTTCCATTAAACCATCACTTAAGGACAGGAAAGACTGCTGGAGGGAGAATATGTATGGATAACATCAGGAATATATTCATCTGACACAATGACTTGTTTTGCAATAGTTTCTATTATTCGAGTGTGTGTGTGTGTTATTAAATTAGTTAAAGTGTACTGGCAGAGTATAGACAGTCCCTGTTCTTTTTTTTTCACTTTATAACATGTACGACCGTTATTGCCTCTTTAGTTCCGTGGTTAATATCTAAGGAATACATAGCAGGTGTTACACCAGATCTAGATGGTGTTACATAAGTTCAGAATGCTTTTGAAAGCTTCCGTGGGAAAAGATAAGTTGACAGAAAACTTACTCTGTGCTTTGAGTATGATGCCTATCATAAATTACAAAAATAAATATTTTATATTTAGTATAAGTTGCTTTGTGACATAAATGTTAAAGAACTAAATTAAATGCCTTTAATATAGCATCTTTAAATATAGTAGTATAATTATGCATATAATAATTGTCGGAAATAAATAATTAGATAAATAAATTAATCTTAAAGCAACATTTCACTCAAAAATGGTAATTTGTCACAAAGTATGATTGTATAAGGATAAGGGATCTTTTTAATCATCTTTATGCCGTCACTAGTTTATTTTAAATAGTTTTGCAAAAATAGTTTAGTAAAAAATATTCCATGTAGGTCATAAAATATAATTGCATAATAGTTATAGAAAATAATAGTTATCAAAGTGCTGTTTGAAAAAGTTTTAGATTGACTATAGTAGTGGTTCTCAAACCTGTTCTCGAGTACCACCAGTCCTGCACATTTTGTATGTCTCCCTATATCTGACACACCCATTTCAGGTCTTGCAGTCTCTACTAATGAGCTCATGAGTTGAATCAGGTGTGATAGATGAGGGAGACATACAAAATGTGCAGGGCTGGGGGTCCTCCAGGACAGGTTTGAAAACCCCTGCACTGGACTATAGTATGTAAATTATGATAAATCACACAGAGTGTAGATATTTCAGTGACATAAGATTTACTAAATGGTTAAACGTTGCATAGTTTGTGTGTGTGTGTGTGCATGTATTACCAAGTCAAGATTTGTATTTCTTTGAAATGTATCAGCGTTAAAAAGGATGAAGAAATTGGTTGGATACCAGCAGGGAAAGGTGTCAAATCTCACCAGTCAACAATCTAGGAAAAGCAGTTCACCACAGGACTTGACCTCCCCTTTTGCTGTATTCTCCAGGGCTAGGCATGAACCTGATATGACAGCAATGAATGCCGTAGTCTTAAAGGACAGGACAAATGTGTTTCTTTTCTGAATTTTATGCATATTTATTATATATAGTTGACCAAAATGTTTTTTTAATGGTTGACACCAATACCAATATGAGATGTTAATATATTGATGTATGTCATACAGTCTAATGACAGCAAATAAGAAAAAATAGCACTTATTTGACTCTACTTACTCAAAATTCACAAAAAATTTTTTTTAAAACAGAAACAATTTATTTTCCATTGAAAATTCAATACATGGTGGTTAATTTGCAGCTGCTTCCACATGTGTGTTTTTCCCTCATAATGTGGCATGTAATAACTGTGGTAAAACAACCTGTTAGGCTTGTGATTGTAAGCTTTGAGTGAGAACTGGAGAAAACTTGTAAGATTTAATAGGATGACTTTTCTTGGAAAGAAATGGTTTCTGAGAGCTGCTTTTGACTGTGCTCTTGCTGCTGTGATTTCAGGAACAATTTTGAATCTCTCAGCCTGTTGCAGATCTTTCCACTTTCATGCAATACAGGTCACTTTCTGGTGTTTCCTTGTACCACAGTTGCACAAACCTTACCAAACAGGAATTATTGGAAATTGTGAGAAATATATATTTAGATTTGAGTCATTGTGCATCTATAAACTTAGGTACATCTGTTAGCAACCTTGATATGTGCTTCATATCTAGCAAGGTTTTATCTAGCTTTAGATCTAGCTGTCCTTTTGTCCTTCCCGTTGACATTTTAATAAACCTCATTTGACCCCGGTGTCTGTTGCACATCCAGGAGTTGTGCCAGGCCTGGCTGTTGTATCCTTGATCTGATCTCGCACTAATGAGTGAATAAATGAATAATCAGTCGCTTCTATTTTGGATTTAGCCTACTCTGGATGCCTCTCTCTCGCTCTGTCTTTCTCTTCCTCTCTCTCCCTGTCTCTCTCCAGCTCTTTCATTAAGAAATAGCGGAAAGACCCATCTCTCAGCACCTCCTGATTGGAAAGCTGCCGGCTTCCCTCTTCAAATACTAACTGTATTTGTTATTGTGAGGGTGCTGTGATAACAGTGGGATCTTTCCCATCAGACCAGGAAGGGGGAGATTCGAGGCAAGACGGGTCTTGTTAAGGTCGTTTTGTTTACACTCATTATTTAGCATGACCCCACAGGGCGAACCACAGGGACAACTGTCACAAAACATAAAGCTGTTAATAGCTATGATACGATCCATCTGGCAGCTTCTGATACTAGTTTGTCACTCTTCGTTATGCAAGTCGTTACATCATTATGTATGCAACGGTTTGTTTTAGAAGGTGTTTCCGCATCTTACTTTACAGAAACCTTCAATTTGTTCTTCAAACTGGACAATAACAACATTTGTCATTTCATGACAGAGCCAGTGCCTTGGGAGATCAGGTCATTCAAGGGTCAAGTGTCCAAAGCCTTCCTTTTCCTATTAATTTTCCCTGCACGTACCATATCTGTCACCCACAAAAAAGTGTGTTTCACACAACAAATCGAAAACTGTATCCATAGGAGCAAATAACAAAATTGACATTTGTGTCGTTGCAAATAAGGCTGATTTGATTAAGATAATTACCGTATTTAGACACTTAAAATTGAACCTAATTAAACAGGCTTTCTCGGAACGTGATAACATTTTGCAAGAATTAATTATCATTTATTTGTAAGTACGCAGGAAAATTATTTTTTCTTGCCTAGCTTCTGTAATAGATTATTTTTTGAAATGGCAATAGCTGTTGACTGCTCACACTAAATGCTTCTTATGCAATATGCTGTACCCTTGTGCAGTATTTCCTAATAGATCAGAAACGTTCTGTATGTTCTGTATCTTTGACATTATTGCTTAATCTTTGCCTGGGAAGACAGCTTTTGGATTTGTCAATTGTATTTACATTAGAACATATTCCAGTCTTGAAATAAGGAAAAAGTTCAGAAAATTCTTATGGTTTTCTATCTATCTATCTATCTATCTATCTATCTATCTATCTATCTATCTATCTATTTATTGTTGGAAACTCAGAAGCGAAGACCAGGAGACTTGGATGTATCTTCAGCAGGATTCTTTATTTAGAAAACGTGCTGTCGGTAGCTGCAGTCCATCAAGTCTACTAAGGCAGTATACATTGTAGTTTATATACACTCACCTAAAGGATTATTAGGAACACCATACTAATACTGTGTTTGACCCCCTTTCGCCTTCAGAACTGCCTTAATTCTACGTGGCATTGTTTCAACAAGGTGCTGAAATGTTGGCCCATATTGATAGGATAGCATCTTGCAGTTGATGGAGATTTGTGGGATGCACATCCAGGGCACGAAGCTCCCGTTCCACCACATCCCAAAGATGCTCTATTGGGTTGAGATCTGGTGACTGTGGGGGCCATTTTAGTACAGTGAACTCATTGTCATGTTCAAGAAACCAATTTGAAATGATTCGAGCTTTGTGACATGGTGCATTATCCTGCTGGAAGTAGCCATCAGAGGATGGGTACATGGTGGTCATAAAGGGATGGACATGGTCAGAAACAATGCTCAGGTAGGCCGTGGCATTTAAACGATGCCCAATTGGCACTAAGGGGCCTAAAGTGTGCCAAGAAAACATCCCCCACACCATTACACCACCACCACCAGCCTGCACAGTGGTAACAAGGCATGATGGATCCATGTTCTCATTCTGTTTACGCCAAATTCTGACTCTACCATCTGAATGTCTCAACAGAAATCGAGACTCATCAGACCAGGCAACATTTTTCCAGTCTTCAACTGTCCAATTTTGGTGAGCTCGTGCAAATTGTAGCCTCTTTTTCTTATTTGTAGTGGAGATGAGTGGTACCAGGTGGGGTCTTCTGCTGTTGTAGCCCATCCGCCTCAAGGTTGTGCGTGTTGTGGCTTCACAAATGCTTTGCTGCATACCTCGGTTGTAACGAGTGGTTATTTCAGTCAAAGTTGCTCTTCTATCAGCTTGAATCAGTCGGCCCATTCTCCTCTGACCTCTAGCATCAACAAGGCATTTTCGCCCACAGGACTGCCGCATACTGGATGTTTTTCCCTTTTCACACCATTCTTTGTAAACTCTAGAAATGGTTGTGCGTGAAAATCCCAGTAACTGAGCAGATTGTGAAATACTCAGACCAGCCCGTCTGGCACCAACAACCATGCCACGCTCAAAATTGCTTAAATCACCTTTCTTTCCCATTCTGACATTCAGTTTGGAGTTCAGGAGATTGTCTTGACCAGGACCACACCCCTAAATGCATTGAAGCAACTGCCATGTGATTGGTTGATTACATAATTGCATTAATGAGAAATTGAACAGGTGTTCCTAATAATCCTTTAGGTGAGTGTACATTTTAGGTGGCAGGGGAGACAAAGCAAATGGGTGACGACCTTAAAGCATGCAAATGAAGTATCCAGGTAAAGAGACCTGCCCCAGACTCTAGAGTGTCACCAGTCCTAATCCAATCAGCATAACAATTTAAGATGGGACAGGGGCTTCAAGAGCCATTACATTTATGCATTTGGGCAGACACTTTTATCCAAAGCGACTTACATTACATTCAAGGTACACATTTTACATTTTGTAAGTTCTTGCTTTCCCTGGGAATCAAACCCATGACCTTGACATTGCTAGCGCCACGCTCTACTGTTTGAGCTACAGGAAAGCCTGTATTAAAGACAAAGGTGAGATTCTCAGTAATCTGGCTCGTTTGACTTACAATAAAGAGAATAGGAACAGGCAGAAAACTCTTGCTAGAAACTTTGCTTAACAGAATAATTCATCTGATGTCATCATCTTTACCTTAAATGCTAAATACAATGTACTTCCCTTAGTTTTAAACAGATTCTTAAATTTGTAATCCCACACTATGTATCTGTCTATCTGTCCGTCCGTCCGTCCGTCCGTCCGTCTGTCTGTCTGTCTGTCTGTCTGTCTGTCTGTCTGTCTGTCTATCTATCTATCTATCTATCTATCTTTCTTTCTTTCTTTCTGTCTGTCTGTCTGTGTTCCACAGAAAAAATAAATACAAACAGTTTTAGAACGACATAAGGGTTAATGCTGACAGAAGTTTCATTTTTGGAAACTGTCCTCTATCTCTGGTGAAAATATGATGTTTGAAGTGTAATATGAAATATGAAGTGTGTAGTCACTGATGCTGACAGTTGCCAAAAATATTGTACACTCAGTGTGCCATAGTTGCACAAATCACATTTTGGACACGTCTCAAAGTTTTGATTTTGAAATAAGGCAACGGCTATTTGCACTGAAAATAGCAGTATTTTCTTAGCAATATGCTATTTACACTAAGTGAAAATAGCAATATTTTGTAAATAGTAGTTAGATGCTATTTGTTGTAAGTGTAAATAGTTATTAGATGCAACCAGACAATGATGATGACCCAACCAGACATTGGTGGGCGTAGTTATTGTAAATAGCCTTTGCCAAGAAGGAGGGCTATTTGCATTTATTGCAATTGCTAATAGACACTCCGTTTAATCAAACACCTCCTTTTGCTGATCATTTGCTGAAAAGAAGAAAACATTTTTCACATGAGTTTCAGCCCCTATTTTGTGCATTAATCATGCATTATATTATTATATTTGAATTTCATACTTTTAAAGAAATCTGCTGGATTACATATCTGTCAAAGTGAATGGAGAATTTGTGAATTAATCTAACATCTTCTGACATTTTTGTCTTTGTGCCTCCCTCAACACAGACCCACCCTTACAGCCATAAAAACATTAAACTAATGAGTAACCTAAGGAGAGCCAATAATTTGAGAACTTTAAACAATGAGTACAAGAAATGACCCATAAATTGTTTGTGAGCTTTAGCTGCGGGCCATGGCCATTGTTAGAATGGAAACTAAATCACTCTGGTGGTCTAACACACATAGTGCAACAGGTTTAATGTAATGACGTGACTCAAATTTTGAGTAAATTAGAGAAAGCCAACATCGCAATCGTATTAGAACACTTCCATTTCATTATAAGAGTTTCACACAAATGTTTGAGCCCTGCATTTCAGTTTTTTGTGCCACCACAAATCAAAAAGAAATATAAAACACACATTAGGAACGATTGTCATTACTGATAGGTAAAGCAAGGCTCATTTAAACAGCTCTGATTGACCATTATGCAATGGTAGTAAACTGAAATGGAATGCTGTAATCAACACTTTCCCCGATTACTTAATTGTGGTAGTTGTAATCACAGTCTAAATTGTATTCAGTTAATTATACAGCTCTACTACTGTTATTTGTGTTATGCAGGTTTTTTTCCAGTTATATTGAGCAGTATGTTTTTTCAATGACTCCATGACACTCCATGACACAATTTCTCATCTCATTAGAGACTATAGAGACACATTTTTTACTCTAGAGTGTCAATATTGAGACATGCGTGATGATATCACTGACCACTACTGTTGTGCAGATGTCTCTGATTATTCATGGCCTCATTTCCAGGGTTATGGGAGATTGGGTCCGACATCTCTGTGCTTTGTTCATTATTTCCACCTGCCTATAGATGGAAAATAAAGAAACAGGTCTTTATTCTGTGCTTTATGTTGCCACAGTGATCATGGACAAAGGCCAGATATATTTGTTTACACTGTGTTAAAAGATCTTGTCCTTTTGTGTAATGCAAACTTTGATATTATCAAGAGTTGTAAATGCACACAAACTGCATATTTTAATCTGAGAGATATTTCTTTGCCAGTTCTGCCTCAAAACCCCCCCACCCCCCCTCCCCTCGCTTTTTATCTCCCAAGCTGAATGAAAATGAAGTCGGGTTGACAACTTTCCAGTGGTTTACATTCCATCATGTTTAAATCTTTCTCAACCTGTAGTGCTTTCTGTTTTTCTCTATTAAAGGATGCATTGTTATCTGCCACTATGCGATATTGATATTGGAGCAGAATGACAGATTGGATTAGGTCAGTGATTTTTAAGCCCCTGTTGGCATATCGGTCACCGTTTCTGGCCCCAGACAGGGCAGCAGACCTCTGCTGTTATCTCATATTTCCTACTGATTGAAAAGCATCAGGCTCATAAGCAATATCTCAAGACTGGTGGCACACAAGGGAAGCTCTCTGGTATCTGATCTGTTTGTTTCACTGTTTTTGACTGGACGCTGTAATGGTCGGTGACAGACATGATTAGGTGTTTTTACCACATTGCAAGCTTTGAGTTTAATCTCAAACCTTTCAGAGTCAGAAATTGTAAATTTCAGGTCATTTTTAACACTAGGTTTACAGTAAAGTTTATTTCCTAAAACAGTGCAAAATTGTTTTTTTGTGTGTGTGTGTGTGTTAGATGATTTGTCTTGTATCTTATGTAAAACAATAGTCCATTTTGATTTTGGCTTTATAACATTTACAAATATGTTAATCTTATCACAACAGCAGTATGATTTTATACAAACTAAATCCTTTTAAGGTAAACCAGTTCACTGGTATTCGTAAAGCTCCAAGGCAGCTATTCTCAGTCAAGAAAAAAATGGGGAAATGCTGTTTGCAAAAATTGTTTAATTAACATATCTGGAACAACTGAAATAAAATCTTTTTCTTTTTTATATATCACTGAAATGGTGCAAAGTTACCTTCCAAAAGGGTTAATTAACTTAATTAACTAACTAAAATTATGTCATCATTTCCTCACCTTCATGTTGTTCCAAACCTGTTTGACTTTCTTTCTTCTGCAGAACACAAAAGAAGATTGTTTAACTATCCCTTTAAATCATCCATTTTATAAGTATTAAAATATTTAACATTAGTATTATAATAATACTTTATATTATTATTAATATATTATTAATATTATTAATACTTTATATAATATATTAATATATATTTATAAAATATTTTAATATTTTAATACTTAATATTATTTTAAAAGCACAGAAATATTGTATTGTTAATTTGTGAACAAATACATGCAATGTTATATTTATAAATCATGAGCATTGTTGGAGTAATGCATTACAAGTATTCAGTATAACTAGGTAACGCATTACTTTTACATTTACAACAGAATATCTTTTTTAAATAAGTAACACAAGTTTATTTTCCCTATTATTGCCTGACAGTTCTCCTGTCCCCATGTTGACAGAAATCAGGAGTGAGGTGCAGAGGCGTTGTGTGCGCTGTGTAAACATAATGCTTATTGTAGTTCTAAATAATGAGCATGTATATTAAATGTGAGCATGCATTTACTCATCTCACTTCCACAAAAACACATTCAGTGTTCCTGAAAATGAATAAAAACAGTGAAATGCAAACTTTGAATATTATGCAAACCTGCAATAATTACACTTTAAATTACACGAATATTCTTTATGTATTTAATATCACTTTATTAACCAATGTCTTTGCTGCTGACCTTCGATGATCCAATTTAACCATACGAATAAGCAAAAATTACTTTAGTTAAACATAACATTTGTGTTAAACTTTCTTCTCCTGCGTCCTATTCTTCTGCAGTACAGAATGGCAGTAGCTGAAAGGTTTGTTCTGCTGTACAGGCGTGAATTTGCATTTTTCCTCAGCCTGAGGCTTATTCATTTCACTTTTGGTGTGAAAGGGCCTTTACATCTTTATAAAAAAACAAACAAGCAAGCCTAGCCCAGATGAGAAAAAGTAACGCAAAAGTAACGTAATGCATTACTTTCCATAAAAAGTAACTAAATAGTTCAAGTTGTTATCATGGCTCAGTCTGTACAGTAAAAATGTATCATTTTCAAGGAAAATGTGAAATCTTAGTTATTCTGAAATGGAACTCTTCAGTAGGATAAGATGTTTCAGAGCGAAATGATCAGATTAAACTGATCTGTTTTATGGTTTAGGAATGTTGTCCGTTATCCCTAGAGCCTGAATCACATTGAGTCATTTCTTCACATTGTTCAGCTATTTCCTTTGAGTCTGAACACTGACTTGCTTTGAAGTTATAAAATTAGTTACATTTACTTTAAGAGTAAAGACCTAAAATTACACAAGAAGCATTTTGTGGGAATATTCGGTTCATTTACTTCTAGTGTGTTTGTGAAATAATATTGTGCGCCCTTTTTTGTTATATGGATGCTAAGAGATGCACATGCATTGCTACAGTTAGTTTGCTCACTAGCATCTCTCATTTATCTCTTATGCACAGCCACAGTGTCTATGTGAATCTATAAACAATCGGAAGCAAACAGCAAGCTTGGTTTCACTCCAGGTACTGTATTGTGCCACATCACTATGGTTTAACAACACCATTTACCAAAAGGCTGCTTGTTATCCATGATGAGTACACAGGAGCTTTACACTTGACAAATGAAGTGAAAGTGGAAAGTATATATATCTGTTAGGCTAGCAGAAAAATCCTTATTGTTGAGGCCCTTTTTTCAGGAATTCTGAAAGGTTTTGTAAGAGTGGTTTGCATGTGCAAGAAGCATATAGGTCACCTGTCAAGCCATAATGTTCTGCTCTGGTTATTTTATGTCATATTTCCTCATGCTAGCAGGTACATATAATCTGCTTGATCTAAGGAGAGTAAATACCTCCTGCATACCAAGACCTGCACAAATGCCTGTTCAGAAAGAATCTTCCACCTAGAGATTCTGTACCAGCAGATACAAACCTTGGAAACCAAGATGGAGCTTTGTAATAAATGTTAAATCAGTTGAACTCCAAACAAACAGATGCTAATGCGAGAATGACCAAGGTTAGAGGCAGGAATAGGAAAACATACGCTCATTGTATCACAAAGCATGTCTAATCTAACAAATACACAGCACTGCCCTGGAAAGGACATTTCTCAACAATAACAAAGATCGCAAAAAAAAAACTTCAGCGACTCGTAAATAATGAAGCATGTGGCTTCTAAACCTCACATAATTGCTCTTTTTCCTCTTTTGCAGATGGATGTTGTTGGACAGAACAAAGAAGATTAGTCACTGTGCGACCTTCAGAGATGGATTGTTGACCATTTCATACTGCTAAAAAAAACCTGACCCTACCAGAGACCTCTCCAAGGTGATCATTTCACAAGGATTAATGGCATGTTCTCTTGTGGTCATGTCTTTGACCTCTGAGCCCTCCGAGAGGTTAAAACACTAGCCATGAAATGTGGTAGAAACATGTGACACGTCAGGCCCACCATGCTAGAGCGGAGTGGGCTACAGTGTTACTGTCACTATACAATACATGAAAGCAAAACGGAAAATTTTTTGACTTGCTAGTCTCATTTTTAAACATGGCTTGAGTTTGGACCATAGAAACCTCAGCCAATTTCAGTGATTATATAAGTCTCTGTGGAAGCAAAGAGAACATGTGTAACATCTCAACC
The DNA here is from genome assembly GCA_039654625.1 of Rhinogobio ventralis. Lineage (NCBI taxonomy): Eukaryota > Metazoa > Chordata > Actinopteri > Cypriniformes > Gobionidae > Rhinogobio > Rhinogobio ventralis. Next base: position 19,565,490 of record CM077199.1, read on the forward strand.
TCGTGCAATGTTGACTCAAACATAGACCAGTTCTTCCAGCCGGCGCTGTATATTATCGTCATTGTCCTTGGCTTCCCCACCAACTGCATGGCCCTGTGGGCCGCGTACATGCAGGTCAAGCAGAAGAACGAGCTGGGGATCTACTTGATGAACCTCTCGGTGGCTGACCTCTTGTATATAGCCACTCTGCCACTTTGGATAGACTATTTCGTTCACCATGACAACTGGATCCACGGTCAAGTGTCTTGCAAGCTCTTCGGATTCATCTTCTACACCAACATCTACGTCAGCATCGCCTTCCTCTGCTGCATATCTGTGGATCGTTACTTGGCGGTGGCTCATCCCTTGAAATTCGCTAAAGTCCGCAGGGTCAAAACAGCCTTACTGGTCAGCGCCATTGTATGGGTAACTGAAGTAGTGGCTAACTCTGCGCCTCTCTTCCACGATGAACTTTTCAAGGACCGCTTCAACCACACCTTCTGCTTCGAGAAGTATCCCATGCAGGACTGGGTGGCTGGGATGAACCTTTACCGCATTTTCCTCGGCTTCTTGGCGCCTTGGGGTGTGATGCTGGCCGCTTACAGAGGCATACTGAGAGCCGTGCGTGGTAACGTCTCCACTGAGCGACAGGAGAAGGCCAAAATCAAGAGGCTGGCCCTCAGTTTGATCCTCATTGTCCTCCTTTGTTTCGCTCCCTACCACGTCCTCTTGTTGTGGCGCAGTGTGCTCTTCCTCAGCAACCCCTGCGACTGTGGCGCCGAGGAGAACTTGTTTGGTGCTTATCACGTGACTCTGGCGCTCACCAGCCTCAATTGCGTGGCGGACCCAATCCTCTACTGCTTTGTCAATGAAGGGGCCCGTCATGACGTGGGCCGGGCCCTGGCCACCCTCCTGGGTCTCTTCCAGCGGGGCCAAAGCCCAGAAGCACTTATGGGGGCATCCATCACTGTAGAGACTCCCCTGGCCATGAAGAAGCCCGATTTCTACAGTGAAGTCAAAACCAATGCCTATAAAACTGACATTGAAGTACTCAAAGACGAGTGCCTTCAAATGACCATTCTCAGTGTTAAAAAGTGAAGTTAAATGTCAATTGTAAATGTAAATGTCAATAGCAAAATATTAAACCAAGTGCAATTTTAAAGCCCAAAGAATACTTCAGTTTTGACGTGAATGCATAGCGTATGTGTTCAGATGATGGACAAACACACTACACATATGCACTAGAAAGTTTCATCTTTGTCCAGAGTATGTGCTATTTCTCTCCAGAAGTTATGACCGATAAAAATGTCTTTTAAAAATGTTTTTATTGCATGTATCTCTTAAACTCCTCACACAAGCTCTTGTCAACATGGTCGTATATTGTTGTTGTCATCTCCAGTAGTTTGTTGTTCTGTCTCATCTGTTTCTTTTTCAACTGTGAAACAAAGGGGCCGGGGCAGTGTCACCACTTTGTGGGCAAACTAATTACTGCAAAAAAATTCATGTTCGAGCTGCACGTACAGAGTACACATTATACGTGTATACGTACATACTATGCTGATGATTACCCTAGTGTAAGCGTAAAAAAACCGAAGTATACTTTTGGCTTAACCAACAGGTCCTGTGGAGCATAAAAGAAGGTACTTTGTACAATGTCTGTGTTTTGTTTTTTTGTTTTTTGCCCATACAATGAAAGTCAATGGGGTCCAATGGTGTTGTTTTGGACCCCGTTTACTTTCTATACAAACCATACAAAAACAAAATTCATAGACAAAAACAATTGACACATTGCTTAAATCTTCTTTTGTGTTTCACTAAAGAAAAGTGAAACAACATGAGGTGATTAAATGGTCACAGAATTAAAAAATTTGCGCGAACTATCCCTTTAAGTGTAAAAACTTTTTGGGGCTGCTGTACATGAAGGTGAATTTTCTGAAGATAACTATACCAACTCCTATGTGTACCTCAAGCTTTACCCAGAAAAACTGTCTCTGATGAGGATTACTTGATATCAGCGAAATGTTGATGTCAGAGTCCCTTCTCCTCTTAAATGTTTTATATGTACATGCCTGCCATTTGTGTCTGTTCTTATAGATTTTGCAGGAACTATACTCTACTATTGCTGTTTTGACATTATTGGTCATTTTAAAGAAGTCAAACAATCACAGACAACACAAATACCGGCCAGGTTTAGGTGACGTCTTATATGCTGTATAAAGTCTTAACAAGATTCTTTAACAAAACCCAGTCTGGGGGAGCGTGTTTCTCTCAGCCATCTCTTGTTTGACGTACTTTATGTACAGTGGTCCACAGATACCCAAAATGGAAACAGTTTCCAAACAATGGGCTTTGCTGTTGTTTACATTTTTTTTCTTCATTAGGTCTCCAGGTGCCCTGTTTCAGCCTACCAAACTGTAAGTCCTGAATGTCAGCAGTGAGAAAGTGCAATGTAATGGATTTGCTGTTATGCCAAAATAAAACACGTCAGTCATTCTTCTGTTGTGTAGTGCTCAGCTCTTTGCTTTAGACAGGTATGTTAAATTCTTTCTTTGGCAACAGATATTGTAAAAATATGAGTGATATGTAAATAAAAAAGTGAAAGTTATATATCCCAGCTAACAACAGCTAACTCTAAGAACATTTTGCTAATGTTCCCATTAAATGGTTATCTGAACATTCAAAACGTCCAGTTTTTCTTGGTTATGCGAATGTTAAGGGAACATTCCATTTTAGAATTTTGAAAACATTATGGGATCATTACTTTTGAATGTTCTGAAAAAATCATTAGACAAACTAAAATGTTTTAGAAAAAAAAAAGTCCCATAAATGATGTATAAATAACGTTTTTGTGTTGATGTTAATAGATCCAGACCAGGGGCCTCATTTATAAAACTTTCCATAGATTTCAACCTAAAAGTGCGTACACACTGAAGTTTTCAGATTTATAAAACCATGCATACACCAGAACCTGTGTAAAATACCCGTTATAAAACCAAGTCATTGGAAGATTGTGCGTACATGCATCTCCACCCCGTCTCCTCCCCTAAATAACCATTTATGGAGCTTACAACGCCTAGTTTTACTATGCATATCCTCATCTGCATACAATTTGCACATGCATATTCATTTTTTAACGGTACAAGACATTAGGAAAATATGAGATACGGATGTGCCGTCACATTACATTGCTCATAAATCACAACTTATAATAATAATAATTTGTTACATTTATATAGCGCTTTGGTACATTTAGAAGGGGGGAATCTCCTCAACTACCACCAATGTGCAGCATCCACCTGGATGATGCGACGGCAGCCATATTGCACCAGAACGCCCACCACACAGCAGTTTATTGGTGGAGAGGAGGCAGAGTGATTAAGCCAATCAGTATGAGGATGATTGGGAGGCCATGATGGATAGAGGCCAATGGGCAAATTTGGGCAGGATTCGTAGGAAGTGGCGTACACCTCTTCCAGGGCCTGTTTTGTGTGTACGCAATGATTATAAATGAGGCCCCAGATAACTTTGAACGAACATTCTATTCATGTTATGGGAAGTGTTACGGGAAATGTTCATAACTTTGAGAAAACCTTGCCAGAACTGTTAGTTGTGATGACATTATGTGTGATCAAGGGCACTGACACTGAAGCTTTATAACCTGAAGTAAATGTTAAGAGTTTACACATGTGGTCATGTAGTTTAGTGAAAAAAACTATACGACATTAATGAAAATCACAATCATGTCAACGTTGACCATTCACGTAAAGATGAGTCATTCTGATTCCCACCAGTCACTACAAAGAAGATTCAAGCTGTGTGTCAGCTGATTAATAGAGCAGAACACTGAGCTGCCAGTAAAATGCTCAGGGGGGAATTCTTACATATTCTGTAAACACAAGACTTTATCTCCAAAATATTTATGTATTCTAAGTCTGCTAATTCCATCGTGTTGTACACAGGAAAGTTAAATCTTTCTACACTAGGAATCTGTTTTTCTGTCTCGCCAGTGTTAAACACAACAAAAAAGAATAACATGGGGAATAAAGAGTGAATAAAAACTATTTTATTCACTGTGTCTTAAAAAAAAGAAAAATGCAAAATAGTCCTTGTGCAAAAATGCAAAATGTGTTTAAGCTGCATCGCCTGTGTGTTTATTAATAGACATGTTCAATAGCACGTGCTTTGCCAGTATTTTCTTTTACCTTTCAACATCTGTGTGACTGAAGTCGTCTTCATGCTCCTTCATTCAACAATGTACTGCAGCATACTGCCCATCTGTCCAAGGTCAGTGTTCACTGGGTCACGTTCCTCCGGAGTGAAACACAATGCCTTGGCACTTCAGCTCTGTGTCGGTGCGGTGTGGCTGTCCAGTGACCTGGAAAGGAGTAATGCCAATGGGTTCTTATCTGAAAGTGTCAGACAGTACAAACGTACTGCTCCTTGACTAATTTTGACATTCCATTTAAGCGGAAGAAATTATTCATTAAAATGATTTTAAATTATTATTATTATTATTAGTAGTAGTAGTAGTATTCAAATTATATTTTAAGTTATATATTAATTTACTAATTTAAATATTGGTGTAGTGGTGATGCAGGTAAATGTACATTGTTGTTTGTTTTGTCACTATATATGTGTAATGATTTTGACCTTCCATTTAAAGGGTTAGTTCACCCAGAAATGAAAATTGTCATTAATTACTCACCCTCATGTCATTCCAAACCTGTAAGACTTTCGTTTATCTTCGGAACACAAATTAAGATCTTTTTAATGAAATCTGACAGCCCTACCACTTTCAAGACCCAGAAAAGTATAATAAAAGTTTTATTTACATTTTTATTTAAATTTACTAATTTAAATGTTGGTGCAGTGGTGATGTGTTGATATGTATACTGTTGGTTGTAACTATATTGGTGTAATGATGTTTTTTAGTCAGTCTAACATTTTCCATGTGATGGAACTTCTTTATGAATAAATAATAAGACAATATCTTGAGATCTATAGCGGATGTTGCCGCTGACTTTTCCCAGATATATGCTATGCTCACTGCAGAGGATGAAGTAGGCTACTTGAACTGTATCGAGTGTCTCTCTAGGCAAAGGTCAAGTTCTCACTGGGACATTACGTCATTAATGTGTGGTCTCGGAGGAAGATCGTGCACACTTAGGGTTCCATTTGGGACAGGGCCTCAGATTTCATTTAAAATATCTTTATTTGCGTTTCGAAGATGAACGAAAGTCTTAGGTTTGGAACGATTTTTGAAAAAAGAAAAAAGATTTTATAAGAAAGCACTTGCCATGCACAAAACATGTCTGTATATACAAAATAAAAACACCAAGGGCCCACTTACTTTATGCTCTTGTGTAATCTACACATTACAAGTCACAGTATGATTTATTTGCTTGATGTTGAGTGTTGGTAATCAGCAGAGCAAATTGAGAGGCAAAGCCCTTATTTTCCACAAGGGAGATTCTCTCCCACTGAGATCCTCATGAGGAATACTACAGCAAAGAGGACCGAAGCAGACACATTTCCAGCACTAAAACATGTAATTGGTTGAGTGTCATTTAAATTGCAAGAGAAAGGCCGAAGCAGTGATGCATTTTTTAAACACTAGAGGATTGGATGTCTCACCAACATACTGTGACATTTTAAATGTATGAGGCCTGGCTTATGTTAGGAAAAGCGTATTCTGAGAAAAGGCATCAGTGTGTACAAAGAGATTTTTTTATTTTCATAGTCACGCTTGAAAGGCTGAGAACTATAATCAAAATGTGTTTCACTGCACTTTAAACAATGGTAAAGTGGTTCTTTGAGACTTTGCAACATGGTTCACCGATTTGACCTTGTGTCCACCTTCAGTTGTGTATTTTAGAACTGATGATTCTGTGTGTGTGTGTGTGTGTGTGTGTGTGTGTATATACATACACACACACATATATATATATATATATATATAAAAATGTAGGGGTCAGTCAGTAACACTTTTTAAGGACATTAATACTTTTATTCAGTAACAGTAAAGACATTTATAATGCAATAAAAAATCTGTTCATTTGAACTTTCATTTTCCACAAAAATATTATGCAGCACAACTGTCTACATAATAATAAGAAATGAGCACCAAATCAGCATATTAGAATGATTTCTGAATGATCATGTGACACTGAAGACTGGAGTAATGATGCTGAAAATTCAGCTCTGCCATCACATGAAGAAATTATTATAATAGTTATTTTAAAAATCACAATATTACTGTTTTTAGTGTTTTTTTGATCAAATAAATGCAGCCTTGGTGAGCATAAGAGCCGTCTTTCAAAAACATTACAAAATCTAACTGACCCCAAACTTTTGAAAGGTAGTGTACTTATAAATAATAATAAGTAATATGAATAATAATTTTATTATTGTATAACAAGCCCTGTCTTACACTAACAATATAATTTCTCCCCTCTCTATGTGATTAAACACCTCATAGTGAAGGGAGCGGGGTAATTTGAGGACGGGCGGTGCAAGATGACCACCAGCAGGCTTCATCTGCTGTAATGCTGATGTCATGGCGTCTGCTGGGGGTCCAGGACGAGACAGAGGGTCAGTGGAATGACGCGCTTCCAGTTGACTGGACTGCTGTGGGTCCAACGGGATGGGGAAGTGGGGCGGGATGTGGTTGATTTTCCCATGTTCCCATCCCCTAAGTGAATAACCCCTTGTAAGAGCCCCACCAAAGATGGGGGAACAACTCAAGATGTGCTTGTGCTGATGGGAAGTAACCACAGATCAAGCACCTCGTTGTCTGGCTGTGCCTCATAGTTTAGATAATGTCAGAAAGTTCCAGTTCTCACTGGAATCGCTGTCCTAAATGTTTCGCTTCAAGTATTGACGGCATTACATTGCCATTCATTTAAAACATGAACTGATTTATTTATGTTACATGTAAAGCCACAAGGAGTGTGGGTAAATCACCTATTCATAATATATATAACCTACAATGTAAATTATGTATTCTACAACATTTGGATGCTTTGAAAAGAAAAGGAAAATTAATATAAATACATTTCTTCAAATAGTGGGCTCTCCACCCAATGCATAACCAAAAATGAGAAGACTCATATTTTGTTTACATTCATTTTTTGCTCAGTATTCATTTATTTACTTTTTATGTGTGCTCTAAAATTAAACCAGGGCAACATAATCTGCTCGATCCAGTCAAAACACACACTACAACATCAACTCAATTTACAGATCTACCTCTCAGTCTTGGTCTTGGCCCTCTGACTATATGGACTCTACGACCTGCTCAGTGACCTGCTATAAATTATATTGTTGTAAGGATTTTGTTCACTGGAAGAGGCTTTGAGTCTTCGTGAGGAGCATCTCCAATTACAAAATGCATCTACTGTGCTCTGTTGCACTGGGGAGCTTTCCCACAGTATTGAACCTGAGATGAACTTGGTAAAATAAACGTAGAAGGGTAAGAGAATACCAAGCCCATGCCTTCCAACAAAATAGACTGATATTTCATAATAATAATAACGTGGTTTTCACTAAGAAGAAATCACAAGCATCTTTATATACCAACTTAAATCTGTAATTTAAAATGTAATATTTTATGTAAATCTTTCATTAAAAAAAATAAAAATAAAAATCACGTACTAGACACATACATTAAAGTCTACTGCTAGTGAATATGTCCACCAATATTGAGATACCAACTCAAATCTGTAATTTAAAATGTAGGCATATTTTATGTAGCCTAAATCTTTAAAAAAAAAAAAATTAAATTTTCATTAAATAAAAATTAAATAAATAAATAAAACAAATACTAGACACACACAGTGCATACCTACTGCTATTGAACTGCTATTCCCACCAATATTGAGATCCATTTAATAGGCATTGACGTTTTGAAACATAATAGTGGGGCTCGTCAAATATAAAACTATATAGAACTATAAAATAGCATATTACAGGTCTTTCAGCAAAATGTAAACCGTAAAACTATTCATTAATTAATTAAGTCACGAAAAAGGTAAATTGCCATTTTAAAACAGGCTATAAAAACAAGTAGAAATATAGTAATCTGTTAATTTAGTCATTATATTACTAACATATTAACCCTAATTTGCAGCATATAAAACGTCACAATTTGCCCCGACTGACATTCTTGAAAAATACCTCTAGCATATTTCTGTCAAATTATTACAGAGTCCCATGGAAAAGCTTTATAAGTTGAAAGATTGTTTATATTTCTTGTATGTATCGACTTGTTCTGTTTGTTTATATTGCAATAAAAAATAATAATTAAAAAAAAAGCTTTATAAGTACACCCTCTGCTGTCAGAAACATGTATTACAGACACGAGTTCTCCAATGACTGCGACGTAGAAGTCTTTCCGGGTCAAAGTTGATTCCGTTCCATCCACATGTGATTCACATGTTTATTTGGACACTTGTATTTGTAACAAGGTATTGGTGACACTGGCATCGGAATACGTTTATTTCATACGGTTATAGTAAAAGCAGAGTGTCGATATGTCGCAAAGTGACGATGAAGCTCTTGAACAGACTTCAGTAGCACAGAAGAGAGGTAAGTTAGTGCTAATTAGCTAACACTTTCAGTCTGTTCATTACATACAGTAGTAATCTCGCATATGTAAAATGCCTAGAATGTATCTAACTTTATTCATTTAATTTTTGTTCACAGTTTCAACGTACCAGTGTCCGGCTGATTTTGTGGCCATTCCAAATGATTCCTCTGAAAATGCTTTATGGGACGGAGATGAACAGAAGGAATTATGGCTCATCAAAGCTCCAGCCCGTTTTGATCCTAAAAGGTACAAAATATCCTGGAAATAACTTTGGAATTAACATACAGGTTTGCTAATAGGATTTGTCATAATTTGGAAGCAGTCCTGATGAGATCATGATAGGGTTATTTGTAATTAGTTTAATTAATAAATATAATAATAATAATAATAATAATAGAACGTCTGTTAGCAGCCCTGTACATTCCTTCAGACTTTTTCGACTAGGGAATTTATGATTTTATTTATTTTTAAAATATTGACAAATTTCTTTTGGAAATTATATAAAATAAAACCTTTTAAAGGTTTCTACAGTTGTAGATTTTTCTAGTCATTCTTTTTCTAGTCATATTTCTTTAGGTAGATTTTGCTTTTTGTAAATTCTTCTATAGAGTACAATAGCATGGCAACATTATACTTTCAATCTGTCCATTGAGGGTAACTACCTGTAGGATTTAGAAGTTGCTTGCGAAATGGTTTAAATGTATTATCTTTAAGATATCTCTACAAAATTATTTGTATAATAACTGTATATTTTAAATAACTCTGTATTAAGCTTTGCATAGTTTAAAAAAATAGCTTTAAAGGGTTAGTTCACCAAAAATGAAAATTACATCATGATTTACTCACCCTCAGAAGGCCTTCAAAAGGCGTTTATTAACCCCCTGGAGCCGTATGGATTACTTTTACAATGGATGGATGCACTTTTTTTGAGCTTCACATTTTGGCCTGCCATTCACTGCCATTTATAATGCTTGGAAGCATCAGGATATTTATTAATATAACTCCAATTGTATTCGTCTGAACGAAGAATATCATATACACCTAGGATGGCTTGAGGGCGAGTAAATCATGGGGTAATTTTAATTTTTTTGGGTGAACTATCCCTTTAATATGCGTTTGATCAATTCAGTAATTGTTGTTTTGTGTCCTCCACAGCTTTGAAGACCTCAAACTTCCCATATCAGGACTGAAAATGGTCAAGTCTTGTGGCACGGCACCTCAGACCTACAGCGTCCTTAGTGGAGGGACGGCACCATCAGACCTCCATCTGCTCGTTTCCAAAGGGAAAAAACAGAAGCCTTCTCTCTGTTCCTCCGGTTTCAGTGGTCTCCTCAAGATCTCTGAGAGCTACGGAAACTGCAGTGAGAACCAATGCCCCGTTCCCATCCCGTCCGCTCCAGCTCCGTGCATCCCAGCTGGTCTCAAGCAACGTTTCCAGCCTTTTGGTAGTTCCATTGCAGCTCACATGAAAGATGAAGTCACTGTAGTTTCTCCAACTGCACCCAAGAGAACCAGGCAGGATCCAAATGAGGGCGAGGAGCGAAAAAAGAAAAAGAAAAAGAAAGACAAGAGGCAAGAGGACAGCGAAGGTGTTTTTATCAAGCAAGAACAGACACAAATGGACTGTGATCAGTTAGAGTCATCAGAACTTATGGAAGAAGAGCTGATGAAGGAGGAGGAGGAAAGGAGGAGGAGGAAGAAGAAAAAGATTAAGAAAGAGAAGGAAAGACAGAGTGAAGACACGGTTGATGAAAGTTTAATATCCAAAACAGAGCCACTGGATCCTCCTTATGACTATAATGACACCCCAGGGAAAACTAAAAAGAAGAAAAAGACTAGTCGACATGAATAGACTGTCACAAGAACTTGAAATGATCTATCAATGATGTTCACACATGCTCATTATTTATTTAACTGTCAAAATACAGCTAAGAAATCAGTATTTTTTACTGTGTCTGTCATAAAGAATTGTACAACACTCAATATAACCTCAAAAGTGTTGTTTCTTCTGCTTAAAATTATTATTTTGGTCTATTTTGTTTTGTTGTACTGCCATACAAGCTACTGCACATTGCAGAGAATGCTATTGTGATACACACATGAAAGGAAAAAAATTCACCCAAAAAACTAAAATTCTGTCATTTATTCACCCTCATGTTGTTCTAAACAATGGCTTTCTTCTGTGGAACGTAAAAGAATATATTTAAAAACCCCTGTGGTGAAAATAAAGTTTTTAATGTTGTTTATGTGATATTTTTTAAATGCCTTCAGACAAACCATGTGCATAATCATTTCAATACCGTTGCTGAGTATTTTGTCCTTAAAACTGCAGTGAACCAAAGTTAGTCTCAAAAATGTGGTTTGAAATCGCTGGTGTTTCTTGCGTCACAAACTTCCTTGTAACCAATCACGCCAACGTGTGGGCGGGCTTTAGCATATCATTGTTACTATGCTCTGAAGCAGTGGAGTCTCAAGAGAAGGTAGGTTATCCCTGTTATATTTTTCTGTTAAATTGTGTACATTTAGCAATATAGCAGGTGAATTATGTATATGATGTATATTACGATGTTATGATGAATTATATGCCTTTCTCTACTGACGTTCTATGGTGTTTAAAGAGTTTCTACGGATGCTGATTTTTTAATTTGAGTAAAAGTTGAGCGAGTAGGTCTCTGAGCTGGTGTGAGTGAGTGGATGCAGGATTAATTTGCATAATCATGGCTCTGTGTATACTAAATAAAGCAATTTTAAGGGAAAAAAAAACGTTTAAATGTGTCATTTTGGTGATCAAAGATAAGTTTTAAGGGATAAGATGATTGACAGTAGGGTGACTTTAAGAATGCTTAAGTCAAGCCCTTTGACTTTCATTGTATTGACAGTGTAGTTTGTGCCACAAAAAGAATGATAGAAAACAAAAGAAAAGAAAAAAATATTATCTAAAATGAACTATAAGTGTTTTAAAAATATTTTATTTTATGCTCCACAAAAAGAATAGCAGAACTGCAGTACTTTCAGTTCACCGGTAGGTGGCGGAAAACCCCCCTCTGCTGGCGGAAGCGCTGAAGGTCCGCCGCTTGTTCTGCACTGAGGTATGGACATGTTTTCTAATGAGCACAGGCACGTTTGCCGCCTGCAAAATGGGTTTCTCTGCCCCTCCCACTGCGCACATGCAGGTAAAGCTCAACATCCCAGAGTCCAGTGGGATCACATGAGGAATTTCATATAGGCACTGCTTGTTTCTGCTTTGATCAGGTATTTAAAGAATGTTGCACCTGCAGATACTCTCATTGAGAAGTTTTTGTGAATTGTACATTATCACAAACTATATATATATATATATATATATATATATATATATATATATATATATATATATATTAATGTGTGTGTGTGCGCAAATGCTGCTGCTGCAAAAATAACTTTTCCACTCCAAGACTGCGTGGATCATCTTCAAATGTGCACCAGTTTACATCACCCACATCGTTTGGCATTTATTTTCTGAGTTTGAGTCACAGGAAGATAAGTGATTTGTCACCACCTGTGATTTTATCACAGAGGCGGGGACGGTAATCGCGTTCGTGCACACGCCTGCAACTTGTATGCCTTTTTTCCCCAATATACACTCATCAATAATATTTTTTCCCGCGGTATGCCATAGGCGTTATGAGATGCTTGAACATTGCTGGGTGTCTGGTGAGGCAGATAAATAATTGAACGCAGTCTGAAGTTTGGATGCAACGTGCCCAGACTGTAAAGCAACGCGCGGGCCCCTATGCGCCCTAAACTGATGCAAACGATAAGGTTCGGGTGGGGGAGTAATGGTTTTTCTTTTTCTTTTTGAGCCAATCTCGTTTGTGCACACCCTCCCCCTCTTTACTGCAGCAGTTCTTGTCTTTCTCCACTGTGGTGATCTCTCACTCATTCGCTCCCTCTTCAACGTGCTCCACGCGGCCTGCAGCATTTGGGGAGGGGGTTGGGGGAGTTTCCATAGCAACGCAGACTTGCCAAGGACCACGGAGTCGCGCGGCGTTCGGAATGGGGTTCGGCACACATCGATAGGTACCTTCCCCCAATTAGAGAGACGATAGTACTAGTATCTTGTATGCACCACCAAGACACACAACATTTTCTTCTTGTCAAGAGGCGGTAGTCAATATTTCTACTTGATCATTCCGCTTGAAGTGTTTGTTTGGGATGAATTACTGCACCAGAAACTTGTTTGCATACTAATACTTTGACGTGACTCACTCAAAGCAGTCGATTCCAAAATGTGTCATTGAGCCTCCTCTGCAGCAGCAAGGAATTCTGGGAGCTTTTCATTACAACATCACCTCACAAGCCTCTCGTTTACATTTCAGTATAGATGGTGTCAGAAATACAGGATTGTTTATTTATTGTTTGATTTATCATGTCAGCAAGAATGCAATTGGATTTGGCTCTTGCATAACATAGAAGAAGAAAAAATAAATAAAATAAGTGTGATTCTACTGTTGCTATGCACACCCAAATCAAGTCAGACATATGTTATAAAAGCAGAAGGTTTTTCAGCTGGTTGCCATGACAACCACAATGGCGTTTTTCCTCATTGTTTCCTTACCCACCTCTACGACTGCGTTTGTGCTCAAGGACTTGGTTTTCTGTCACTGACCAAGATTTTTATTTATTTATTTATTTTCATAAAAAGGCCAGCCATTCAAACCAACTTTTGGCTGTGATGATAAAGCGAGTGGAGATCGGCCAAACTCAACAGATGCCTGCGCTCATTGTGCCCTGCAAATAAATATTTCAAAAACTTGCCCAGTTTATAATGTGTGTATAGCATATATACTACTGCTGTGAATCGATTAAAAATTAACTAATCACATTTTTCTAATTAATCGTGATTAATATACGTTTTTAATATATTTTTTATATTGTAATATTTTCACATTGAATCTCCAAAATAATATAGAAACAACATAAACACAGTATATTTGTGTAATGGTATCTATTTGCTAAGAACTATGAATGAAGCCCAGAATCACTGATACCAGTACTTCTTTTCTTTAGCCATTAATTATAGACATTCAACATTCTAGTATAATTTTTAAAAAAGCTATCAATTTTAACATTTAATGGGCTTTAAAAAAAAAAAAATATAACAACTTTTAATTTAAGTGAACATTAATTACTGTCATTAATTACTCACCCTCACGTCGTTCCAAACCCGTAAGACCTTCGTTCATCTTTGGAACACAAATTAAGATATTTATAGATAATAAATATCTTAATTTGTGTTCCGAAGATGAACGAAGGTCTTACGGGTTTGGAACGACGTGAGGGTAAGTAATTAATGACAAAATTTGAAAACAATCTTCACATAAACCCATTAATAATAAATGCCACATTTAGCTATATGCCTTTAATATATCAGGGCTCAACGCTAAGGTTTTTTTTTTCAGGTGGGACGGTTCAGCTTTTTACCTGCCCTGCTAAAATGCAGAAAAAAGTTATTGTTTTTGTTGTTTTTGACCCATGTAACCTTTACATTAACACTAATTACAGACAGCAGTAGGTTTATTAGGCTGCTGTCACTTTAAGAGCTGACGTGGATCTGACACACGTTATTTTCTCACAACTCTTTACATTCATTTAACACTTTTTAACTGATTAAAAAAAAAACGTGCTTACGAGGATACTCGCCAAACTCGGCATTTTGACATAATTTTGTGTTTTTGTCTGTTAAAGTGTGAAAAAGAACTCAATGCGGCGCTGGCGCGCTGTCTGTGGATTCTGCACGTGTTCACTGAGAGCCGCATTGAATTCTTTTTATTTATTTATTTTTAATGGTTTAATAACATTTGAATGAATGATAGCGTGATCATATACTGTAGCGCAAGAATGACAAAGAAAAAAACAGATGCTGCCTTAATTGCATTAAATATTTTTAGCACGTTAAACTGAAATAAAATTAACTGCATATGTTATGTTAATTTTGACAGCATAAATTTTTGTGTGTATACAGTATATGTATATACATATGTATATGTATATACACACTAAATATAGTATAGAAATATAACATTATATAATATATTTTATTTGTTATTTCTTAACTTTTTGCTGTTCTCTATCTGAGGAGTCTGCTGTATCATATGGTTTTGCAAGCAGGTTTTGTGGCTACTGTTGTATGTGAAACTGGGCTGTGACCGATGTTGCTCTAGGCAATAGGCTTCTCTCAGTTTAGTTTAATAAAAACTATTACATTTGTTGAAAATATTCAATTTTCTCTTACTGTCTAAACAAAAACTCAACGAGACTTATTTAGTCTAGGGCCAGGGTTCATAGTGGCGACTGCATGACCCAATAGGGCAGGCCGACACTGTCTCTGCTAGACATGCTGTGCTTCCATCTGTCCAAGGGTCACTTACTCCCCACCGGTGCCAAACGTACGCTTCCCTCTGCGCGGCTCTGACATCTTCTCTGTTTCTGCCTCTTTTTCGTGGCTTGTCGAGATAAAAGGGGGAGTGCAGATGAAAATTGGGTCACTAGAGCTTTTTATAACCTCATGGAATTGTTGTTAGATTTAACCTTCAGGTGCTAGCTGCTGTAGCTAAAACTGTGGAAAAAACGGGGGAAGATGTTGGTAAAGTAGGCTAATTGGGAACTGAGTCGAATTTATTCAAATGAAATTGACAGGGTTTCCCTCTCTGTGTACAGAAATGTTTTTAGTCACTGCTTAGGGAGAGTGATTCTTTTGACTTTTTCTGTCATTTGTGTGAATTTGGATATATATAAATCTGGGCTGCATTTTCCAAAAGCATCACAAGCCTAAGTAGATTGTAGAAACCCCTGGCACCAAAACCATTGGCACTAATGATACTTATGATTGTTTTGGGAAACGCAGCCCTGTGTAGTTTAGGGATGGTGGCTCTGCATGGCAGAATCTTACAGTTTTTCAAAATAAAAACATTTTACAATGCATTGTAGAATAAAAACTAATCATTTCCTGGATTTATTCACCTCTACAGTCATGTTCATAAATTTGGTAAGCATAGGATTAGAAAAATCATTCGCAAACCTGTTTGGCTTCCGTAATGTGACATATATTTACAGTTAAACAGGACATTCAACTAGAATTCTAAAGGATGTTATCATTTAGAATTGTGAAAAGGCAGGACACTACCAGTCAAAAGTTTAGAAACTGAACTATTTTGATTGTTTTTAAAGAAGTCTCTTTTGCTCTTTTATTTGATCCAAAATACAGCAAAAACAGTATTATTGTGAAATATTTTTACAATTTAAAATAACTTTTTTCTATTTGAATTTTAAAATGTTATTTATTTCTGTGATTCAAAGCTGAATTTTCAGCATCAGTTTTTAGAGTCACATGATCCTTCAGAAATCATTCTAATAGGCCGATTTGCTGCTCAAGAAACATATTTTTATTTCATTATATGTTGAAAACCGTTGTGTACAATTTTTTTCAGAATTATTTAATGAATAGAAAGTTCAAAAGAACAGCATTTATCTGAAATATAAAGCTTTGGCAACATTATAAATGTCTATACTGTCACTTGATCAATTTAATGCATCCTTGCTGAATAAATGTATTAATTTATTTAAGTTAACTTTTGAACGGTAGTACAATGTTTCAAAAGCTTTCTATTTCAGATAAATACTGTTCTTTTGAACTTTCTATTCATCAAAGATTCCAAAAAAAAATGTTTTACACAACTGTTTTCAACATTGATAATAATCATAAATGTTTCTTGAGCAGCAAATCATCATATTAGAATGATTTTTGAAGGATCATGTGACATTGAAAACTGGAATAATTATGCTGAAAATTCAGCTTTGCGTCACAGGAATAAATGAAATGCTTTTATCGCCTGTTTCATGAATCATGCACAATAAAGGCCTGTTCACACCAAGAATGATGATAACTATATTAGCATACACACATACGCATAATATATTTTTTATTCTGCAGCAGTTTTGTCATCTGCTGTTTTAAATGCTTGATCTCGTTAAAGCAGGAAGGATTCTGATTGGCTGTCAATGTTTTTATTCTTCATCAGCTGGGAAAAAAAAATTCTAAAAGTGATTCCAACGACAATATTGTTTCTCTGTGCCGTTTTCATTATAGTTGTGGTGTGAACTTTACTTTTAGGCTATATTTAGAAGATATTTTGAAGAATGTGGGTAACCAAACAGATGTGGGGCACCATTAACTACCAGGAAAAAAAATACTATGGTAGTCAAAGGGGCCAGAGATCTGATTGGTTACAAATATTCATCAAAATATATAATATAACTTGAGGGTGAGAAAATGATGACAGATATTTCATTTTTGCGTGAACTATCCCTTTAAGTCCAAATAAATGGGGTCAGTTTGTTGACTTTAAAAACAAGTAAGGCTGGAAGTGTACTTGCATAAAGCTTATGCAGACAATGCTGGTTATAAGCACTTGCATAGAATACTTGTATTTTTTGATCAGCAAGCTGTGATATTAGGCCTACTGTCCATTGGCTTTTCACAGCCACACTTAAATCATATACCAGATTCAAGGGCGCTTGTCTCTGCAGCAAAAGGGCCAGGCAAATTGTTCCTCCTTTCAACTCACCATAAAATGTTCCTTCTATGGTCTTTCAAAGTGCTGTGGTGAGTTGCTTAGAAAGGTCACAAGACATGTATTTCATCCCCTTGTGGCCAAGTAAAAGAGATTAAT
The DNA here is from genome assembly GCA_039654625.1 of Rhinogobio ventralis. Classification (NCBI taxonomy): domain Eukaryota; kingdom Metazoa; phylum Chordata; class Actinopteri; order Cypriniformes; family Gobionidae; genus Rhinogobio; species Rhinogobio ventralis. Next base: position 19,582,767 of record CM077199.1, read on the forward strand.
GGTTCCTTTCTGCATTCGGCCTGTCTTCAGTGGGTGTCACCCTGCAGTTGACGTCTTCTGGAGGACAGGAGTTGGGGAGGCGGGCTATAGAGCAGCGTTTTACCTCAGTGTCAGAAATATGGTTATGTTTGTTTAATGCAACTGTTTGAAACAGGTGTTTAAAAGCTCAGTTTATTTAAATGAGCTTTTAGGAAAAAGACAGATGCTAGAAGAAATTCAGTGTTGGAGCTTAATCAGCGAGTCTTGGCTAAAAGTACTGTAGGCCACTTACCAGAGACTTGATTGTCCACAATGAGAGTTTATCATCAGAGGACATATTGTGCACAGTCAGAAGGCTTCGACCAGTTTCTATGGTGATTAAAAAATAGCTTGCTGCGTTACTGATACATGTTGTTTACTGCATTTATGGCTTTATTATGAATCTATACTGTTATTTCGGCCTACATGTTTTAGCTTGCAGATCTGGAAATGACTGTGTTGGTTGTATATCCTAAAAATGGCACTAACAACAATTACAAACCCTGTCTGCTCATATTCTATAAACATTAAAGGTAAAGAGTGTCGTTTTTGTGCCAATAACGCAACCAAATGGAATTGCAAAATAATGACTGTTTTCAAACAGGTTCCACTGGTAGGGCAAACAGATAGTCATGCCCCAAAATCATGCCATTGGTTGGTCCAGTCTTGCATTGTCAGGCTGTAAGGGTCAAGGTTTGGCTAGTTCCACATTTAAAGCCAATATGTAATTTTTTGCCGATAAGATCGCTTATTCAAAACAAAGGCGTAGCTTGATAACGTCTTGATTTCGCAGAGCTTTTATTATGCTGTAGACGACCGCTTCTTCTGGTCACGCGTATACATGTGGGGTAATGTGGCGCTGTTTTATCATATTAGATGCGTTATTTGAGTGTGTTGAAAGTTGTTATAATGCTACGCTGTGCATTCGCTCTGTGGCTACTATGAGACACTTGTTGCACGCTGAAGTAAGCCAGATCGATATTAGGCAAGGTAAAACAACATTTACTCGTGGTAAATCAAGAAAACAAGATTTAAACAATAAGACTAACTGTGTTGAGCTATATAGTTTTCTGTCGATGAATGTCTCCAAACAGTTGTTCATCTGTCTTATAAAACACATAATATATTAAATCGTATTTGGTGTTTCCATGGTTTCTACAAAATAAAACCGGAAATCGAGAGCTAATGTCATTGATAGGCGACGCATAGACATGCGTCCTGGTTAAATTGGCTTATTTCTCTGGATTTAAACATTCTTGGAAACATTTGGGAAAATTTAAGTACACAAGTCAACAAAATATATAACTTTGCTCTAGTTGTTTTTGGATATTTTAATCCAAAAATCTTACATATTGTGCCTTTAAATGGTATTTGTCATCATACAATGAAGCATACCGAATTGTGTGGATGTCATTTTTGGCCAAGTGGTTATGCCAATCTTGCACTCATTATTCCCAGCCTATAATTCAATAAATCACTATATGGCAAGTGTTAGCTATATTAGATGTTATTTTGTGGGGTTTAGTGAAAATGGCCAGATGGACAGAGCTGTCCTCTGCAACCAAGGAGGATATTGGTAAAATGGCTGAATTTGGTCAGTCGGTTTTGGGTATTGCTCATGTGCAGCCATGGATGTGAATTGTCCAAAATACACTTTTAAGTATATCTTTTATAGCACTTTATCTATGTGCGTCTGTAGATTTAAATGACAGTATATACTCACTTAAAAATGTTGGGTTAAAAATAAAAAGTAACCCAACTGTGGATTATTTTAATCCCAATGCATATATCTTCAAAGGCTGTTTTCAAAATGTGTTTTTTTCTCCTACACTGAGTCAGTAGCATTTACATACACCAAACTTTACAGTTTTATTCCTATCTATATTCCGAAGAATTTAACATGGGGGTTTGCTTGTTCATACATAATTTGCCTGATTTTATAGAACATTTTATTATAAAAAAAAAAAAATTGTGAAAATGTTTTTTTTTCGTGTGTGTGTGTATTTTCTGATTTATGGAGTGATAAAAAAGAGCGAGCCAAAATCCCCTCTGTAAAAATCTTTGACTCTAATATGTATAAAAAAAAGAAATGATGTTCAGATTTTTGTTCTAGAAATCTATGCAAAATAGTGCATATTTAATTAGATACCTAATTTGCATATTTAAACATAACATTTCAGAAACGGGGGGAGTATGGTGATTGTATTAGTTATTTGCTGGGGTGTCTTGCCTTAAGGAGGATTGGAACGAAGTTAACCACAACACTTTATTAACAAAATATTAATAACTGCTCTAGTGAAAAATAAATATACCAAAATGTATTTGAAATACATTTATTTTATGCTAAGTATACTACAAATATTTACATATGTATGTACTTAATATGAATACCCTGGAATTGTACTTTTGCTATACTAAATTGTTGTACTTGTTGTATAAGTACTCACATAAAGTTTAATAAGAATATTTATATCAGTCTCAAGCGATATATCAGTAAATATGTTAATGGATTTGTAATATGCTTAGTATGAAATAAATGTATTTTAAATACATTTTGGTATAGGTTTTTCTCACTCACTATAGGATGATTATATTGTAGTCAATGTATGCTTTATTTCCTGCATGTGAGCTTTTTGGATTTCATCTTTGCATTTTTTTTTTTTTTTTGCATAATAAACCCCATATGTAATTATATGCTGGAGTTTGCCTTTCATGCCAAGTAATGTTGTCATTTTAATACCTTTCTTCTTCCCAATATAACATACTCCTCGTATTTTGATTGTTTAATAGGGTAAACGTACCTATTAAGCTCAAGTACCCATTAAGCACACTACTATATTTGAGCTCAGATTATAAAAAAAAAAATAATAATAATTTATCATCTTACTTGATGTCTTAACCAATTGATGTGTTTGTTACTATATACCTCCTGTAATTTCAAGCTTATCAGACAATTGCACACTGAGATATGGGTATCTGTGTGTTCACACTGTCTGGTGGCCATTTTGAAAGCTGTCAAAAGTGGAGCCCCTTAAATGTGCATTTTTTAGATGTTTAAGCCTTTATTTTGGATAAGTATAACTTCCTTTTGCAAAATTAAGAGATTAATGTTTAGACTTTTGCATATTATAACCTGGAACCTGGATGTCGGAAATAATTACAGTTCGATCCAAAAGATAGTTTTAGCAACATCGCGCAGATGCTGCAGAACATAGTTTACTTACTAGCTGTATAAGACTGTGTGCTACACTAATATATTACTTCACAGGCATTACTGGCTTGTACTTTTAAATCCATTATAATATACATTTACAGTTTATTGATGTTTTACACTGCTGTAATGTTTAAAGACTTCATATTATTTTAAGGTGAGCTTAAAGGGTGCACTACTATGAAAATCACAGCTTCATTGTGACATCAATAAGAAAAAGTATAATTTCATAGATATTTTCAATAATAGCGGTCCATATTAAAATATGTATAAACTTAATACATGACCTAGATTATTTATTTAGCTTATTTGTCCTTTTAAATTTAATTTAATAATATTTATTAATAAAAAAATATTTGCTGTTCCAATTAACTCCCTTTAAGCTCATCCACATTGAACGTCTATGTAAATAGTTCATAAACAGACTTTAAATATTAACTGATGGTTGTCACTTCAAGTTAATCTTTATAAAATTATTCTTTAAAAATGTTGTTTAAAATAAAATAAAAAAATAAATAAAAAAAACATGTTGTGAGCTTAATGGGAACAGGGGTGTGCTTAAAGGCTGCCAGACTTTTTGCATTTAATGATGTACATCTTAATTGAAATGCCATTTAAAATAAAATTAAATATTATTGTGTGAGAGATTAATCTTTTATTTTAACAACTTCTTGTACTGAAACCAATACCTTGTGCACTAGAATGTAGACTTTGGTGAGCTTAATACGTTTACCCTAGAACCTGAAAAGCAAATTTTGTGCAAAAATCCCCTGCAGACATTTTGTTTGGTATGCACTTTGATACGTATTTAAATGTACAGTTTTCTATTTAGTAGCCTATGTTCTAGCAAGTCTTTTATCACAAAGACCCTCCTCCACAGGCGTGTAGGTTTATCATTGTGTGCCGGTTGTCTCTCACCGTCAACCTACACAGAAAGCGTGGAGAGATTTATACAAGAACTAAGACGTTTCTTATTTTATCTTGTGTCTTGGGAGCATAAATTGTTGTCTTCATTGTGCTAGTCATATCTGTGGCAAGCAGTGACCCAATTAAGCCCCTCAGAGGTGCGCAGTTGCACAGACAGACTCGAACTTGTGCATTTATATCCCTCATTAGCCCGACAGGGTTCATCAGCGCTAACGTACATCACCTATGAAAGACTTTTGAGATAGACTTCCATGTACAGCAGCACCAAAGCTAATTACAGATAGAAGCAATAATTCATGGATGATTAGGAAAAAATACACACTGGAAAGATAAGGAAAGCATGACCTATGTGCAGGTTGCCTTGTAAGTTCACTCTAATTTGTCATAAGAATGGCTTGGGCCTCAGCAATATACTGTAAAAAACATATTTATTAAAGCATATGCTCATGAACATAAAGAAAGGAAACAACAACTGCAGAAATGCAGAACATATCATATGTACCATAAAATTGATAAAAACAAATCACTGTACACGCTACAGTGCTTTAAAATCACAGCTTTGCATTGCAACTTTCTTAATTTATTTCTTTATCTTATGTACATATACTCATAAAACACTGATGTTAAAAGTTATTCCTTATATTACGAACGATCTCTAGGATAATTTATCAGCTTCATTTGTTAGAAACATTACAACAGCAAGAAACAAAAAAACATACAAAACTATTACAATCATTTTCAGTGTTTCTGTGGAACCAGTTTAAATTGAGTGAAATGAAACTGGATGGATATTTTGGTCTGTCAAAAACAAACGCAGGCATTCCCACTTAAGGATAGTTATACTCTTTAAATAAAGAAAAGGGGGAGCAAAATTAAATCAGAATTTAGTTTTTTTTATATATATATATAATTGAATACCAATGATGATGTCTTCTTGGAAGCCTGCCATTTTCTTTCACAGTAAGATATGAAAGCATTTTCTTGCTACAGCGTAGTACAGTCTGCTTTTTAAATTGCACTTCTTAAAACACAAACAAGTAGCTGAGAAAAACGTGTTAGAAATGTACATTAATTGGATTAATCAATTGTTTTTGTCTCTTTTGTACTATTTTGTCAAAATACATGTTGCAACATTCAAACAAATATATCAAAGCCATAAAAAGGTAGCTTATAAAGTTTTGAACATTATTGCTGATAAAAGGACATATTCTTATGGACCACAGTTAGTCTGATTTGGTTTTGTCTTAGCAACAGTATTTAAGGTCAGATTTGTACATTGAAGACTAGCATTAGTTACTGACCATACAAAAAGGAATTTATATAGTATATTCAGTTGATATATTTTCATACACAAAGTCATTTGGGGGAAAACGAGGACAAAGTGATTTTCTGCTGTGACTTAGATTGCTGACTTTTGTTTTATACTCTTCCTGTGGGCCAGACCTCGCTTTGACGTGACAGCTACTCTCTGTATCAGCACAAGCTTTCATGTATCAGAGACGCACTAGCTTTAAATTGATTAGACTGCGTCACACTGACTGATTCTGTATCCTAGTTGTTTTTATGGAGTCAGCCCTATAAAAAGTATAGATTTCCTGCTGAATTCATGCTGTTCACTTCAGCACCACCACACAGACAGAAACCTGTTGTGAAGTCGAGGAAACAAGAGGGACAGCTCTGTTTGTGTAGATCTACGGCTCATGCATTCCTGAGGCCTGTGTGCAGCCAGAAAGCTTGTTTGCTCAGATTGCAAATCAAAATGATTTACTCTTACACATTTGTAGTGACAGATGTTCTGTCATTTTATCAGTCTGCAACTTTTTTTTTCCTGCACATAATTGCATTTTAGAATATTGCGTCTGTAGAAATGTGGTACTTCAGTCATTTTGATGTCATACAAATCTATAAACAATGTACAGTGGCCCCAAAAAGTATTTGGACACTTAAGCAGTTAAAATGATGGTAAATCTAAAAAAAATCTAAACATTTCACAAACGTTTTAAATTATTAAAGAAAAAATATTATAATTTTTAGCATCATTACTTAGAGATCGTTCTAACATGCTGATTTGCTACTCAAGAAACATTTCTGATTATCAATGTTGAAAACAGTTGTGTAATTTTTTTTCAGGGATCTTTGATGAATAGAAAGTAAAAAAAAAAAAAGCATTTATCTGAAAAAGAAAGCTTTCGTAACATTATACACTACCGTTCAATAGTTTGGGGTCAGTACGATTTTTTTTGTTGTTGAAAGAAATTAATACTTTTATTCAGCAAGGATGCATAGGATCAAAAGTGACAGTAAAGACATTTATAATGTTACAAAAGCTTTCTATTTTATATATAAGCTTTCTATTGTAAATGCTGTTCTTTTGAACTTTCTGTTTATTAAAGAACCCTGAAAATTTGTACACTGTTTTCAACATTGATAATAATAAGAAAATGTTTCTTGCGCAGCAAATCAGCATATTATGATGTCTGAAGGATCATGTGACACTGAAGACTGGAGTAATGATGCTCAAAATTCAGCTTTGCCATCACAGGAATAAATTACATTTTAATATCTTAAACTAATATATATATATATAATTAATGTAATTAATGTATAATTAAATTAGATATATAGAAATTCATACATTTTAAGTGTGTTTTAAATGCAAATACTTTTTAGGGTCACTCGAACTAATCCCATTTAAAAATTTGTGACAGATATCATTCAACAAATGCACATACAGTATTCAAAGTAAATGCAAAGACAGTCCATCTTAATAAAAATAGCTGACAGAGTACTACGTGTTCTCCCTTGAAAAGTGCTGGACTAAGGACTGGAGATCTTTGCACATGTTCCACAGGTCTGCTTTCCAACTCTAGGGATTTATGAGAGCTGAGAGCATATTCTTGTCTGCTTCTTGCTCTCTCTCTCTCCCTCCGAGGAAAGAAGGGGGGCAGAAACAATTAGGCTTGCTTTCTGGAACAGCTGGGCTGAAACGAGGAAAAGCCTGGTGGGTTTGAGGTGAGGGAAAGGAACCGAGCTGGAGCGGGGAAAATCAATCATGGCCTAAGGCTGGTAAAGGTGCACAATTAGCGAGATTGGATACATTTGAAATGATGGAGCTTCGGCTACACCAGCTCACCATTCCCAGTGGATACAGAGAGAGGGAGTGATGATTCCACTTGAAAGACCTAATTATTCATCATGACAGTTTCCATGTTTAAGAAGGAGCTCGGAGCTTTGGGCCGAGTTATGGATGCAGATAGAGATATCATCGGATCGTGGCTAGATTGTGAAATCACTACTTATGCTTGATGACTGTTGTCAGAAACATTTGATTTTGTTTTATTTATTTTTTTACCACAGCGAGACCTCTAGAAGCTGCCTGTAAACACTTTTAAATTCCTCAACCTGCATCAAATTTTTGCAAAAGATCCTATTAGAATTGAATGGTGTGTTTAAAAGACCATCACTAAAAAATAACAATTACATTGAGCCGTTTTGTCTGAACACCGGAGATACTTCTTTAGTTTATGGTTGGTTTGGTGAGACAGGTTTTAATCATGCGGTGAATGTTAATTTCCCTGGGGTCTCCACCACAGATCAATGTGCTGGAAGCCAACATGAAGACCGGTCAAGCCCGCTGACCGATGACTATATTGGGATTTTCCACGGTGCTTTTAGCTGGTGTTGGCTTTGGAGACATGTTGGGAAGGTGAAGGTGGTTTTTGCAGGTTGGATGAATTAGTGCACAGAAAAAGTGGGTGGATGACAATGATCAAGAGACTTTATCATGTTTTTGAGATCATCTTGAATTGACTTCATCCTGAAACCACATGCATTATGAGCAAAACGACCGGTGGCTTTGCTTTACCAAGCATGTAATGGCAAATTACATTGGATTACATCACACATGCTGCATTTGAATATCAGTCACACTCGACACCCATACGAAAAAAATAATTTTTTCATGCTTATTTCACTGATGCACTGTTTAAAATGTTGAATTGTGTTTTTACTAGCTTTATTTAACATGTAGATGCCAGTTCCATTAAAGCATCTGACATGTATTTCATATGCTGTTAAAATTAAATAAAGGTGTAATATGTAATAAAAATCTGTAAATATAAAAAACAAAATTGATACTTTTCCCTCTCATGTAACTTACCTCATGACTGCGAGCTTTACAGTCGGTGTTGTAAGTGGCCCTTCAAACTCTACCCATGGTGTCCCTGATACTTCCAGTACATCCTTTATTTCACCATGTACAAATATGAACAAATTCTATACAGTAACGCAATCACGTTTTTTTTTTCTTTTCTTTTCGGACCACAGTCCGGTACCTTTCTCCAAGATATGTGAGATGAACACTGACATCAATGTAGTTTATTATTAGCAACTAAACGTAGCTCTAACGTTACACGGTACCAGCCATTCTGACATTTAAAAAAATGTAAGTCATTGCAAAAAAGAGGAACATGCAATGTTTCCAAAATGCCTCAGTTAACACATAACTCCATATCACATAGAAATGATCAATTAAAATGTCACTTCGAAAAGGACGTAATTATTAAAGAATTGTCTTTGAACTCCTACACATTCTTTCAACAGCGTTGGTCTCGTTAAGGTTGTAAACATTACAGCATTTTGCTTGCTCCTTTAATTGGGTGCATATCATTCTGTTGTTGTTGTTTTTTTTTGAAGAAGAAGACTTGATAAGCAATCATACATGGTAAATTGTCTTTGGGCTCCTTAAAAAGCTTGAGGGAGAGCTGGGTTGCAGTTCTGTGAGATCACAGAGTAAGGTAGATTACGTAAACACCCTGAGAGTCACTTGTCTGTATTTTCTTGAATTTTTTTTCTTTTCTTCTCATTTTTTAAAAAATTATTATTATTTTAATAATTTGGGCCTGGCCCCGGCAGCCGGTAAGGGATGGTGGCGGATCATGATGGAGGGCAAGTTGACTGGCAACCGCCTCTTTTGCAGGCATGAGAACAGAGTTAATGTGGGTCTGGTCGAGTAGTATGTTATCGATGGAGAACATCACATGGCGTGGGAGGTGCGTGGCGAGGGAATGGCTCGTAAGGGGGGGGGGGGGGGGGAAGGTAGTGGTGGAAAGTGGTTGGCAAACGGAGGAAGGGGAGTTATGGACGATCAAAATCAACTAGGCTTACATGATGGGATTCAGCTATAACATCAGCAGGTTCCATTGGTAAATGGAAACCCAACAGGTTTTAGCTTTAGGTGGACAGACATAACACCCACCCGGCCAAGCCTCTCGCAAGCATTCGCATTCGTTCATTCGCTCACTCGCTCGCATCACTCACGCAGCATGGCCCCTTCCCCAAGACCGAGCACATGGTTTCAGGCACGAACTTGCAATGTGTTATTTGATGAAACTGAGTGTAGTGGGAGGTGAAGAATAAGACAACAGAAGACAGGTGATGGTAAAATGAACATTTATAATGACTGCTGTTGCTGTCGGAAAATAATAACCCTTAAATAAAAAAGAAAAGAGAAAAAGAAAAGGAACGACTTAATAGATATTAGCACTAAATTGCTGACTTCACTAGTAATCCACAAGTCAAGAAACACAACTCACTATTTTTTGTACAAACACAATGCTACAGTTACATTAAATATTTAATACTTTTTTTAAGTCAGTTAATGGATGATGTTAAAACACTAAAATACTAAAAACAAAACAGTAATTCATCTTTCCAGTCATTCCCTTTTGTCTAGTTTCTTGATGCCATTTATTAATAATGTATAGTAGTTTGAAAATAAATAAGCTCATGAAGGGTTATCAGAAAACAAAGCTGGCAGCATAGAAACATTAGATGTGGAGCTCAAGCATGGTTGAGACGCATGAAAATGATCGTTCGGCATCACAGAGAAACATTTTCATCTCGTGAACAGATGCTGTAAATGGTCAAGACACCTAATCAACACGTATCACAATTTACACTCGACACGTCTGATATGTACAATGAGATTAGCAACTACCATCAGTTCAAACTAATCTTGGTCTGCTTTAGCGGTTAGTGGTGATTATGCATTATTTGGAGGGTCGGATCCGGACTTCAGTCTCAGTACTGCGTATGTGGCTCTATAACCATCATTCTTTATAAAAAAAAATAAATAAATAAAAAAAAAGGAGCTGCTTTAGTTTAGTTTATTTCAACTTCATATCGCCGGCTCATAAGAGCACTCCACAAAAGCGATTTTATGCTGCCAGCCCCATTACGATGAACACGTTTCTGGTTACAGTTCAACCAAATCTGACAGATATTTACAATGAGAGAAAATAATGAAATCGTGGAGGAAACAGTTTGGATCTTACTGATGTTTGTATGTGTGTCTTTTTTATTATTATTTTTTCGTCCCCAATGATGACTTAAAAAAAAAGAAGAAGAAAAAGAAATCCAATCATCTCAACTAGAATTGCACAGTCTCAAAAAGGTTTGGAGATGGAATGGAGATTTTAAGTCCAAACATTTGATGAACATAGAAGGGGAGGAAGAAGGTCAATAAAGTTCATGAGGGGTGAGAAGTTCAAAGTTCAGAAGACAGAAGATGGCTGCACGGCTGACGATTACACACTCCTCAGCTTTTTTGAGCATGTTTTTAGGTTAAAGGAACAAAAAGAAACCTGCCATTAAAATGGATTTATTTTCTTTGCTTGCGCTTAATGTTTTCCATTGAGAAAATCAAATGGAGAGACTCGGGGGTGAGGAGAGTGACAGTGCCCCCCAACATTATGGCACACAATCAGTGATGTCCTGGAGGTTGAAGAGATGACAGAGAATTAGGAAAAGCAGTTTATGAGAGGTAGCCAGCTTTGTTTTTACCGTGTTAATCCAGGTCTTGCTTTTACTGCTCGCTTTTTGGGTAATGTTGAGGCGTCATGACTGACATCATGTTATGGAGAAACATGCTGGCTTCATGGGTGCGTCCAATGGATGTCCAACATACAAGAGAACTCAAAAAGTTTGGAATGGTACTGTTTTTGTTTGGCACTCAGGAGAAAGTCTGGGAGGGTGTGAGGGGGAGGTCGGCAGAAGAGTGGGGAGTGGTTGGAAAAAAGGGGAGCAGTGAAAGTGCAAAAGGGAGAAAAAGGGAGAGTAAACAGGATACATATGAATGACATTTTTGTTATACTTGGTCTAGGTTAGAGAGTGTCGTACAAATAAAAACAGGAAAATAAAAAAGAACAGAACAGTGATATGACAAATGTATTCTAACATTGCTGGTGCTTCAATGGGTACGAGCTCAAAAGTGACCCCGGGTTGTCGTCTTCTGATGGCGTGGGGTTGGGGGAGGCCGGGGGGCGATGGGGGTTGGACTGGGGGGCGTGTGGGGTTTGGGAAGAGCGACGAGCTCTAGCCATGCGCCCACATAAAAGCAATGACCTTCTCGACATCAGCTAAACCATAAGTTTGCATTCATCTCGACTTGACAAACGCGTGTGACAAACCCAGTGACCTGGGAGAGAAACGTGGGCGCGAAACTGCTAAACGCATGCACAAAAACACAACTGCGCACAGGAACATAGCTTAAAAAGCAACCATGACTAAGCACAGTGCAATTTTGATGTTAAAGAGAGAGAGAGTGGGAAAAAAAACAATATTCATGATATCAGACATGCCCTTTTTGGCACTTATTATCATTAATATTAATAATAAAAAACACTGTCAAAATAACAACATTTCCAATTTCTGTAAAAACTATTCTGCTGTTTTTGGTCAGCTTCGAATATCTGGCCAATCCTTTCTCATGCAAACAGTAGTGCTGCATCATTGCATTGTGACGTCATCGGAAAGTCCCGTCCCTTTCCTTTATTTGTGGAGATCTGAGGTAAAGGATTCAAGCAGTTTAGCGGTGTCATTGCATTTGTTCTCATTCGGAAACAGGGCTGTTCTTATCTGGGGTGGCGTGAAGCGTAAGAGAATTATAAAGTGCATATTCTCGTGATAATGGGTCAAGCTTTATGTGCAGTGATGGCAGAACAAGCTAAAGAACAGAAGCCTAATGATGTTGTTAGTACTGACACAGCAAACACAAACCCTAAAATCATGATCGAAAGAGTGATATGCAAACTTATGTAGTGGTGAATACATTCACGGCCATGTTTGAATGTTAATGTCGCAAAATTAACCCTCCGTTTCCAACTTTTCTCATTGTTTTTCTTAGAAATTATCACAAAACATTGATAAGTCTGTACAAAATGAGTGCTCTTATTATGATGCTGAATATGACCATGGCTATGAATGATTTTGGTTTCTGTGGCCTAGTTTTCACAGGACAACAAAACTCCAGCTTGGTCTTAGCAAAACTAAAAAGTTAAAAATGTGGAAAAAGCTAATTTAATAGCTCGAACTGTTGTTGCCATGCAAAGATTTGTTCTCAAAATGAATGCACATTGCCTAATTGTTTTTTTTTTTTATATATTTTTTGTCTTCACTTTTTTTTAAATCCACGCTTCACTTGGTATCATGCAAATATCAACGTGCAAAAAAGATAACATCTATCTTCACAAAATACATTTTCAGAACTATAAAAGGCTGACTTAAGAATGCTGATAACTTATAAAACTTTAACCATGCTAAGCTAACTCGGCAGTCTTCTAGCCCCGGGGATGTGTGTTAATGGCCACATGGCACCCTGCTTTTGTTTGGCCTGCGAGATGAATCCATCCCTTCTTTTTTTAACAAGGACTAGTTAGTTTAAGGGGGCAGAAAACTCACAACCTTATAGTGCTAATGTCTATTTTTTGCTTCTCTAGTCACTTTACCTCCACTAGTTGTATCTTAACTGTGGCTTGTTTGGCACTTTTCACATTTTTTTTCTTTTTTTAAATTACAAAAGTATGTCTGCTCTTAACTAATGGTGTTTAAATCACATTTAAATCTGTAAAGATCTATTTTGGCACAGGTTTATTTAATCCATTGATATAGCAATTATTCATTATCAATGTAGCATTTAGTTACACCTCTTACAACTACCACATCCTGCTAAATGACTGACCAGATATGTTTTAATCTTAAATTTTAGTACATCACTTATTCAATAGCAGCATCTTCACAACTTAAAAAATAGTATATGCAAATCTACTCAACATCTAGGTAAATCCAAAGCTCCTACACAGACAGAATAAAAGGACAAGACATGACGACATGCTACTACGTATATTGCTTTCAGTACTCATCACATTTGATCTATTTTCCCAGTTAATAAAAAAAATTAAACAAAACAGAAACCCCCATATGTACTTTCAGTACTGAATACAAAAACAACAAAACAGAAAGCTGCTCCTTGACACTATGTTGGCACCTTTTTATAGATTTCACATTGAATTGTCACAGTAATATCTTGCTTTTTGTGTGTCTTAATCAAATTGAACGGTCATGTAACGTTTAACATAAAAATTATCTGGGGATCTACCAAGACTGTTTCCACTCGTTCAAGCTCTGAAGTGTCTGATGAAGTACTGCATCATGGGTAAAACCGAATGCACAGATGCACTCTAAAATGCGGAGGCGCTCGATTGCCATCGCTTCCTCGTCTTGATCTTCCAGTCTGAACTACTGTGTCCCTTCATTTGAAAAGAAACACTCATTGCACCTCGAAAACGTGCAGCTATCTTTCTGAGTACTTGGAGTCATTGCTGTTTCAAACGTATGTTAGACCTCCTCACCTAGGGCACAACTGCTTGACAAACTCATATCTAACCAATCGCATCACCTTTACACGCATATACACACACACGCACACCATACAAACACATTGATGGCTCATAGTAAGTCACTTTTTGAAGGTGTGATGTGCTTGAACGTGATCTACGGCAAGCTTCTAGTTCTACTCTGTAGGCGCATCGTCCCTTTCACATTGTCAGTTTTGTGAAAGGGCAAGCAGACATGCACTGTAACACCAGACATCGCCACCCATGGAGAGATGTGAGAGAAAAGAGGGTCTCTGGGTTGATGTGTCAGAATGGGGGTGCACAAAGGTAAAAAGGGGGGTTGAGAAGAGGTGAGGGGAGGTGATGGTTTTTAGATGAGAATAAAGAAGCCTCCTTACCAATCGGTTCAGATTTACTCTCCCTGGTGCTCCAATAGCAAAGGAGAGGAAAGAATCATAACTTTAGTTAGGGGGAGAGAGAGCACAGTTCTGTCTTTCTCTGTTGGTCTAATTCTTCTTTGGGAAATGCTCTCTGTTTTGTGGTTAATGAGGATCAGTTTGGTATTTTTAAGCTCATTCCAGCCGGTAAAGAATTAACATGTTGTTATAGCAGTCATTTAGACACAGAATAGATTTGGAGGACACATAGTTTAAACACAAAATATACCATCCTCTACCCCTTCACGATAAATATACACGGTTGGCTGGCGGTTAGTTAGTGCACACTTGGAAAGTTAAGGTTGGATACTACAACATGATGCCAAAAAACTGCTCAGAAAAGTCTGACCTCAACCTAACAAACCATCCAGGCTTCCTTTCTGCCCTACACTCTTAAAAATAAAGGTCCTTTATTGGCATCGATGGTTCCATAAAGAACCTTTAACTTCCATGGAACATTTCCATTGTACAAAAGGTTCTTTACGGTGGAAAAAGGTTTATTAGATTATTAAAATGTTCTTCACACTAAGGGAAAAAATGGTTCTGTTTAGAACTGCTCAATGAAAGGTTCTTTGAGGAACCAAAAATGGTTCTTCTATGGCATCGCTGCAAAACCCCCCCTTTTCGAACCTTTATTTTTAAGAGTGTACGGTAAGCGATACATTGACTCCATGGAGGCTGTTAAAAATATGAGACGTTCCACATGAGTACATTCCATCATGGTGATTCATCAACACGATAACGATATAGAAACCCTGACTTTTTTTGGCCTTCCATCACGGCCTCCACACTTCACAGTGCATTAAGACGAAATTCAGTGTACTCAGATTCAAAAAGGAAAACAGGACCTTATTAGCAGCACATATGTCGCACATGGGTAGTTCTGACCTGCACAGGAAGATCTTCACATGGGCAGCCTGTTCAGTATAATGCAACCAGAACCAATTTGTAACTGGTGACTCAGGATGTATAATAAAAAAATTTTGTGGCTATCATATTAGCCACAATAGAGCAGACCATGTTACTAAGCAGCCTGTGCCGATCAGAATTTGTTCGTAGTCGTTCAGTAGTATGTGTTCATGAAACGCCTCAGAGCTCTGAGGGCCAGTTTCTGATTTGATAGGGAATATCTACACAAATTTTCCAGCACATTTGCGCAGATATTCAACTGCAGCGGCTCAAAGTGCACAATGTCTTGCACTGCAGAAGGGCAGCATAGAGTAAAGACGGGGATATGTTTGGGACATTACAGAAAGAGATTGGCTTTCATATAAAGTCGTATTCTGATACACTCCCTTGGACTTGTGCAAAGACCTACATTCTCATTCAGTAGATATGTGAATAAATTGTCTAGTCCCACTGTGACTTCAAGTCTGCGTATGTTTAGTTGCATTTTCAGCATTTCATTCTGGTAATAGTCTGCTGAGGGTGTGTGTGTTTTGTATTAATATTACTGTACAGTACATCTGCCCCTATTCTCTCTGTTGGTGCCGACGGTGCAGTTATCACTGGACGTTAAATAAGACATATATTACATGGACACACGATTCAATCTACTTAAATAAAAAACTAAATCCAAAATATTGTCTTTACATTCATGTCAACCTGAATTCACAGATTAAGAAAAACAAAAAAAGGAAATACCTCAGTTCTTATGGGTGAAATCATATTAATAAATAACGTTGATGGTGATGATAATTTGTAATAATAATAATAATAGTAGTAATAATAATAATAATAATAATGATAATAGTATTTGTATAAACTCCAGACCTCGAATCCCATATAGAAATGCCACAAACTCTAGGAGCTCTGGTACGAAAGATTCAGGTGCATTCTGGCGTCCTGGCCTATGTCCGCAACATGATCTACAAGCTTCCCTTATGCTAACAACATCTGTAGTGGCAATGCACCTGGTCGAACTGGAACCCCAGGTCAATGTCTAGAGACGCTGAGACCCTGCTGCAGCCTCGCATCCCTTGCCCTATCCTGCCCAGCACGGGGCAGGGTCAGGCCAACTGGGATCATGAGGGCTGGGGCGAGGGGTGCTGGGGTGGGGTATGGGGTATCACAGACTGGGGGGATATATAATCAGTCTCAGACCCTCTTAAAGAGGAGGCATGGGCGAAAGGGTGGGAGTTAAACTAAAGACTAAAAATAAAGAACAAAAATCTGTCAGCTAGGAGGGGATGGGGGTGGGGAAAGGGCCGATTCCTGGGATTGCTCCACCCATTGTCCCCCATCCGACCACCTTGCCCACCTGCTGGGAACTGCAGCGCGGCAGCATGCCAGGTTGAAATGCCATTCACTGCTGTCCAGAAAAATGCACAAAAAAACAAAAAACAAAAACAAAACAAAATCAACCAATAAAAATTCCAAAAAGATTCAAACTTAAGAAATAAACCCATATTTACATTTTACACATTTTTTCTTTTTCAAATTTTCCACTTTGAGAGGAATTTTTTCCCTCTTTTTTTTTTTTTAATACTGAGATTTTTCCCACAAAGAATGTGGCTGATTTTCGTCGTTATTCGCGCCCTCCATCTTTCTCTGTATCTTCCCCATCCCCCACTCTTTCTCTCTCCTTTTTTCATACTCCCTGTTTTTAGCCCACCTTCTGCGGATTGGTGGCCCTCACACCCTGCTCGTATGTGATTCGCTGGCTGATAAGATATTGAGCTGCCTGTGTAGCGGCTGGCGATCCGGTAATGGTAACTTTACGGTTTCTGGTGCCAGGAACAAACTCTCCCTTTTTTGAGATCTGAATGCGGGCTCCCGTCAGTTCTTGGTACTCCACAAGCGTTTTGCCTCCCTTCCCCAAAATGGCGCCCACCAAGTTCTCCGGCACTGCAATCTCAACTACATCTTTGGCCCCCTCTGTCAGCTTCTCAGTGGCCAGTAGGGAGCTCGCCACCAGCGGGGAAGCAGCACTCAGATAGCCGTTGGTGGCTCCAGTGGCGGCGGCGAGCGAGCCTAGCGTGAAACCTCCCAGGCTGGTCGCTGGGTGGCCGGCGCTTGTGGACGCATCATTGGCGTAGGAGGCTAGCAGGTTGGCGGCCGCGGCTGCAGCAGGGTTAGCGCTTGCAGCCACAGCGGCGAGGACTCCTGAGGCGGCTGCAGGGTTGAGCCCTAGACCCAGGGAGTTGGTATTGTATCCGTAGCTGGCTAACGTGTTTAGTGCGGACGTGATAGCCAGCAGGTCATTCCCTGAGAAGCTGGACATGGTGGTGGGGAAAGCGCCCACTCCAGCCAGACTGGCCTGCCCCAGGAGACTGGAGGCTGTGGCCGCCGCTGCCGCGGCAGCAGCCGGCATCACCTCTGCAGAGTTGGCGTATGGAGAACCAGTGGGGTTGGAGTTGGCCACGGGGCCAGAGATGTTGGAGTAGCTGATGTTCAGACAGCTGCTGCTCTGCGGGTCCTCCTGGATCTTCTGCACGATGATCTCGACGGCTTTGCGGTTCTGCTCGGGCTCCCCGCTGATGGTGACGACGCGTTCCTGCAGGTTGATACCTTCGGGTTTCTGTGAGAGCTGGACCCAGGCACCGGACTGCTCCATGACGGCCTTCACGGTGGCTCCGCCCTTGCCGATGATCAGCCCTGCCGTACTGTTGGGCACTATCAGCTTGGCCTGAAGGAAACATAAGCAGAGAGGCTGGAGTCAGTTAATTAGTCGCTCTAGTCAAACTAGAGCATGTATGCTAGTATTTCTCAGTTTTGGGATTTAAAAGTAGAAAGTATGTTTTCTTTTTTTTTTTTATCCACTGGGAGCCCATTAGTTGCAGCCCAACCAATGTCTTTGAACACAAACAACTACTTTTGCGGCAGCAAAAACTGTATGTGTTTAAACCAAAGCCTGGCTTTTAGACTTTACAGTAATTACTTTGCTTCAAGTTGCCATTTCATCAATTGCTGTATCAATAAAGCATAAATCAAGTTGCATCTGACAGAAGAGCTTAATCTTGTAATTTAATGCAACAGCAGCGTAGTGTTCTCAGTGAGTATGTTTTTTTGATAATGTCTACAAAAAACAATTTCTTCTTTAATAGAGGGGGGGGAAAGTGTAAACAGTGGTTACCATGGTTTCTTGCCTAACTTAAAAAGGCTTGCTCCTCTGATCAAGCAGTGACTCACGCTGGTACTTTTTACCAAAGCTTTACACATAACATACTGATCTTGTTAAAATGTTGCAAAAAGCACAATTGATAAATGTGTTCATTAAAATGATCTAGGATTTGAATTTGTTCCTATATTGGCAGTAAAAATAACATAATTTGGTTTAAAAGAGTTCTTAAAAAAAGTTTTAGACAATGAGCCAAATCTAGAATTTTTAACTATTACAGTTGTTGTTTATTCAAAAAAAAAAAAAAAAAAAAAAGTATTGTTGGTGTTGGTATTGTTGGTATTGGCTAATTGAAATAAAGCTAAAATAAAATATAAATATCAGATAAAACACTGAACTGAATTAAATAAGTTGAAGTACTAAAATGGAAAGGATAGTAGTATTTTTTTAAATATATTTTTCTATTCAAAATTACTAAAAATTACACAAAAATTAAAATAAACAATTTTTTGAATAAAAGCTCATTCAGAATAATAAATACTATAATAGTGTATAAATAATACTAAATTGACACAAACAAAAAGAATATATCTAAGAAAATTTGAGATGGCAAATTATTATATTAATTACATTTTTAATATGTTAAAAAGAAGAAAGCCCAGAAAATGATGTATTAGAAGATAAATATAAAGATGCTTGTGTGTTTTGTTCTTGTACTTCCTGAGCAGTGAATCACTAGGTAAAAAGAGGCTCCTCCTGAAAAGCATCGACTCCCAGGGGTCAGTGTTTCCATGGAAACTCAACTCCAGCATTCAAGAGGGACTGAAAGGGAGTCGGAATGATGCATAGCAACCAACCAACCACCCTTCCACCCCCCACCTTACATGCTCCCAACCATTCACTTAAAACCAACAGCTACTTGTGCCATAACAGTGCATATGCTCATACACTACCAACAATTCTGTAAGAAAACATCACACTTTTTGAATCTCATTTGTGTAACTTGACATATTCACTTATTAATTGAACCAACAAATTAGTGCTTGATCTCTTTGATCATTGCCGGATACATCTACACACTGTAGCATTGTGAGAAAACAAAATATGCGGTGTGGTGTTCGCTTTGACAGTTAATTACTCTGTATAATGAAAAGCTCCAGCTTTGACAATGCTGGATTCTGAATATTTGCACTGTCAAAATGACAGATAGAGAGATGAAAATTGTAAAAAGGGGAGACGAGAGGAGCGGGTAGAAGTGAGTGAAGAAGGATGTGTGTCTGTGGGGGCGTGTTTTTGTATGTGTGTGTGTATATATGAACAAAGCGAAGGAGAGACTAGAGGAAAGGAGAGAGAGGTTGGGGAGGGGTGGTGATCGGCTCAGCCTTTACGTTTGTTTCTTTTGTGAGTTGCTTCGTTCTTTTCACTCTTTGCCTCAAGGTCTGCTGAAGCTCGCTGCCCACAGACATGTCTTTACAGAGGCTGTTTAGCCTTGCCACTGTAGCTCCAACTCTCATTCAGCTCAACTGAATTAGCATAGAAATGAAAAACTGCCGACAGGAAATTTCATGTACTCCTACATTCACCTTTTATCTAGCTAGAATAAACAGAACCTTGTTTAGGGAACATTTTGAGCAAAAACATTATATTCACGATTATCGTTTAATGCATTGGAAAGCAGATTTTTGCACCAACGATGTACTGTGATTGATCAGTACATATACAGTGCAGTCCAAAAGTGAAAAAACACATTCACACAATTTTCTAAATTCTCTATTAGCAGATTAAAAATTGTGACCTTTTGTATAAAGGAGTTCACATAATGTCACAAATTGTTTAGTGACCACAAAATCTGAATATGAAATACTTATTTTTTTAAATCCTAAAACTTTTTGCCAAGCTTAAATTAGATTTTGAATTCATATGGTCTTTAAAAAATTCACTATTAATAATTACACTTCCAAACTCCAGATCTTGACGTTCATATATTAAATGTTTTTACTAAATAAGTATACTGTACATATACTAGTAATTAATATTAATAAGAATTTTTCCAAATAAAAAGACTATTAGCATAATTAAGTGCCATTTGTTGCTGCTTTTAGGAGATCCAGCTCCTTCCTCTTCCTTCTCCGCCTCTTTCTTTATGATGCCATCATTTGCTATGATGGCATTTGGCAGGAGAAGTGCTGATAGAATCGAGCCTGTTGGGTAGGAATCGAGCAGCGTCGACACATATTCAAGTTAATTTGCCTGAATGCATCCAAGTGCTGAGCTAGAGGAGGTGGATGCCTGCTTCATCTATCTATAAAAGAGTGAACGGAAGAGAAGGCTGAGACAGAGAAATAAAGAGTGTGTGAGAGAGAGAGAGAGAGAGAGAGAGACGCCTGCTGCTGCTGCGCCACCAGTCATCTGGGACTAGAAGCCTTTGATGAATTGTCGGGAGGATGCTGCAGGGGGTTGTGGGTAATGGGCAATGAAAGATTGGTCAGCCATGAAGGACATGTATGTACTCCTTATGCAGACTGTCTTACTTTGTTCTATTACTACAAAAAAAAAAATAATAATAATAATAATGAGAGCAGCAATTGAGACTAGCACAAATGAATCAAAGGATACAGTCTCGTTCTGTGTGTGTTTTTGCTGAACAGGCAGATGAGGCCCCAGGAGTCTTCGTATCCGGCTGCACGTTATAAAAAACGTTTGCCACTGAAAAAAACAGTTCAAACTTTCTCTAAACTCTTTCAACTAGGGCTGCATGATATTGGAAAAAACGATATTTACTTTTTCTGCTATATATATATTGCGATATGAAGAAATGTAAAAATTATTTTAAAATACTTTTTTTAGTGCAAACGATACTTCTAGGGCTGAATTATTTGAGATTTTTCAATATTATTTATTCATTTATTTTTTATTTGGGTGTTCACACTTCGGTTTACTATAACTAACACAAAAAAAAAATCTCTTCACTTGAGTTTGCATAGGGCACATTTCTAATATTTTTGACCAATTCAGTATAAAATAATAATTTATTTTTATTATTATTAAATAATATATTAAACAAAATAAGAAATGTATTGTAATATTTTTTTAACTGTTGTAACCATATGACTGTTGTACCATAAAATAAGAAATAATATAATAAAACTAGTTTTATTTAATAGTACAACTGTAAAATTACAATACTAATATTTACGTCTTTATATATTCATTTTCAAACGTAAACCCATCAAGCTTTTATTTTGATGGGTTTCTGGCAAATGGATGTATGCGCTGCCGCTTTCAAAGTGAAACACGGCACTTTGCACATGGGCAGCTTGTGGACCAGTGAAGCACTGCATCATGGGATGTGGATGAACAGTGCCACTCTGGAGCTGGTAGTGCATATTTATTTAATTAAATTGCAATCAGTGCGATCTGACAATCTCACATATCGTGATATAGATTTTATTCCGATATATCGTGGAGCCCTACTTTCTACTGATGTGCCAGCAAAATGTACACAGTCCTGAAGGTGACAAGGGGTCTCAAACAATGACCCCTGGCGCATCCCACCCGACTCGGGCACACAGCAACTGTTTCCCCCCTCCCAACCTCTGTCCCCGGAACAGTGCCTGACTCTAGAGCCGTAGCTGTTTGCACTTTGAAGTCTTAAGCGCTTGCCTTTGGGTTAATCGCCTGTCTCCTGATCCCGGGCTTAGCCGCCCATCTCTGTACAGCATCTGCCTGTGTGCTCTGGCTGCTGGCATTGACAAAGAAAAAAAGACTCCATACGAGTTAAAAATAACTCCCTGTCCTCCTCCTCCTCCTTCTCACCTTGGTCTTATGACTGTCGTGAGAGGTTGTTGTTTGCTAGCGAGGGTCCTGTATGAGTGGTCACACTCTCAATTTTCACTCCCTATAATTCTTTCTGTCAGGCTCAGGCAAGAAAGTCGTTTTATATTTTGAGCACAAGAGCAAAATGCAACGGGCAAGGGATTATGCCATATCAGCTTCTCAATGAGTTTGTAGTGCCAAGGAACCTGTATTAAATTTCTATTTTTTTAGACATGATGATGCTTTAAAAAAGGATACATTGAAGATATTTAAATATGGATATCTACATAAAATAATTTTGGAACAGAAAATATCCATCTGAATATTATGATCCAGTCTTGGCACAGAAACATCACAGATCTCTTCAGGACTCAAACGCAGAGCAACACCAAATAATGTATGCACCTTACAAATGCATATTTAATAAAGATCTAATTTATTATTGATTTTTATGCCATTTCGGACAGCTCAAGTCCTGCATCCATCAAAGAATGTTACAACATATATCTCCAGGGGTCTGGCTCAGGATTAGAGATGTGCGAGCTTCGGATAGAGAACATCCTCTCACACATAGACAATACGAGATCACCACAGTCCAATATCAATGGGATGACCTGTTTTTAAGGAAGGGGTGACACTTGCTGTGAGACTTGATATAGACATGTCAATTCTTCTGAAATAGCCAATATGATCCCTGATAATAATGCTCAACATTCTGACTTATTAATATCCTCTTGTATCATCCACTGGACATGTGGTTTCAGAGCTTTGTGTTGCATATATTGTAGATTGACAACAGTATTTTTATGACTTTTTAGTGTTTCTGGTTATAAAATGTTTTATATAAATTATTAGATCACAAACAACGGCCTAAGACAGAAACTTTTTATAGTGAATATATATTTGTAATAACAATAAACTTATGTCTTGAATTTTTTTTTTTAAAGCTGAATAAAACTAAAAGAAAAATTAAGAGATTACACTCACAAAAATCCAATTAAATATTTTATTTTATATATATGAAAAAAAGACTTTCTTTAAAAATACGTAACGTTTCAATGATTTTTCAAGACCTGGAAACCACAATTCCCTGATATTCCATATTTTCTATGACTGTGAGAACCCTGTAAAAGTCCTAAAATAGTGTGCACAAAATCTACACTTTCCACAAACACACTGTGACTGTATCAACAAATAACTAACAAAACTGCCAGTCTGCAAATACTAAAGACACAACACAGACGGCATCTGGTCTTTCTTTCACTCAAAAGAGATTTGAGCCCAGCATTAGAGGATGTACTTCCTTGTCCAACAACCAATGTTGTGTAAGACTCTCCCTCTCCATTGGCTCTTCTCGAAATGAGATCGATACTCCATGGAGAGACAGTGACCTTTTTCCTGGCCGGCTGATGGATTTGAAGGTTAAAAAAGGCATAAAATATTTTAGCCAGTCACCATCCCTCCAGAGACCGGAGCAGGGAGGGGAGGGAAGGTTGGGCTATCGGGTGAGAGAGGTTTTTTTCTTTCTTCAATTTTAGACGTTATAGCAATTTTCCTGATGTCGCTTTTAATTTAGGAGATGAGCAGGGAACACAGCAGTGTTTCGCTTGGATGTCTATGTGTGTGTGCGGGCGTAGTGCTCCAATGAGAACTTTTATTAGATTCACGATGCAGGATAATTAAATAGGCTGGCTTTGGTGGTGTCGTGAAGGGAAAGGATGGTTTGAAACAGCACAGCCACTTAAGGCAATCCCACTGATCAATATAATAGAAGTAAAGCTGTGGGTTATTATGGAAAAGGCCAGTGATGCATGGAGAAAATTATTATTTTTTCTTTGATGTAGAAATAGAGATTACAGAGAAATTGTTAAATTTTTTCCAAAGTCATAAGCAAAGCAGGAGGAATCGTTGATGGTGTTCCAGTGCCAAATCAAAGTGTTCATAAATACTATGTGAATAAGCTTCAAAAGTAATTTCGTAGCTGATCTTTAATGAAAGTCCAGGATATGCGTTTCTTTACTCTTTATTGCTTTGAAAATTATTGTAATTGCCATATGCAGTACTATAGATTTTCAGTTGAATATATTACATTGGGATTGATTTGATCGCTTTGCTCGCATATACAGAATCTGCCAGCTCTTCAGTGACGAAAATGCCCAACTGCAATGATTCACTGTGTCTACCTATAGACAACATTAGGGACACTCGCATTCCAGTGCATTAATGGTCCATTTCCTTTGTAGATAGGAAAAAACAGGATGTGGGAAGCAGGGAGAGGAAAAGATCAGAGGAAACCTGTGCTGACAAGAGGAAGCCACTGAAGGCTGGCACTGAATTTAGTCAAACTCTGTCGGAAACAATGAGGCGTCCATAACAATGAGCCATCTAGATGACCAGATTGATTTCCTGTGCTGATGGGTGGGTGTGGAAGGGTGGGTGGATTAAGTTAGGTGTCAGCCGTGCTCCTGCCCTGACCATTTGGTTGCAGGCTCAGCGTTTGAGGTTCCTGACCCGAAATCAGCAGCTGTCGCTTAATATGACTTTAATTCTTATCCTCTATCTCTCAATCAGTGTGTACTGCAATGAGATACATGCCACGACAGCCGCACGTGTGGTGACAATTGGAAAAGAACGCAAAGGCAATGCAAGATCATATGACCTCAATCACAACTCACTGTGGCCAAAACCGGACTGGCACTGGCAAAATCCTGACTAGTGAAAAGTAAGATAGAACATCTAGTACCAATTTTTTTTTATTATTATTAAATGTTTATATACACTACCAGTCAAAAGTTTGAGAACAGTAAGGTTTTTTTAAATGTTTTTAAAGAAGTCTCTTCTGCTCACCAAGGGTGCATTTATTTGATCCAAAATACAGCAAAAACAGTATTATTGTGAAATATTTTTACAATTTAAAATAACTTTTTTCTATTTGAATATATTTTAAAATGCAATTTATTTCCGTGATTCAAAGCTGAATTTTCAGCATCATTACTCCAGTCTTAAGAGTCACATGATCCTTCAGAAATCATTCTAATAGGCCGATTTGCTGCTCAAGAAACATTTATTATTATTATCAATGTTGAAAACCGTTGTGTACAATTTTTTTTTCAGGATTATTTAATGAATAGAAAGTTCAAAAGAACAGCATTTATCTGAAATATAAAGCTTTGGCAAAATTATAAATGTTTATACTGTCACTTGATCAATTTAATGCATCCTTGCTGAATAAATGTATTAATTTCTTTAAGTTATTTCCCCCCCCAAAAAATAATTCTTACCGACCCAAAACTTTTTAACGCTATTTCAGATAAATACTGTTCTTTTGAACTTTCTATTCATCAAAGAATCCTAAAAAAAATGTTTTACACAACTGCTTTCAACATTGATAATAATCATAAATGTTTCTTGAGCAGCAAATCATCATATTAGAATGATTTCTGAAGGATCATGTGACACTGAAGACTGGAGTAATTATGCTGAAAATTCAGCTTTGCGTCACAGGAATAAATACAATTTAAAAAATTTTAAAAAATATATTTTACATAAAAAAAATTAATATTTCACAATATTGCAGCTTTTTTGTATTTTTAATAACATAAATGCAGCCCTGGTGAGCAGAAGAGACTTCTTTAAAAATGTTAAAAAATCGTACCGTTCTCAAACTTTTGACCGGTAGTATATATATAATTTTTTATCTTTTTACTTACCATATTTAGTAAAAAATTGTAGAAATGAACATATTGTGTTATACATTTCATTATATAAAATATGAAAAAAATGATTAAAACAATATGTTGATGTACCAATGCCCATCTATCAGTCTATAAGGTTTGATCAACAGTTTGATCAACTTTTTCAAGGACGGTTAGTTATGAATCAACTGTACATCCTCATATTGAACATTTTTAATATATCACCACAATCTAATCTCTCTGCATCCCTGTATGTATATATCATACAAATATAGTTTGTCATATTGCATAGTGCAGCTGAATGCAGTGATGCTGTCCCAGCAGAGACAATAGTGTGCATTAAATTGAGATGTGTTGCTCCACTGATAAGCCCTATAATTACATGCATAAATAATTAGGTCGGCAACTCTGCAGGGGTAAGCATCTTGCACTTATGTTCTAGGAATTCAGGTTATGGCCCTGTCTTTACACAAACTGCTCAATAAGCACAAAGAAGAAACTTCCTTAATGGACAGGCTTAACTAAAAATTAAAAACAGAAAACGGTAGCATGTCGTAAATTATTCATGAATACAGCCAACTCTCTCTCTCTCTCTTTATCCTAAGGGTGATTTAATTAAGCAAATGATAAATAAAGGAGAAGAATCATTGATGTGGATGACAACAATGCAGGAGCCCAGCAGATCAATGGACCATAATAATGGAGTGACCGGTGGCGATAATCTCCTAAACAGATAGCCGGTACACAATCAATGACTTGTCTAATTGGAACACACTCAGAATCTTCGAGAGTTTGTTTGCTTGTATAATGCAAAGGCCAAACCAAGTGGGGCCTGTTGGGGACTGAGTTAACAGTTTATTAGAAAGGAGGATACAATCAAAATGTCCCTCCTCACACTTCATTTCATTCTGTGACTATATTCATGGGTCCGTTTGCTTGTGCTTTTTATTATAATTTATCAAATGGGAATCAGATAAAAAAAGAAGTGTGAAAAAAATCTGATTTAAATATAGAATGAATAAAAAGGAAGTTCACAATATTGTGCATGTGCTCTGCAATTCTGCAAGGATAGAGAGAAATCTAGAAATGGAAAGAAACAGGAAATGGGGCGAGTTAAAAGAAGTGAAGCCTCACCTGTTTGACACGGTCAGGGTTGACCGTGGTCTGTGGCTGAAGTATACTAACTGGCTCTGTTTTCTGAGCACTCTGCGGCATCTCCCGCACCTTCTCCGCGATGAAGTCATGGACGCTGTTCAGCGCTTCTACAGTGCCCTGGATCAAGCAGACACGCTCTGTTGTTCCTGAAGGACACACAAAGAAAACTCCAGTTTAACCTCAGTGTGATTTACAGATGCTGTCCAAAGTGTGCTGTAAAATGATTAATAAGATCGCAGTGCTGTGATGAGGGCCAAAGGAGCATGTTTTTCCTCATTAAAATGATTTACATGTGAATAAATGAATAATTGTTTTTAAATGAGTAATTGTTTTTGATTTTTTTTTTTTAAAGGAAACATTCATTCAGGTTGCCTCATGAGGGCAGCCATATTAAGATCACATGACCTGCCAAAAAATACTTATTCTCAAACGGTCTCTCTTACATATTAAATTAGTAATGTCAGTATAGGTCAATATACTATAGTGCGTAACAAGTCCAGGACAATTGCCATGTCATCAAATAAAATATAATATAATAAAACCACCCCAATAGAATTATATGAAATATACACATAAAAAAAAATATATATATATAAAAATAAAAAAAATAATAATAATAATATATATATATATATATATATATATATATATACACAATACTGGTCAAAATTTTGGAAACATTACTATTTTTAATTATTTTTTGAAGGATCATGTGACACTGAAGACTGGAGTAATGGCTGATGAAAATTCAGCTTTGCATCACAGAAATAAGTATATTATTTTAAATTGTTTAAATTATTTTAAATACAAATATTTTCTTCTGTATTTTTGATCAAATAAATGCAGGCTTGATGAGCATAAGAGACTTCTTTAAAAAAAACATTAAAAATAGCAATGTTTCCAAACTTTTGACCGGTACTGAATAAAATGTAAACAGTTATTCTAAATTAAAATGAATGATTCTACATTTCATCGAATTAAAACTGACACTGGCCAAATCTTTTAAAAATTCTGACTAGTGAAGAGTCAGATGACCAATAAATAATATGCTACTGTTTGGGGTCAGTAAGATATCTTATTCAGCAAGGATGTATTAAGCAGTACAACCGTTTTCATCATTGATTATAATAAGAAATGTTTCTTGAGCACCAAATCAGCATATTAGAATGTTTTCTGAAGGATCATGTGAAAAAAAGCACTTTAAAATTTCATTGTCACCTTATATAAGCATAACTCCCTAGTAATCTTTATAACCATATTATGTCCCATGATCCCATTTCTGCTGCTGGTGTAAGACTGAGGTCGTACAGCATGTTCTTGCAATTGATGGTGTTTGGAACTGAAACAGTGATGGAATGCTATTTTCCTTACATAGAAGCAACATAAAATATCATCAGCTGACAAAATCAGAAATGGCTGATAATAGAAGACTTATTTTCTGTTTAACTCAACTAAATCATATAATATTATAGTGCACTGTTGGTATGACAGGTACGTACAGAGTATCAGAGTAGTACGTGTTATCAGAAAGTGAATCCATCAGTTATTAGACTATCAATCACATTACACTAGAGACTACAGACATTGTGTTAGGAGGCAAACAAGCAGCATTAGAGCATCTGCCCATGTAAATACCATGGATCTATGTACATGCAGACTGAAGTTATGGGAGCAGCTGCAATAACAGTCGCCTGGCAATGCTACTATTTTTGGCAGCCTATTCACAGAAAGCTTTCCATTAGACGCCCCAAAGTCTCCACTTTCAATTAATTCTGATACAATATCGGTATTTCGACTCCAATTCCACCATCTCTCCTACAAAACATGAGGAGGTTCAGTGCATGCACACACATACAATCACCATTGTTTAACTGTGTTTCGGTGCAGACTCTAAAGGAATTAGCTGACTGCGGTTCTCTGATTGGTTACTAATCCTTCTACACTATAACATTTTGCCTTAAAAAAAGTGCTTCTGGGATATTTATCCTACAAAACACACACAAAATCACATTGAACCATAAGTGAGGCAGTCAAACGTTGCCATTCAGATTCAGAAATAAAAACAAAAGCCTAAAGTAAAAGGGAAGAGGGAAAAAAATGCAACCAGACTGATCCAAAGCCAGGATCTCTTGGCTCCCGAGAGGCTGGAAGCGAATCGGCCCTTATCGGCATTGCGCAGTAGGGTTTTCCGGCTTCCTTTAACCTTCTATTGTTTACTAGCATGAAAATAATTGGGTTTGGTTCCAGACTAGCTATATGAAGCCGTGTTAATACACTCAAATTGAGGAATCTCAGGATCATGGATGGGATCTTACAATAAAGAAAAGGAAAAAAAGCTTTGCTGAGCTCCCGACAGCTGGCGGCCCAAGAGTAATCTGTGACGGACCAATCGGGGTGGTAGATTATTAGAGCAGAGATCACTATTGTTTTGGCAGGGAGACGAGGGGGGTAGGGTGTGGACAACACCAGTCAAACAACTGTCAGAGATGGACGACTAATTTTGAAACATTACTGATGTTTATGGCGTATACCGGTATATACGGTATATACACACACAATAACCATTACATGAACTCAGCATGTTAAATACCAAATAGCTGCACAGGCAAGGTTATAGCATACAAGCAGAAAGCTTATGTGATGTGTTGACTGCCTGGATGAAGAGTTCCTGGAGAGATTGTGATGTGTCTGTTGTGAGATACTCAGCGGGATATGGGAAAGGGGTGGGGTGGGGTGGTGTTTAGAAAGAGGTCACTGAGGATCTTCTTTCCTCTTGCAAATGGAAGGGACACTTTCTAACACATGTTTAAGTTTCTGCTCATGGAGCTCACTGAAAGTGATGGGCAGTTTGCTTTACCACCCATCCAAACACATAAACACTCAACAGCGCTCTGCCTCCTCATTAAAACACAGCACATAGTAGGGCTGGGCAAATATTATATGTATACACAATATATTTTATTTTATTTGGTAGACAATATAAAATGAAAATTAAACATTTACTTATTAAATGAGAGAAAATGGATCAAACAAAAACTGGGCTGGAGTGTATATACAATAAACTACCATTCAAAAGTTTGAGGTTTAAAAAAAAAAAAGATACATTTTCAATGATACAAACTATTATATTTCAAATAAAAGGTTCTTTTGAACTTTCTATTCATCAAACAATCTTGAAAAAAATGATTAAAGTTTCAACAAAAATATTAAGTAGTACAAACATTTTCAACAGAATAATATAATAATATAATAATAAATGTTTCTTGAGCAGCAAATCAGCATATTAGAATGATTTCGGAAGGATCATGTGACACTGAAGACTGGAGTAATGATGCTGAAAATTAGGGCTGCACGATTTGGGGAAAACATCTAATTGCGATTATTCTGGTTAAAATTGCGATTTGAGTTTTAAAATGCAATATTTTTTTTTTGGTGAAAAGTGGGTATACATAACATTTTGTGTTTATATATTAATATGACTAATAGTAATAATAATTATGATTATTATTATTGCTAAATAAAAATATTTAACAAAATAAGAAATATTAAAAATAGAGCATTTAAGAATAAATATAACAATATCAGAATAATATTTATATATATATTTTTTTTAAATGCAGACAGCCTATGACAAAAAATCATTAGAAAGGTCTAAGGTTTATTGTAAAAAAAAAAATATATATATATATATATATATATATATATATATATATATATATATATATATATATATATATATATTATTATAAAAATCTGTGCTTTTTATCTGTGATATCAATTTCTTAAAGTCTATGTCTTTAATATGAAATATGAGCTTCTTATGCATCCACTGTGGGGAAAAAACTCCTGTACATTGAAGACAAACATATGGATTGTCATATAAATGTATTTAGAGGGAAGTATTATTTTTCTTATTTGTTACCCAAAAGTTTCATTCATACTGGAGGCCAGAGGGCGCCCTCGAGCAGAAACTCCACATTTGCCTCAGAGAAGTAAGTAATAGTTTTCAGGAAATCCCTAATGTGGAGCTAGCGCTGTATGCGGAATAAAAAGAAGATAGAAACGCTTTGACTGATTAAACATGAAGACAATAAACACGACTGCATCAAGATATTGTGTATTTGAGTTCTTCAAGCCTTATCGGGTATTTTCATAATAATAAAGTATATTATAATGCAGTGCTAATCGACATAGACTTTATCACTGTATAGAATACTATAAAATAATGCATTGTCTGCCTGATTCTGTGATAAGATGCCACATCAGCTCACAAACACTCGACTGATGATATGAAGTGAGTTAAAACGGGTTATTACACGTTGTGTTTTGTTGAACAGGTTTATGAACGCTTCGCGTTTCTAGTTTGTGAAGATGTTTGACGTGTGTTGTGTTCAAACGCACGTTATAAGCGACTCAAACTCGCAGTGCTTTCAGACGGAGCAGCATTTACTACTGACCACAGCTCTTCACGGACACGCTGGGCATACATTTATTTAATTAACTCTTTCCCCGCCAGCGTTTAAAAAAAAAGGTTTTTGATCATTTTCACAAAAATGTAATGTCCTATAGAATATTTTGTTGTATGAATATCTAAACATGCAATATATCAAAAGAAAGAATATAGACCCTCTGCTTTAAAAAAAAACCAAAACGTTTTATTCTAGCTTCATGCATTCCTTTTTTATCATCACTTAAATATGGGTACGTTTCATAAAATAAAAAAAACATTTTGTTATTTTACATATGCACCTGCTTACATACGATCGCTTGTTTTTATTGCGTCTCCTTCGCCTGTGTTTTGATCAGGAGATTCTGTACTCATTCAGAAGATGCGTAATAGCGCCCCCTAGCATATAACAGTGGAAACACGGAAAATATTGAAAATTCCGTGTTTGGCAGGGAACCGTTTTCTCGCAA
This sequence comes from Rhinogobio ventralis, assembly GCA_039654625.1. Taxonomy (NCBI): domain Eukaryota; kingdom Metazoa; phylum Chordata; class Actinopteri; order Cypriniformes; family Gobionidae; genus Rhinogobio; species Rhinogobio ventralis. Next base: position 19,614,677 of record CM077199.1, read on the forward strand.
GTAACGGAAAATTCCGTGTTTGGCGGGGAAAGAGTTAAAATCGCAGCCTTTGCGCTTTCATAATCGCCAAATCGCGATTGCGGTTCGATTTCGATTAATCGTGCAGCCCTACTGAAAATTCAGCTTTGCATCACAGGAATAAATTATATTTTAAAATATATTCAAATAGAAAACAGTTATTTTGGTGTAACATTTCACTATATTACTGTTTTTTTTTTTGTTTTTTTTTTTACAGAAATGCAGCCTTGGTGAGCATAAGAGACTTTCAAATACAGTCAAAATATTGATGTTGAATGTTCTGGCATCTTTGATTTTATTATAATTAATAATATTACAATATATTACATACATTACATACAATATTTTATTACATAATTTTTTTTAAATTCTTCAGTTAATTTAGTAAAATAAAAAGCAAAACGGAAGTTTATATAATATGAACATAATATGAACAGCATGAAAATGATAAAAAATATATATATTTTTCCCACATAGTCCTAGTACATAGTGAATGAATGCCAGTCGCACAGGCGGCAGTTAAAAATTTAGATTCAGATACAGTCCCTGTGAGTCACTGTGCAGCTTTTGAAATTAAGGGTTTGGTCTCCGTCTATATAGACACAGATGCAGGCCAGAGATTATGTATTAACCACCATTTGAGTTTAGAATAACTGAGCTTTGTGCTAGTAGCATTTAAGGAAACACAATCAGCTTCCATACAGACCAAGATTTAAAACTAAGAAAAGTATTGGGCAATGCGAAGGTGTTTTATATAGTTGCCTAGGGAATGCCTACTTGGCTCTGTTCACTCTTGTACTAAATTGTTTTTATACAGTTGTTAAGTCCATGAGTCATTCATTCCTTATTCTTGTTGCTAGATGGAGCTCCTCTTTGGTGATTTAGCTACTGAGAACATTATTATTATTATTATTATTGCACAGGCTATCCTATCTTTCTTCACAGGAATGCAGATCTTTTTTCCCTAAAGCATGTAAAACATAGGAGGGGTTGAGGGCCTGCTTTCTGTAGTTGCATGAGTGATGGAGTGTCTGGAAGGCTGTTCTAAAGAATAACTCTATCATGACTTCAAAACTTGCAGCAACAGACAATGTAAGTCTATAAGGGCCACTAAACAAAACCACATGAGCATGTACAAAACATTAACATCTACTGTATGGAACGTAATGTTAGCTCATTAAAAAAAGAGCCAATTAAACCTGTTAAACAGTGCAGCAATGTGAGGTAATGCCTGGATCCCACAAATTTATTAGAGAGAGAACAGAAACATGGTGGCTCATAGCATGGATGGATATTTTGGTCATTTTGTTTACTTGGGTACTAGGATAAATCTTATGAGTACTCAAGCAAGGTGGAAAGTGGAGTATAGATCTGCATTATTTTGTTGGTCTATGTACAGACATCTATAGCCAGACATCGTTTTTAAGGTGTGTCAGGTTAAAAATAGTCCAGCAGAAACGTGTCACAAGACATCGCTCTGTTCCAGCTCTGTCTAGCTGTTAGAAAAGGAGAAAGCGTCCTGTGTGAATGCCCTCTAATCTCTCCTCAGAGCGCTGCTGCCACGGATGGAGAGTCAGTGTTGGTGCAAATTGCTGTCAGAATGAAAGTACTGTTGAAAATGACGCCATAACCAATCCCCCCCAAAAAATAAGATGCCTTTTTTAAGTTTGTACATTTAATTTTATCGATAAATTCGTTATTGTGCTGTATAACGTTGAATTTTATGCAAAGCAACATAAAGGGGCGCAATGTGAGTCACCAAATGAGTGTCGCGTCGGTCGTTACGCGTGATGGAAACGCCTGATGCCTTGCATAAAATTGTATGATTTAATAAAAAAAGATACAGAATATAAATACTTAGGATGTTAAAATATGTTCTCAGAACTGTACACTGGTTGTTTATGGACAGGTTATGGAGCCAGTCACAGCATATTTCGGCTATGAGTGAAATGAGTGAAGTTCCCCCGCTGAACATGATATAAGCTCCGGTACGAGATCCAGCGCCACCGCTGTTATGGTGGAAACGGGACAACAGAGACTGGTCGATTACACTTGAGTAACTTAATGTTTAATTTAAGGAATTATCATGCAAACCAGTGGTTGTGTGGAGTTTTTTTTTTTATTTTTTATTTTTTTTTATAAAGTTTAGAGGATTTAAGTTAATCGTAAACACTTAATTCTTGTATGAATTAAAAAGTAAGCTAGTATTATAGTAATAACAAATCAACCCATTATGCTGGGTTAAATAAACAACAATTTGCTGGGTAAAATTAACCCAATATGTATTCTCAATATGTTAACCCTATATTTACCCAGCCCTTGGGTTAAAAACAACACAAATTGGGTTGTTTTTAACCCAGTTTTTGTGTTGTTTCCAAAAACTATAAAATAAAATAAAAATATATATATATATATATAATATTAATAATAATAAATCACAATCAAATTTATAGCGGTATATGTTGTTTCTCAAAATTATAAAAAAGTTATTACGTTTAAAGTGTTAGATGATGTTTCCTAAACTACTCAACAACAAAAAAATAATGTTAAAATTCATTAGCAGGTTTAAAAGAGTAGATGTTTCCTAAACCAGATGGCCAGTGCTTGTCCATAGGGAGAATAGTGCACTGTCATGTAGATCACAAATGCTGATCACAAGTCCCACAACACCAAAGCTGCGGAGACGGATTGACCCATTGATTGACAAGATTCAGATTGGGCTCAAAACCCATAGAAATGACCACAGCAGGCTCAATAACCAAATAAACTGCTGCATACCACATGACAAATGAGACCAGCTGCTGGGACACATGGAGAATCTTTCAGAAGATACACCGTACGCGCTTGTCCAAAAAAGATATCTACAATACGAGCAAATTTTGACAAGCTTTCTGATTGCCTCCCTCCAAAGAGCCCAACAGCAGCCTTAGAGATTTCGTGAACATACGACCCTGCCCGTGGACGAGGTTACAGATGTTTCCTGGCTTTGGTGTTAGGAGAAAGAAAGAAAAAAGGCGGGAGAAAACGAGAGCGAGAGGAAGAATGAGTTGGGGAGGTAGGGGGAATAAAAAAACTAGCCATCTCCCTTCCTCAGTGACTCGTATTTTCCTGTCCGCCCATCAAAGGGCGGCTGATTGCAGCCTCCACGTATGAGTCCCACAGGAGCACATGGGTCATTGTTTCAGCATGGAGCACCCACTACAAAATGCAGTGTTGACTGCAGAGACGGGCAAATTAAAACAGGGGACACCTGGGCCCTGTTGGTGTCAGTGTGCACCATTATGTTAATAACTACATGAATGTTTGGGAGAGGGCCAGTCCAGGCATATGACATAAGACACATCACCACAGCAACTGGCAGGCCCTGAAAATATTGTGGGGCAGCTGCTAATGACGTAATGTGTTTTTATTTTAAAACAGAAAGGATGGCGTGTTGCATGTGCTTATGTAATCATGAACAGTAAAGAGGAAGAAGAAAGATGGGGATTGGAAATTCGGAAAGATTTTCCATTCAGATCTCTTTATGCTGTTTGAACCGGTATTTTATAGTCTGTCAGGCTGGATGGACGCTCCAAATCCAGACGTTTCTTTATGGGCCTAAACTAACCCATGTAAGCAGTCACTAGGGCAGATGGGAATCTCACTTTCTAAGTCTTCTTAAAGGGACAGCTCACCCAACAAACCTTTGTTCCTTGTGTCTTTGTTCCAAACCTTTATGACTTTCTTTTTTTCTTTGGAACACAACAAAAGTTATTTTGAATGCTGTTTTTGTCCATATAATGAAAGTTAATGGGGTCCAAAACAACATTGTGCCCCACTGACTTTCATTGTGTGAACAAAACAAACCTTTTCAAAATATATATTTTTAGTATTTTCACAGAAATAAGCAAGTCATACAGGTTTAGAACAATATGAGGATGAGTAAATAATGACAGAATTGTAATTTTTAAGTGAAGTTAAATCAGTTCAGCTTTGCCTTTCAATGCAACAAGCCTCTCTAAACAGCAGAGGAAGGATAGAAGGGTCTCCAAAGAATAACAAAGGATCTGGAAGAACGAGTGAATTCCTCTTCAGTGATGTCACTCTTATTGAGAAGTGCTGGGTTTGTCCACCCCTTTTCCTCAGTTTGACCTAAGCCGTCCCCCACATCTATAGTGATGTCGCCATGGTTACGGGGCCCATGTCGTGCAAACAGCTGAAGAGATGCCTGGCCTGGGCTGGGATCCTGTCCTCATCTTTTCCCTAATGTTCTCTCTCACCCTCTCAAGACCTTCCTGCACACCCCTCCAAGACCTCACAGAGGGACAAAGAGAGCATGAGACAAAACAACAGGCAGCGAGTGAGAAAGAAACACAGTTAGGAAAGGAGCGCGATAAAAGGGAACGCAAAAGAGATTCTTTATTCAATATGTCCAAACCACCAATAAAGAGAGGAAAGAGGGGGTAACATTACTCAGAAAGAAACTAAACTCTCCAAAAGAAAGACGAAGAATGAAAAAAAGAGGTAGGAGATGGGAAGGGGGGTCTAAACTTTCCTGCCAGGTGCCTAACACTGTTTCAAAGGCTCTGGGGAGCTTTTCCACTTTGGCTTAGTAAATATTCTCCTCAACTGTTGTAATCTGTGCATTTTAGATGTGATGTGATATATTTAGGACTGTCAATTTAAGAAATGTATTAAAAAATAATTAGTCATGCCCCCCTGACCATTACATAAAATTCATTATTGGAGTAATACAAGAAGATCCTCCGTAATGTTCTTGAGTCATACAGCATGCATTCTTGCATTTAAAAGCAGCTGGGAAGAATGAAACGAAAAAAAGAGCGCAAGGATCTCAAGACATGTTCTTCAAAGTGGTGCTCAAGTGCAAGATACTGAAAAACGAACCACATGGCAAACTAAAATAATTAAAAACAACAAAATAAATATTTTTTAAAATCCACTTAATATTTAAAATAATTTTTGATATCACTGTTTTCAAGAATGTGAGACCCACCTACATTACTGTTCAAGCATTTGGCGTCGGTAAGATTTTTAAAATGTTTTTTCTTATGATCACCAAGGCTGCATTTATTTGATCAAAATATAGTAAAAACTACAATATTGTGAAAAATTATTATAATTAAAAAAATTGACATGACAACTTCAAAACTGCTTTCTATTTAATATATTTTAAATGTATTTTATATATTAAATATATTTTGTAATGTATTCCTGTGATGGCAAAGCTGAATTTTCAGCATCATTACTCCAGTCTTCAGTGTCACATGATCCACAATCCTGATTTACTGCTCAAGAAACATTTATTATTATTATCATCAATGTTGAAAACTGTTGTGCTGCTTATTATTTTTTGTGGAAACCATGACATTTTTTTATCTTTGAAATATAATTTTTTTTTTTTATAGATTTTTTTTGTAACAATGAGTACTTTCCCCAAAAAAGGAATACTGACCCCAAACTTATGAATGACCTGAAACCTTCAAATGGTAGTGTTCATCTATTAACATCTACAAAAATGTGTAATGTTATGTCTTTGAATTATCTTTATTTGTGGGCATATATATATGACAACTTGTGATCATTCAGAATAATGAATTATTATTTCATGTAACTAATTCAGTTAAATAATGTAACCGAGTGACAGCCCGGATATATTTCTTACATTTCACATATGAAATGAATAAAAATAAAGACTGGGTCCATGAGCTTAGACACTGACTCACTGTTGATGAGGAAATGACTCAAGAGGCAGCCGAGGCCAACTCCACGGGTGTGTTATGCAGATTTCTGAAGAGGGAACTGCATTTGGAGATGGCTAATCTCAAGGGACAGAAGAAAGAAAGGGGCACGACTGCCAAAATGGGTCGTTTCAAAAGACATTTGAGTCTGTAATCCTATGTGACTCGGTTCTTAAACTCACATTTTGCAAACCTAAGCCCTGAAGATCACAACCAGCTATTTGCTGTCATAAATCTGTTGCCTACAAACCATAAGTCAAATAAGAATGTGATGTTATTTCTGGACGAATACTTTACATTCTGACAGACAGCTCTCTCAATGTGAACTCAAACGTGCAAACTGAAAGTTTAGCCATAGCAGCATTTCACTTAACACTCACGACTTTGGCGTTTGCATCATCAATAGCTGCATGAGTTATGTCTTCTAATAAAAATATCAAAAGGATTTTGAAAGATCTTTTTTCAAAAGAGTTACAGCCCATGATTTACAACTGCTGATGCTTAAACAGACCAGTTGCCTTTGCCTTGCAGGGGAACGGAGAGAAGGTGTAAAATCCATAGATGCTTTAGTGTTTGCTCCTTGTTAGAGGCAACCCTGCTTTACAGCCAGTGAATTTACTGCTGAAATGATTTCAAGTGTTACACAGACTATGGTTTCAGTCAGACCTTCCACACACTTAAGAGGGATTATGTGTATTTTTAATTGTTTCTAGTCATGTGCATTTAACACTGGAACTGAGACTCCATTACAAATCCATTGCATCTGTGTTTATGAAGATTTATCAAAACCATCTATCCTAAACTGGTCCAGCTTACTTTGTAACGAGCAACTAAACAACTGCTCAGCCAAATACAAGAAGATCCAACGCATGTATAACAGCTTGTTATACTGAATGCACACTAACACGAGCACAGTGCCTGACCCAACATGCACATGCAGTAATACACTCGTGTTCTGAAATGTTTGCTTGTCTCACACCTACACAAAAACTCTCTTCATTTTTCACCATGTATCAATTCACCTCAAAACGTGCTTGAATTAAGCTACAAGAGCAGGAATTTTATCACACTCAAACTCACACATGTACTGCCTGGTAACCCATAGTGCATTTGCAATCTCCAACCGCCGGTGTGGTAACCAGAGCTGGTGTGAATTCCAGGCTTGCACAAATGATTCAAACAGTGACTGATGGTCATCTACATTAGAGTATAGAGAAGAGAGTAACCCACTGGCCCCCATATTTCAGTACATAGTGCATGGACGACCCAATTAAGATCTCTCCTCCACCTCTTTTCATCCTTTAATATGAATAAAGAAGATGTAAGAAAGCTGTAGAGAAGTGAAAACTAAACAAGATGATGGAGAGGCTGTCACAATGCCTTTGTTATCACATTCCCAGTTTGCCCCATAAGAGGCGTGAAACTCTTGGGACACTCTTGGTAAATGTCCATCAGTCCCTTTGTTTTGTCTACTTAAGGATTTTTGTGCCTTTCAAATATTTCTAAATTACAATGTTTCCATATTCAGGTATGTGACCAGATAAGGGCAAATATAAGAAAGAAAACCTGTTTCTCCATTCCAGATGACTATAATAATAATAATAATTTAATTATTATTTAAATAAAAAAAAATGTAATGGATAAAAAAAATGTATTACTGTTGCAATATTAATATTGTACTGCAAAAATGAGATAATTTTTTATTTATTTAATAATAATAATAATAATAAATATTTTCCCTTCATATTGGTCATACTTCTCAGGTCTGAAATTACAGAAATCAGCATAAATACAGAACATAAATCACATCACTGCATAACAAAGTCTTATTTATGTTTCAGTTTGAATAATTGCAGCTTCAGTAAAACCAGCTAGCTAGTGTAACTGGGAATGTAACGTAATTAACACTGTGCCTTATAATATGAGAGATACTATATAAAAGCACTAAACAAAAAGAGCTCAATTTGCAGATATATTGCAATATCTCAGTATAAAAGCTTAGCAGTGCACTAGCAACATTAGCACATTTTGCTAACAAAGTGCAAGTTAATGAGAGTGGAGGAGGATTGAAAAATAAAATCGTATTAGAAAAGCTGAAAGAGTAAGATTATGATGAGCAACAGGAAAACATAGCATTATTATTACAATATCAGAATGCTAACATAGCTTAGCCTGTTTGCGACTCTCAAAACACTTCCTTCTTAAATCTGCATCTAAATGCTTTTCCCGTCCACATACTCCGTGTCCTCAACTCGTTGAGCACATCTCCCTGTGGAGGTATTGGGTTCCACACAAGTGCTTGGAGCCCAACACACACCTGTCTCTGCTTGCCTGCTGTCCATCAAAGATGTCTAAACATTGCCCGCCTGAACGATAGGCAGATTGAGTCAGCTGGCATGGCTATACCAAACAACCTACAACAAGACCATCCAAACATGCTGCCACTTTTCCCCAAAGCAGTCATGTCCAAGCACTGCTAATTGCTAAGAGTCTTCTCCGGTCTGGGCCTCCTCCACTGGCCTGTGAGTCATCTCTTCCGAGGCGATTGAGGCGCCGAGGCCTGAAGGTCCAGGGCCAGCTTTCTCCTCTGGTTCTTTATCAGCGCTTTCAATGTCTCCGAACCCTGAGCCAAGATTTAGTTTCCAGCCCACTCCTTATCGCAACCCTTTACCACTAACTTTTACTTATTTTTTTGTCTGCTACAAGAGACCACCAGAAGAGCTTTCTGTTTTTATTCTTCAGTCCCATGTTTTCAGTTTTCTACTTTTCATAATGTGTATTAATCTGCTCAGAGTTTACTCAACAGTTGACCTTCTCCATAGCAACGGGAGAATGCCTGCCGTTTTACATCATGCACACAATCTGTTCCCCATTTCGTACAGCTGGAATTCGAGTGAGGCAATGGGGTTGAGGAGCCAAGCAAGGCCGGAGAAGTCAACCTGAAAATGAGACACCCCCACGTCACAAGCAGCCACGTCAATCCTCAAAAGTCAGTTGGGTTGAATTAAAGAATTGGCTCCTTTTCAAATCAATGTATGAATCTGAAATTATTTGGCTACACCGCACAAGAAGTTGAAATGAAATTTGAACTGGAATGACCAGAAGAGAACATTTGAGAAAAGTGCAACAGTGCCCGTTTACATTTTCAGCAAAAGACTGTTAAAGAGATATGGCTGAACCAACCAGCTACGAGGTGATTTTGCTTTTGATTTGAAGCAAAAAAGTATTTGAAAATCAGACAAAAAGACAAAGGTACAAGACTGCTTCACTGAGGGAAAGAAGCATTGCGAATGACAATCAAATTAAAAATGATGGATATATCTAAAACTCTTATATATATAAAAAATTATACATATAGAAACAATACAGTTGACATTTATTGCAAAATATGCATATATGCAGTGCATCATGGGAGTGGACAGGCACTAATGTTTTCTTATGTTGTGATTTGATCTATTCTCTGATTGGTAGAGATTTCTTTGCAGAAACATGGGTAATGTAGTTTCTCACCAGGATGCCTGCTGTTAAACAATTATTTCAAAAATATATGGCTTCAACAAATGGATACATCATTGATTTACAACCTCGTAACTCACAGTGGGTCTGTCTTTAATAGTTTATAAATTATTGTTAAGTATTAATTCCCCTTTGGAGAATATTAATGGGATTTTTACTCCTGGAACCCAGCTGTTGCACTCTGTTGCAGTACAAATTCGATTGCAATTCAACATTGACATTTATTGCAATTGTCTTGTTTTACTTTTCTACTTTTACTTTTAAAAATGTTTATATGAATTTCTTTCAATTTCAGTTCATTTTAAATCTACTGCATCCTGTTTGCTACCTCAATTTCAAGTCAGTTCAAATTTAGAAAGTAAACAAGAATTTAAAATTTCAATTTAATTCTAAACGATGCACATCCCTGCTGCACAGACAATCATGACACTGCCTCAGGTCACCACTAGGGCAGTCAGCTGGTGCAGCTCTATAGACACAACCGATAGTCATTTGACTTTGCTGTACAATTAGGATTCAGCTGCAAAGCCCCTTTAGGCTGCCTTAGGTAAACCTACAGCTCATGTCTAAAAGGACACGATCAGCACTGCCTGTCAGGAGAAGTTTCATTTTGCTGCAGCTGCCAAAATGCATACGTAACCAGAGCCATTATCCAGCTCTGCTGAGGGAGTTTCAGGAGTTAGCAAACGCCAGTCCGAATGAAGAAGCTCCCCGTTAGGAACACAGAAGCATTACGTTCATTTCTACGGTTAAAGGGTGTGGGTGTCTTCACAATCGACTTGGCTTTCATCCTCCTTCCTGAAATTTGGCATAGAGCTCCTAAGTGCTAACATTTCATGACAAAGGAGGCTCTGAAACGCTGCCCCCTCTGCCTGCACCTGCCCTGCGTGGGCAAGGGAGGTGAAACAGTGGGTACGAAGGTTGAAAGCACTGATTGTGAAGTCTTCAGTGCATGTGTGGATCTTCCCCCCTCTGCTTCCAGTTTTGGCATAAAAACTGAGAGGTTAGTAGTTAAAGACAACCAGGAATGACTGAAAGATCAATCTTTTTAAGGTGTTTTATGCTTGAAGTTTTTTTGGGAAAGCCCAAGTGGTGCATCAACTAAATGTTTTGGGGAACATTTGGCTTTGGCGATAGCTGAGAAGCAAATAGCAATTAGCAATCAGCAAAATAGCAATTAGCAATCTCCTTTGTGTCTGCGGTCGAAGGTTTCCATGTGACTGAAAAGACAACATCATACAGCCTGGCTGGAACAAGAATAGCAAACTATAATCTGCATCTTTGTTTCAGTTGTCTAGAAGTTACCAACAAAAAAACAAGGTCCCTAAAAACAAAAACACATGCCAAGCATTCTTTTAAACCTCTGGCAAATAAGTAGCATGGTATTTATATTCCACCACTGATACATTTGCATATTTATTTAATTTACTTTTCTCATTGATTGTATATATATACGAATATAAGTATATATATCATTGACAAAAGGAAAAAAAGGGGGGGGGGGGATTTAATATATATATATATATATATATATATATATATATATATATATATATATATATATATATATATATATATATATATATATATATATATATATTATTATATTTTTCTTTTGCCAATGATGTCTGTGATGATTATAAACAATTAAATAATATAATATATTATATAATATTCATATAATATTAATTTTATTATATAAAACAATATACAATAAAATATATTTCATATTTTAACTATATAACTATGTAATTATATAACTATATTTTACTTATTTTTATGATTTCTTTGCTGATGGCAAAAATTACAGGCACAGCTGTATCTTCAGAAACAACAAAAGAAGATATCAGATCAAAGTGACAATTGGTTAAGGTCAATGGGCAGCACCCCTCCCAATCCTCATGGTACATAATTCTAGAAGGCCATTGTCACATGACCATCTCAGGAGGTCCCCTTGAGGAACAACTGTTCTCCCCAGCTCAGAAGCTGACCCACAAACAGCTCTGCCAACCTATGCTTTAGTGCCGAAGATGATCAAAAAGGCTGTACAATATCTCTGAATATATATCAAATAGCAGTCTTGCATTTAGATTTCTGTGCACGCAAATTCCCAGTTGTATAACTCTCTAACCCATAGTCGACGCATAGACACGTAGTACTCCTACAAGGCTAAAAGGGTCAAAGATAATTAGCCGTGGCCGATCTGCTGCAATTAATACGAGCATACAGCCGGTGTGTTGAAGGGAACGTTTCGACAGCTGATGGGGGACGAAGGAGAAATGAATCACTAGTCTGGTGGGCTCAAGGTGGTAGTGAGTGTATGAGAGAGGGAAAGGGAGTTTGGGGGGTCATTCAGTGGGGATTAGAGATTTTGGGAGGCAAATGGGCGGAGCAGGAGGCAGCTGCGGAACTCTGTGCCTTTAGAGGCTCTGTTGAGGCACAGAGGGGGAGCTTTGTCCCCTCTGCGAGGAGGCTGGATCTGCTCCAAAAAGAAACCCACCGCCAACACTCAATACTCTTCTTTGTCATCCCTCACCACCTTCCGTTTTTGAGGAAAGGTGCCCCCCTATTCTACACAATGCAGCTTTCCATTGTCCTAATCTTATGTAAGGGGCTTTTCTTATTTAAGCCCCAAATGTCTCAGCACAAATGCTAAATTGCCCCAATGCAGGACACAGGCATTAAATGATTTTGCACTTATAACCTCATTATGCAATGGGAGGGCGTACCACAGCAACCGGCAAGCCAGGTGTCATTATGGTGGATCTACGATTATAGAAATATGCTGGAGGCCTTTGTGTCTTTTGATTGCGCTTCAGTGAAAAAATTATTATTAATCAAATGGCTTGATTAACATGGTGATGTTTGATTTTGATTAAAAATTGCGTCTGAATAATTATTCACACATGTGGTTTAAGTGTCAGAATAAAAAAATGCTATCAGTTATATATTACTCTTAATGTTACTCAAAATGATATGTATATTTATAATTATTTTATTGACAATTTTGAGAATATCTATATTACTTCAGATCAGAAATCTAATGAGAACCTTGTTGAATGTAGTACATTTGTCAAGTAAATTTTAAGAAAATAATTTTAATTTAATTGAATATATATTTTACATAACATTTGCTGAAATTATTTTATTTGAATATATATCTTAATGCTACAACAAAAAATATTCAAATTAAAATTATTTTAGAGGTACGGTTGGTGTTTGTGTTATGTTTTAATCGGCCAGTGAGAGCAGCATGACATCTGCCACCGTTTTTTTTTCCTCCGCGGGAACTTCAAAATGGAGGCCATGCCATTATGCGACTGGCTGTGGGAGTCTAAGGCCTCTCTACGTGACCGGACTGCGAGAGTATCCATCCTTACTGCGGCTGACTCTCTCTCTCTCAAACGCATCTGTCTCGCCCTAAGCCCAGAGGCAGATATCGGCACAAAAGCGAGAGACATCTTTGTCGCCTGTCTACCTGCCTGTTGTAGCTGGGGAAACAGAGAAAGACGGCTATAATGATGATGGTAGAGGGGAACCTCTTGCCTCTCGAGCCGTCACTTTAATTCCCATCTCTGAGGCAACCAAGTGTAGAGACTAACAAAGCATGCTTTGTCTCTAAGGGGGGAGTGAGAAACCGTAGGGAGGAGGGCGTGTCTGTGACAAAGGGGGATGGGGGGTGTCGCCCCCGTCAGCTCTGCACCAAACCCCAAGGGAGGTCCCACCTTCATGGGACAGATCCTGTGCACCTTGCGTGCAGCTATAATACATGACAGTCAAATAGTACAATCGAGACAAGGCTGGAAAATCTAATGCTGTTTTTAGATCATTTATAATTTATTTGAATAATTTAAAGCCTTTGTTTACAATAACAAAGGGGGGAAAACGTGTGTATCAATATAAAGTATATTAAAAAAAAGATATATATATATATATATATATACACACACATACTATTTACAATACAATATTCAAGATAAAAAGAGACAAATTTGGGAAGAAAAAAAATATGAAAACTTTCAAGCTTTAAGCCTCTTCCAAATAATCAAAAATATTGGACACTATATATATATATATATATATATATATATATATATAAAACGCTTTTTAATCTTAAAAATGTGAATAAGAAGATCATTTGATTTCAGTATCACAAAATCACAATTCCTGTATTCATGCCAAAAAATATATCCACTTATCTTAATCGATATACATTTACGTAACATGTATTAGTGATTTCATCCAAAGCGACTCTTGCTAAAAGTTGCACGTAATCTTCTCTCGCCAAAAGTATGTAAATATCCATGCATATAAAAATCTGTCAAGCTCCTGAATTGCTGCGCTTAGAGCATGGGGGGTGGGTTTTTACTGATGAGCTCATCATAAAATGTGCACCAGATGACAGAGAGAACGCAGCGAGAGAAGAGGATGGCTGTCTCCCACTGACACATTCATCATCTCTACTCCACTGACAGACTCAGACAAAAGCACAGAGACAGGCCCACTTACGTAACACGTCAGGACTCCCACTGACACCCTGGATGCATTTTTACAAAAAAAAAGGGACTTGATCGACTACTACCACTACTATGAGTTTACAGACATTTGCTATTAACTATGATTGATAACTATTTATTTAACAGCATTAGTCAGTTTTCAGAGACTGATATCTAAAGAGCTTGCTGGTTGATGTCTGATAAGATGCTGATGTATACATAATCATTTAATGATGGCAATTGTATGTTGAGATTTGTATACTGAAATTAACTATATAAATAAACTATATGTATACATACTATAAATAAATAACATATACATAATTAAGGCTCTGAACAATAATAAAAACTGATATATGTACGTAGTGTTAAACAAATTCAGTCAGATCAGATTTACACAGTGCACAGCACTCTCACTTTCGCCAGTCTCCTATTCACTGTTGTTTTTTTGTCTCTGCATCATCACACACACACCAACACCTCCTCAGGCAGATGGGAGACCAGCCTGCGCGCCTGCACCTCCCCCCACACTTGAGGAGCTGTGTTGTCAACAATGTCAAAAGCTTCTATTGTCATTAAGAGTGGCCCACCACTCCTCTTTGTCCTACTCAGTTTAGACCCATCTTTGACCATTCAAACAATTAGATATTCAATCACTCCTCCCCCTTCACTGTGTCATCCCCCTCTCAACTTCTTTCCATGTGCATCTTTTTGTCCCAGTGTTTCGGATGGCCCAGACATAACTGCACCGTCATAAATATCTCAAATCCCTTGATATACTCCGACAGAGACACCAACACTCACAACTTAGAGTCTAATATGAGCGATGACAGGAGTGTCAGGCGGTAAGCTCAGTGTCAGAGGTTATTATATAGACCACGGGAAGGACTTACAGATGGGTCAAACCTTTGGAGGGATATTTTTGGCTCTCAAATCCAAGATCCTCCTTGTCAGAAGCCACTATTCCGCACATCGCCCAAGCATGGGACAGTTATTGAGGTCCTAAGCTCTGTACCCATAAGCTCTCGCCCACTCGGTGCCTGGTCTAATGATGCAGAGTCTGAGGGATGACAGACAGGGAACGCCGCTCAGACCTACAGGAATGCTGGATTAAAGGCTCTTAGATTTACAAAATGGTTTACCCTTATCTCATAACTGGCTTCAGTTTCCAGGACTGACATCAGCTCATTTGTTTTTATAGTTTCCATGAGAAACTATTAAAAACAATCCAAACATATTGCATGATGAGAATGTCTATTATAACAAGCGCTATGCGAATTCTGGCTCCGGACAAAGAGGACCATATGCAGTCACAGTGCCCACTGGAAGAACTGAATCAGTCGATATTAAGAAAGCTATATATCCGCTACTTGAATATGTTTATTTTACATTTTTTGACTGATTTGATGATTCTAACATATTTTAAACAAAGTTTAAGTCAATTCAGCAGTCAATCAGACGTTTTTTACAACAAAATTGGTGAAGAAATTCAGAAGAACTGATTAAAGTAATAGTCATATGCCAATATCTTAGAGAGCTGATGGCTGGAGAATGGGATCTCCAGCATCTTGTTAGCTCTGTCAAAATAAAAGTCTCACTTCATACAGAAAAAAGTATTGGCCAATGTAATAAAAAAAGTCAAATATCGGTCAGCATATTTGGCCACACTATGTGGCCATACCGATTTGTAGGCCACTATGACTGACTTTCTTCTAGGGAACACAAAAGAAGATATTTTGTCCATACAATGAGTCAGTGGGTTTTTTTACTTCCCAATGTTCATTCAATGACCTTCTTTTGTGTTCCTCAGAAAAAATAAAGTCATACAGGTTTAGAAACGACATGAGGGTAGGTTAATAATGGTAAATCAGATGACAAATCATTTTTTAAATGTGGGTCTGCAGATAAGCCTCAGTTTTCTGAGCCAGTAATGCGAAAGATCGCATTTTAATGTTCTGTTACTTGCATCCCCTCTCGACACTATTGAATCAAAGTGCAAATTATCAAAATGATTTAGTCAGTGGACTTCCTGGCTTTCTAAAATTGAATGGAATGCACCTGCTATTCTTTTTAGTTCTCATGGTGAATTTGATCCTTTTTCCTGTCTATTTGCAGTGGCAGGATCAATCAATAGTATTTGTACTGAAGCCTCATAGAGATGCACTAGAGATGGTGGTCAGCCGAGGGGGAGGGTTAGAGTAAAGGACACGGCACCGCTCCCATGATGAAAAAATTGATCCCTAGAATAAATTTGCAGCGTTCTATTAATGGCAGGTCCCTCTGAGGTTTTTTGTTACATCTGACTGAAAAGCCACACATTACAGCATCAAAAGTACAACACCCAAGAGGAAAGAGAAATGAAAGAGAGGGGGTAACCCGGAAGATACCCTTGTGAAAAAGATCTACACTTTAGCTTTTCTATAATAAGTACTTAAATAGCATACCTTGAAGAATATACTTCTCGATCACACTTAATTATGTGAAATTACATAAAAATGTATTCGAATTTCAATATATTTTAAATGCAGTTAGCTGTATGCTTGTATTTAAATATATTATGTAATATTATGTTATGATGAAGTTTTTATACAATTTAATACAAAGAAAAAAAAGAAAGAAAGAAAGAAAGAAAAAAGTCACATTCTAAAGATCTTCCTGATGATCACTGAAAAAGATCTAGTCATATCTAATTGGACGCGTCAGCAGGTTAAGTGGGCAACATGCTAATTATATCACAAATGTATTCTGATGTACTAGCATCTTCATCATTTTCAAGATCACTGTCTGCGCCATCACTCGCATCATCCTCCCCCTAAGTGTTTCTCTCTATATCGCTCTGTCTATGATGAGACTCGGGTCAAACTCGCTCTGGAAAGCAAGGCTCTTTTGTACAAGACGGTTTGACTGTGTGAGTCTCAGGCACTGGCTGGCACTGAGGGCTAGCGGTCACAGAAGATGACGTCACGTGCCTGAAAAACAAAACAAAGCCACAGGGATTAAGGGTACCTCGTCTCTCCTCCACAGCCCAGATGCCGACTATCCCGCCGCTCTGACAATGGTGCTTTTACATGCTAAAGACAGTTAGCATGTAGGCTAGCACATGACATTATATTAATGGAGTTCGCAGACAGACTAATTAACAAGCACTAAAATGTGTTGAGTCATTCATTAGAATGAGCTAGCTTTAAGACATATTGACATTTTAGCAGTTGACAATTTCAAGCAGCATTGCCGCTAGAATACTAAAAAAACTGAGCGACTTCACCTTCTGAACATAACACTCCTCGACTGTGATCTTTCAAGTTATGACACAGTCTTCCACAGGCCGAATCCAAGACACAAACAAAAGTCACATAATTACAGCAATAAAGCAATAAAGGCTAACTTAAGTGTTAGCACTCCCTTACAAAACCATTCTATGGTGGTACTATAGTACACTGATGGTAATTAGAAGGTACTCTTATATATATCATGCTATATTTACATCTAAGAACCACCATCCCAAAAAGATAAAATATATATTAATTACACGTTGTAATAATGTCAAATAAATGTTTTACTTTAAAGTACATTGTCTTAACAATCTTTTATTGTGCTTTAAAGAAGTGCACTGATTTTGATGTGTTGACTAACATTCTAAAATGTATGTACTAACAATGACTAACATACTAACATGTAAAGTACTTGATAGTGTGTTATTCAATATTACATTTAAAGTAAATATTTTAAATGTACTAAACAGCAACATCACCAAAAAAAAAAAAAAAAACGGTTTATTACAAATATATTTAAATACATGACATACAATTTTCAATGGGAATTACATGAAAGTATATTTTAGGTTGCCATAAATGCTTGGCAGTACATTTTAACCATATTGCAAAGACAATTTAAATAATTATGAAATTACATATAAAGATATACTTAGGTATGTCAAAAATGTACTCTTCAACAAATTACACTTAATTCAAATTTATAAGACATTAATTTAACTGCAAATGACATGCAGTTAAGTGTCTGAAAATATTACATTCAGTTTTTACTTGGGTAAATTATAAGTACATTATTTCCATACTTTATAAAAGTATGCCAAAGTGTAGATTACTCAGCTTGAATTAAACCAAGCAACACTAAGGTCAGGTCATCATAAATAAAAATGTGAGTGAATGAGGCTGAAGAAAGGGAGCAAAAACAAATAATATAAACACACAGAAATCTAATTTCTACCCCTAGATTTGTAATATTGCGGCTTTTCATCTTTTGGCCACAAAGCTTAGGTCTTAAGCAGATTACACAGCAGAGAAATCAGTAATGTTGATAATGTGTGGGGGAGGGCAGCATGGCTCTCAGGGTATTAAACACTGAAAACTGCAATCATGGTGCTAGATTAGGGGCGAGCTTTAATATTGTGCTACATACTGCTGAACGGGACAGAGAGGCTGGATGGGGATCAGTGACTTGGAAAGGGAAAAGTCAGAATGTACACACATACACACTCAGGAAACCTGAGAGGAAGAGCACTGGCCAATTATAAAGAAAAAAGGATGATACAACTCTCTGGACTCATATCTGAAAATGCTGTGAGAAGTCTTATGCGTTAAAATGTGACTTTTGCTGCAGTTTTTTTTTTCATGCAAATGACTGTGGAACATAAGTCTTTAAATTGAAATCAACCCAAAAAAGAAAATTCTGTCATCGACTTGTTGCGAACCTTTTTTTTGTCCATACAATGAAGGTCAATGGAGCCCATAACATTAGACCCCATTGACTTTATGCATGGACGAAAAACACACACACACACACAAAAATATTTTCTTTCCAAAAGCCATTCAGGTTGGGAATGACATGAGGGTGTGTAAATAATGGCAGAAAACATTTAACTTAGCAGTGTCTTGTGGTGCCTTTAAGATGGAACAGTGTTTTTTTACAGATCGTTGTCAAATATGGCTGCAAGGTCGTTGTCAAATATGGCTGCTTCCCAATAAATGCTGCAGGAGCTATATTTGGAGCGAAGACAACTAATAAATACGTTCTGCAGAAATAATGGATGTCTGACCAGTGCTGCTTTGTCCAAAATTAAATGCCAGTGCGACTTCTATCACAGATGATGTCCTGGGAGATGTGATGTGCCTACTAAAACAGTTTAGTGATTTAGATATACCGGACACTTCTCTCCTAAAAAGCAAAAGAGTTCCCTCCTTCCCCACCCTGAGAGCAGCCCAGCAGGTGGATCTTTTGACTTGCACCCAAGGAAAAGCTCAAGCTAATTTCCATACAGATGCCCCCTTCACTGGAGAGGAAGAACCCCTCATTGAGCACTCGAACAACCTAGCACAGCACCGGCAACTACTCGCCTACGTTCCTCTCCCTTAATTCAGTAGCCATCGCAACCCCCTCGCTCTAGACATTGGAGCACTCAAGGTTGCCAAAACCAATGAAAGGGGGGGATGGGTAGGAGGTGTCTTGCATTTGGCATCTGCCATGGCTGACCATCGCTCTGTGCTCTACATCCCAAGGGGAAAGGGACAGAGGTGCCCTGTTGGACGTGCCAACGATGGGAGGATGAGCAAATCGCACAAAGCCCTTTTAAGTAAGAGCCCAGAAGCCCCCCACCACTTCTCGTTTCCTCTGTCACCCCATCCCTAAAAACATCTGAAAGAATTCCAACACACACAGACACAAAACATCTCTCTTTTTCTCTCTAAATATTAATAGTACTAGAAAAGGAGCATTCAAACATTGTATAGGCATTCATTTGAGCTCTGAACTCCATACTTGCGAGTCTCTCAGCTCATTGTCCTCACTTGATCTGGCACTATGTGCAACCTGAGCTCTGATAAAGGCCATATGGTGTGGCCGCAAGCCCAAAGGTGACAGCGTCCCATATGATTCTCATTAAGAACGAGTCGCATTGACTTTGAGAACGAGGTACTTTTGGTAATGTATTAGCATAGACTAATAACATGGATTAATTAAGATATAAAGTAATCCAGGTGCTTTAAAATGTGTGCTGTTTAATGACTGGATGGTAGAGTAGTGCAGTAAACAAGGAGGAGGTTGATGAGGGTTCCCTTCAAGTCTTTCTGGAATTAGGAGACTTACCCGGGTAGAAGTCTTTGGATTTGGACAGCTTGATGGTGGCCCCTGTCTCTTTCTGTAGCTGGACAATAGTCTGACCACCCTTGCCAATGATGGAGCCTGCGGCGTAGCTTGGAATCAGCACCTTTAAGAAATATTCGCCTTCCTCTGGAAAAAGAAAAGGAGAAAAAAAATTAACTCTGCAACAGATTTACCAAAATCTGTACAATAATAATAAACAAATAAACAAAAAAAAACAAATATAATTTTGCAATAGATGTAAAGAAAACATTTTCTTTAATCTAACATTTGCAATACTACTACTACTACTAATAATAATAAATATTTGCAATAGATTTAAATTTTAAAAAATGTGGTCACACTTTAGATTAGGTCCAATTGTCACTATTAACTAACTATTAATTACAAGTAGTTGTTAAGTTTAGGTATTGATTAGATAGGATTAAGGGAAGTAGAATATGGTCTTGTCTAATAAAGCATTAATATGTGCTTTATAAGTACTAATAAACAGCCAATATCCTAGTAATATGCATGCTAATAAGCAACTAGTTAATAGTGAGAATTGGACCCTAAACTAAAGTGTTACCAATTTTTTTATATATAACAAAATAATAATCATTATTATTAAATAAATATTTGCAATATATTTAAACTTTTTTATGTAATCTGATATTTACGTTTACATTTAAGATTGCATATATAAATGATGTCTACAACAATATCTTCAATATCTTTGAATTACTATTTATGAATTTTAGCAGTGAGAGTGTAGGGAAAGCAGCCAACAAATGCCCAGGATACATGGGAACTTCTTTAATAATATATACTGTTTAAAAAGCATCCCAGGTGGCACCTCATGAAGCTGGTTGAATGCCCAGAGTGTGCAGAGTCTGTAATCTATGCAAATCATGGCTACTTTAAAGAAGCTAAAATAAGATAGTTATTGACATACATGAAATTTTTAAAAACATTTTTGGCCACTGCATAATTCACATGCTTCCATCACAGATTTGATGACTTTACTGTTATTATTTTGTAATGTAGAATAAAGTAATAAAGAATGAGAAAGTGTGTCCACATTTTAGCTGGTATGAATTTATATAAAGCTTTATTTTCTATGGCTTTAAGAGAGTCAAGCATCACATTTTTATCTGAGCTTTACTGTATGCTGATCAGAAATATCCTACAATTACCAAGTTGGTGAACTGAAGTGAAGATCTCCTGAAGATAAAATATGTCTGCATGCTTTAATGCCTGACTTGATGCATATATTGTCTAAGTGGCAATCAGAGGAGGTAGCTATAAATAAAAGTCAAGCTGAAATACAAGACCAGCAAAGAACTACAAGACCACTTTAATAAGATCAGTGGATTTAACGAGTTGTAATTAAAGCTGAACCACAAGTATTAATGCTTAGGTTAAGCAGGGCTGCTAACAGTCAAGAGCAGAAAAAAAACTGCAGGTTAGTAGGACAAGAAAATCGCAAGTTATGCAAGTAGGAAAGGATCAGGGATGAGGGTACATTTTGTTAAACATGTCAATCAAAGTAAATGCAAGAGAAGGGGAATTTGAAAAGGCGTATTAGTAGACTCCCTTCCAACGTAGACATTGTAATATGTAGAAGTAGCCATTTATAGCAAGTGAAGAGCATGGCACATATAATATAGCACAAGACATCCTGATTTCAGTTCCCTCTTGAGGAAGGTCAGCAAAGGTTTTCTTGAAAGTGGAGCAGTGGTGGGGCAGTAAAGTGCTTCATCTATTGTTGGGCCTCTACCTGGCTGCAGCATATCCAGGTCAGCAGAAGCACAGTACATGGTCCCTACACCGTGACTTTAACATGACATTGTATCCCTCTGCCTGGGCCACTTGGGTACGCGCTTAATATTCCACCACAATTAATCTGTGTCGGCTCCCAGAAGACGGCCGTTTTAGATTAGATTGTTATTCTGGAGAAGCAGTTTATCTTGTCAAGCTAGGCTGATGGCTAGGCTAAGCTACATGCAGTTGCAGCCTAATACTGATGATTGGGTAAAAATGATATAGACTACTGCACGGAGTATTAATCTCAGAATGCAGCTGGACAAACAAACCAGCTAACAACAGCAACAGCGGAGGGGATGCGTGGCATGTTTTGGTCGAAGGCCCAACTTAACTGCATCACTGACAAAGTAATGACACATGTCTGTAGTTACGTGTGAGCCAAATTAAGAGATGTGTTAGTGTTCTGTTAACAAGATGGACGTCACAGATCATATTGTTTAGAGCTGGAAATCATAGAGAGGGTTAGTAGTAATACAGCAGATTTGTTTTAAGGTTAAAGAGATAGTTCAGGCAAAAATACAAATTCTGTCTTTATTTACTCACCCAATTATGGAGCCCCGCACATGAAATGTGGACAAAAATATAGATATACTATATCGTGGCCACGGATTAAGTATTCGTTCTCTCGATTTAGTAAATCGTGGCCATGATTTACTAATTCATTCACTTGTTGCAGTAAATCATGGCAACGTTAAACTAATTTGTTCCCTCGTTTTGATTTAACTAAAACAAGGAACAAATTATTACAAAATGGCCACGATTTTGCAAATCAAACGAATTAATTATTATATTGTGGCCACGATTTACTTAAAATGAGGGAACGAATTAGTAAAACGTGCTGACGTATTAGTAAGTCCTGGAAACAAACTGTTAATCTGTGGCCACAATATACTTTTTTTACTCGTATGTCATGTGTGGAACTCCCTAACTGAGTTTTTTATTCCGTGGAGCACAATGGAGTACATTTGAACAATGTACTGATCTTTCTTTTCCATGTACAATTCAATAAATGGGGACCAGAGATATTTTGAGCTTGAAAAATTATGCACCATATAAAACGTCCATATGATCTGTGCGCAGGTTCATGTGGCGAACTGACTGAAACTGAACTCGAATTGACTGATAGTTGTCGTCTCCGGTGATCTTGTAACTGATGAGCCCGCATCACTGATTCAGTGAGTTGAACTCAAGAACTGAATTTGAATCTGATTTGTGAAAGAATTAATTAATTAATTGAAAAGATTTGACTCAAAAGAATGATTCTTCACGATTCTGATATAATTTAAACAAGCAAATGCCATTTTCAATGAATAATGACTTAGGGATTTACTAACAGCTTGCATCAGCACAAACCCTCTTTTGGCGTTAAAAAACTACTGTCAGGATTTACTAAAGACACGCAGGTAAAAAATAGAGCTAAAAAGGCGTGGAAACGGTTGTTTTTGCGACTGACCTTATTGCATATGCACCTTTCAGATGCAAAATTTATGGAAGGAGAGTATTTAAATAAATCATGCAAGGTGATTTACTAAGGTTTGCACTCATCAATTTACTGGTGTTTGCGCCATTATTTACCGCCCAAAAAAGCATGTCTTAAGCCTAATTTATGCTACTCCTGGTAGATTGCGTTGGTCATTATGGAAATGTTCCGGCTGCGTCTGTTCTTTAATTTGTGTCATTAGTAGATCACAAGCAGAACTTTCCACTCCCATCTGCACTTTTTTGGAATTGCGCTCTCACGCTAATTTGCCATGTTTAGTAAATCTGGCACTTAATGTCTCATACAAAGCTATTTTATGACTTCCAAGATAGTGCACAAGTTATATGGACCACTTTTATGATATACTTTCATGGTGCTTTTTTGTCATTTTGGAACTTGACAATCACAGTCCTCATTCACTTTTATTATATTTAACATAGGGGCCTGGATATTCTTCAAAACATCACATTTTGTTTTTTCCACTGAAGAAAGTATGTCATACAGGATTGGAATGACATGGGGGTGAATAAATTATGTCAGAATTTTTTTTATTTATGGGTGAAAGTAGGCAATGGGATGATTTTAACAATGTTTAAGTCTTCTCGAGGTAATCTCGTTTAGAGATCGACCGATATAGATATTTTATAACCGATGCCGATACCAATCATTTGCATGTTTATGTGCCCGCTAACTGATATACAGAACCAATTTTTTTGATTGGATAGCGGCATTTATCGGCAAATCCGATATTACAAAACAGATACCCGATTATGGGAAAATGCTTAAGTATCAAGAAAAATATCGGTCTATCTCTAATCTTGTTAGAATCACATGCCAATTGATCTGGACTGCATTTCCCAAAAGCATCATAAGCCTAAGTGGAACCATTGCCACCAATAGTCTCTACGATCAACTTAGCTCACAATGCTTTTGAGAAACACAGCCCTTGATGAAGCGGATCTCTAAAGAAGTATAGTCTCATATTTAGCCACACTGGATGACACCAGATTATGAGTTACATAAACAACAAGGGAATAATGGAGGTTACTGTGACACAAATAAATGTACTCAGGCTCACAAAACACCTCTAAATGACAAGTCCTGATTTTTCACTCACGTACTAAAAATTGCTGTTGTTTTCACACATTATAAACAGGAGGTTCAAACTGTGTCTACAGAACACTACAGAAACATGCTTTTCTGCAATGACCCAGATTTCTCACAGAGCTAAGGCTGTCCTCCTTTTGATTTGGATGAGTCTAAATTTAACCTTGATTAATATGGCGTGGGGTTCATAAATAATGTGTATCATGCATACATAAGTATTCTCTCTTCAAAAAGCATCTAACAAAAGTCTATCATAAACTGGATAAAGAGGCTGCATCTAGACCGGCTATAATTGACATTATCTACTCTAATAATGTAACACATTAGACACATGCTATTATATCAAGCATCACATTTTCATAACAATATTAGGCTGTTTTAAAGGTTACACATTTTATTTTAATTATGTGCAGCAAAGCATTGTGGCGGTTATGCAGTGACAAAAAAGAAATAAAGAAACATTATAGAGTTAAAGGTAGACTCTGGTTTGCAGATAACAAGATCTGTATGTAATTTTGGCAGAAAATTAAACATTACCGTGAAATCCGACAAAATCTGATGAAAATGGTGGATCATGGATGGCCGGTTGGTTGCATCTCTCTAAAAGAATGTGAATGAAAAAATTAATCTTTGTGGAAATGTCAGATAGAAAAACAAAACAAAGTGACACATGACAGAGTCAATGACAGAGTCTACCTTCAAACCTCCTGCTTCTAATCAAGAACATATTTGGGATTGCTGACATCATGGATAAAGATACAGGATGCAGTAATAATGAACTTTATAGTAATGACTTATTGGTTTCCAGTTATTTTCACTATTCTTTTAAATTAAACATGACCTGATAACAATGTTCTAGATTCAATGGCATTATTGTAAATTCAAAGATTTTTCCAGGTTCAATACAAGTTAAACTCAATTAACAGCACTTGTGGCATAATGTTGATTACCACAAAAATGAATTCATTTACTTGTGCCTCATTTTCTTTAAAAGAAACAAATTAGTGCAGGGGGCCAATCTGTAAACATTAATATACTCACTGTTTCAACAGTATAGCCATAAAATGCGTGCTAACCTGATTTAAGAGTGGAAAAAAAAACCTAACTAAACTTCTGTGTACAGAAGTGCAAGTGCACATGTGTGCAAGTGCACATCACTTCCATTGTACTCTAAGTGCCTCACTGATTTTCGCTTTTTATAAAAGAAAATGAGGAACCAGTCAATAATCAAAAAATATATATAAACATTATGCCACAAATTATGCCACTGTTGATTGGGCTTAACTTGAACCCGGAATATTCCCTTAAACAAGCCTATAAACCATATAAAAGGCATTCTCAGTTCATTCTCTTCTAAAACAATTTGAGTTGGATCAAGCTTATTTCCTGTTACTTGTCAACACAAAGCCCTGGCTGAGAAAAATCAGTGGATTACACTACACGCATATCCGTAGCAGTGCCTTTGAGGGAAATGAGTCCCTCCCATTGTGCTACACCGGGAACAAAACAAGTTGGTCTGCTATTATTCTCATCCACCAACTTCATATCTTAATAAGCCTCATCTTGCGTCTACATCTGATTACATGCATTATACTCACTGAGAAGTCAGAATAATTAATAAAAAGCCCAAATGGGTATTACTCATAATAAACCAGTGGGTGTAAACACAAATCATTGGTTGCTAGAGACTCCCAAGAGACCTGTGGTTCAAGAATAAGCAACGTCAGCTTGAGGATTGAAGGTGCCTGAGAGCTTATGTTGGGGGCCTTACAAAAACAGACACAAAGCAATGAATAGTTTGTTTTTTTTGCATTTGCTTTTGTTTTTTAGTCTTTGATAAACAGATTTATACTGCATTAGATTTCAAATTTAGCATTTGTGCTTAAGCATAACAAACATCTGATTTTAGTGGAGTGATGAAAGGACCACTTTCCCTGCACGGCTGTCCAAGCAACTGCCTGACCAAAATGGCTTCCGATATAAACACTGCACTCCGAATAAAACATACTACTCGCTTTCTGCTGCACATGAGAGAAAGCAGCATGCTTTGTTCAAACAAGCGCGAAGGCTCAAAGAGAAGCTTTCGCATTGCTTTTTTCATTCATCTCATCCATATTCATCTCAGGTCCCGTCCTCCATTCCACGGCAGACAAGCCGAGAGAGGCGAGCAAATCATCCAATGTGGGGCTGCCTTTCACAACGCCCTCCCAAATCCTCGCCATCCTGCATGAGATTTTTTTTTTCTTTGACGCAGTGCATTAAAGAAAAAAACTGAAGCAGCGCCCCCTTCATTTTGAAGTGATCGTACAAGTGATCAATAGGCTGAGGGTTGCATGGATAATCAATGACTTGCCACTATTGATAGGAGATGGGAGAGATGGACCCGGAAAGGAGGAAGAAACGATTGCCCGACCTATAATCATGATTAGATGCGAAACAAACAAATGATGGGGGAGCGGAACGCAGCGCACCCTAAATGTATTTTCTGCTGAGCCTATCAAAAACTGCTGTAGAAAAAACCTGTGCACTTAATCTGAAAACCAGTGGGAGTATTGCATTGTAGGATGTGAGTGAACAAGGTGGGCGACAGCGACAAATCGGTTATTGGTCCCCCGTATAAATGTCTGAGGGGGTGGGGGTGAATCTTCAAACACAGCTGGCAAATCATGTTTACGTAACAACCCCTTCTAAGACGGATCCTGCGTCTATTTTCTCATCCTGCGGGTAGAAATGCACAAGCAAGAGAATCTAAAAAAGAGGCTACTCACTAGTGCCGAGCAGCATCTGAAAATGTCTTTATATAGTAAAAACAACACAGGATTGTATACACACACACTTCCACGTTTTCTTACAGCCTCAGAGGGTCACAGTCCCCTCACGCCGTCCAGCTAGGACATGTATTCCCTAAAACAACCTTTTGTAAATAGAAGCACTGTCCTGTGCCAGTCAATCCATTTACAAAATTAAAACATTACATCTTACGAGACAGCTCGGGAACGTGGAGAGAGGCTCTTTGGTGAACTTGAAGTCGAAGCCTTAACGATCAATTGGCAGGAAAATGATTCTTGTTTTTAAGCCAACTGACTTTCAGATTAATATCTATAACTTTGTTTTCAGGCAGCCACATCATGATTTAATCTGCTAATAAAGTTAAAACAATATGCAAGTCATACAAAATATGATACTAACCCTACATGTATGAAAACATTCAATCAAAGAGTAAATGTTGTAAGAAAACAAATTAGACCTATTATTGTCATAGGACTGTTGTTGTCAGTTGCTTTTCCCGTTTTCAGTATGCTATGCTGGATCCTAAGTTTTAACTCAAAAGTAGTCCAAAGAAACTACATAAATGGTTCAGATTAACTTGGCCGATGATCTGCCTGTGTAACTGCTGGGGTTTAAATATGAATCACAAAGCAGAAACTACGGGTAAATGTCGACTCTAAACATGCAACCATGTTAATACGTGCAACATTTTTCTCTTGAATACAAGCCATATTCAACTCTTTTAATATAAATATAAATTACCTTCCACATATTTATCAACATGTCTTACCAACTCTTACAGATACAAAACACTAAATTAATAATAATATTTTAGAATTTAATAAAAATATTTCAGCATTTGTATTTTATCATTTTCCAGAATTCCTAATATTTAAGTTAAAAATATGGATTAATTAATATAAATATAGATGCTTTAAAATAGAGCAACAATGTCATATTACACTACTAACATAAGTTTTGTAATATTAGTACATCCTACTACACTACTTTAACTGCATGTGATACCATATAAATACAGTATTTTGAATAAATTGAAATAAATGAATTGAGTATTTGAATTGGTTAATGAATTTCCATAACTTTTACATTACGTAACTGGCTAAGGGTTTTAAAAATCATTTTATAGAGATTGCATGCACAAAGAGCAATTTTTAACAGGCGATATGTAATAGCTAAGCATAACAACACAAAATTGTATATTACCAATAGAAACTTCCATTTTCCTTCCATGACAATTCAAGATTTCATTCATTTCTTTGTCATTTGCAGGCCTGGAAATGACAATATTAAAATGTCCCCTCCATAGATGTGAGAACCTCACAGAATAATCTGTCTTGGTAAATGAATTCCAGTGAAGCCTAGATCTCTTAAGCATCAAAGTCTTTTCATTTGAGCAAATGGATCTGCAGGTTATGCCTCCCACGGGTCCAGCATGCTTCTTCTGACTGACAATTCATTACGCTTTCTGCATCGATTCTTTTACATGTAAACATCCGCCATTCACTTTATCTATGCGCCATTATTAACCCTTTAACTGTAACTACAAATATTTGTTTTTTTGAAAAACCCCTTTAGCAAGTAAAATAAAAGATTCTTGCACTTTTTTAAAAATTCTGTCCTTTACTGAAAACAAATATTGACCTCAGCCAATCAGTTGAGATATATTATTAATATTTCCAATATCAAGATGCTTTATATCTACTGCTCTGCCTTAAATGTTATGCAGTTCAAAATGACCCAAATAAGAATTTAATCATCACTGGTCAGAAAAACAATGTTTTACATCTGCTAACAAACTAAGATCTACAAATCGGCTGAAAAACAGTTAAGAGTTAGGAAATACATATATTTTGTTTTTAACTGATTAGTTAGATGACTAGTCTGCATAACAGTTTAGCAGACAAGTGTAGTAGTGCACACAAGACTTCTTATGGCATCTGCTGGAATGCATAATAAACAAGGAAGCATGGGTCCAGTATAAACAATAGACTATGGTAAAATATAGAAGGATCTAGTGCACATCCAAGCACTGAAATTTCCAATATCATTGATGCAGGTGAAGTCCCAAAAATGCAAATGTGTCCCAAAAAATCTGCCTTTTACCTAATTCTGAGTAACATATTATATTAAATATTGCAACTGGTAAAATAATTCACAAATACATGTGGTATAACAATTCTATATTTGTATATCTCATCCAAATATTACAATCATTTATCATTCATAACTGGAGTATTCAGGGCCAAATTTCAAAATAAAAGATTATAAATTCAAGGCATCGGAGCATAACGCAAGGTCATCTGTGGCGATAGCAAGGATGCGTAAACGCACGAGCCATGTTTTCTAATGTTTGGGTACGTGCTCATGATATTGGCCTATTAGGGATATACAACCCATTTATTCCACACATAAACCTTTAATTTAGGACTACAGAGGATGTGTATGGTAAACGACTGTCGTATGTACGTACGACTAGACGCAAGCACCAATTCAGGGTCACTTAAAATGGACGCGAACTGTAAATATGAATTTAAAATCTCAGATGCACATGTCTAGTGAAGCATGGCCACGCTAGATGGTGAGATGCTTCATGGAAATCGAAAATGAATGAATATGCCATGAACGATTTTTGCTTTCATCTTTCCCATTGGGACTTACATCAAAGCACTTGTCTTTGGGAAGAGTCGCTAATTCAGTGCCAAGTGAGTTGCCTATGTAGACAGCATTGGCTCTTACTTACCTCCTGTGTTTGTGCGTTTGGTGCTGCTGGCCTCCGTCGGGGTCTCCAGGGGTCTTTTGCGGGAATCGGGGGGATCAGACTCCATGTGCGGCTGTTGATTGTGATGATGCGGATTGGAGAAAATCCCGTTTTGCTGCACTGCCCCACCGGCCATCATTTTTTATAAAGAAGCTTTAGGCTCGGTCTCGTTTTCCCTACACGCGATACGCAGATGTGTTGTTTCTGAATTTGAAACCACGATGATATGAATGTTTGGGGTGCGTCGATCCTCCGTACCAGCCTAGATACAGAATGAAAGACGTATCGATATCCAGTGGCTCGATTTTGCTCAGGCTGTACTTATAATATTAATAACAAGTGATGTGGGAAACGTCCTCACTCGTGGCTCTGCGATGGCGCTCTCCTGCTGAAAACAATGTATGACCTCAGTGGTCAACAGAACTCAAAAGATTCACTGCTAAAAATTGGGAAGATGCGCGAATAATAAATAGCAACGGGAAATGTACAAGAGGCGAAAGGGAAAAACAGCGGATCCGCATGCAGGTGGACAAACCCTGCAGATAGAGCTGGATGGTGTTGAAGCGCTGGAAGAGCGCTTGAAGGAGATGCGATGTTTTCGTAGGCTCTGACTCGGAGATGCTGCAGTCTTGCTTTCAGAGCATCTTTGCGCGTTTCTGCTGGAGCGCGGAGCAGCGGTGACGTCATGTGAAGCCGAGTGCGCGGCTGTCAAATGTGGAGTAACAGACACGCCCCCCTCTTGCTGCGATTGGTCGAGGTTTGATTTTCTTCGGCAAAGCGAAGTATAAATCCTGCTTGTCACATGACAACACAGGAGGAGGTGGTGGTGGTGATAAAAATGCGAGAGCATCATTGAAAAATAGGCGCAGGGTTGTGAAAAATAAAAGTCGTAGTTCTAAATGCGGAGCTCGTCTCCGTCTAATAGCCAAGAATTCTACCACAGTACATTATTATTATTATTAGGGAAATTGTTTTTGCTATTAAAACGGTTTTATATATATTTAAATATTTTATATCATAGCCTATATATATATATTTAATGTAATTTTATTATCACTATTATTAACAATACATATTTATTATTATCATCATTATTTAATTTAATTTGGAATGTAGTTTTATTTTTTATTATTATTTAATTTTACCTTATTATTATTATTGATATTATAATAATATTGTTGTTGTTGTTGTTGTTGTTGTTATAAAATGTTTTTTTTAATAGATTTAAATATATAAATATATTTATGCAAATATTTTATATTGTATACATATTTAATGTAATTGTATTATTGCTATTATTAACAATAAATATTTATTATTATCATCATTATTTAATTTTATTTTTAATGTATTTTTATTTTTTATTATTATTTAATTTTACTGTATTATTATTATTATTATTAATAATAATAATCAGTAGTATTATTATTGATATAATAATACTAGTAATAATAATAATAATATTGTCCTTGTTGTTATACAATTTTTTATAGATTTAAATATATAAATATATTTTTATAAATATTTTATATTGTATACATATTTAATGTAATTGTATTATTACTATTATTAACAATGACTATTTATTATTATCATAATTATTATTTTTTAAAGTCTTTAATGTAGTTTTATTTTTTATTATTATTTAACTTTACCTTATTATTATTATTATTATTATTTGAGCTTTGAAAACTTAGTACCAATGTACAACATACTAATCAACTGAAATCTAAAATTTAAAGCAACTGAAAAATTTGTTTTGACAAATTTGAATTTAAATAAAAAATAATAAATAAAAAAAAATCACATCAAAATAAAATCATAAAATTGAGTATTGAGTATGGACAAAATGATGTTAAAACGTAGTGAATACATATTTTATAGCATAGTGTCCTCAGTGCCCAGTAGAACTCTCTGTATCCTCTTGTCACACACTCACACTCCTCCTGTGTCAACACAGGGCCGGAGGCGAGCACTTCGCTATATTCCAGATTCGCATCAAGGTGATGCTACGTCGTCTACCGCATGAACACAAAGAGCCACCTCACGCAATTTCACATTTCTGTGGAAAAACTCAGCAGTGCGCCAGTGTCATCTGAAATATATAGGCCTATGCTCAGTGTGAGTGGAGGTATGTGGCAAACCGATACTGAGACATTTGGCTTCTATTTACAGCGGGAAAATTGAGCAAAATAAATGACTATAAAACACTTGTGTTCTTTTGAGTCTGGCCATCCATGAAATGCAATCAATGTGAAACAATCAAACTCACTTGCTTTGTTTATTCTACCAGCCACATTCTAGAAAAGCTCATTACTCAGGAAATAAAATGGGTGATTATTTTATTTAAACTACAAAAGCTTCAGTAATGTGAGAATTATGATGCATGATGCCATTGCTTAAAAATGGCATGTGCTTCCACAGATCCACATTCGAATACAGGCCTGATAGGATGGGATTTGGGTTGTATTCAGTCTAGAATTATAGAGCATGTTCACATATGCTATGGTTTATCCGTGTTACATTTAACCGATTTAAGCAGATGCCACAAAAGAGGAAAAAAGAAACCCTTAGAGGAACCTCATATGGAACTAAATACAAGGCAAATATATTTAGTTCATTTATTCTACTCTGATTCTTGCAAAATATAATATATGTGTTATTGTGATATGTACCATATATATGCACCCAACTTTATAAGTCTATATTTATATACCATGTAACAAGCAAAACAAAAATCACGTTTTGTTTACCAGTAACTCATTGCACGCAAATGTTAATTTCGGACAGATGGCGGTGGCTAAAGCTCTCCATTCCTGTAATATGGGTTTATGAGCTTTCACATAAACCCGTGCAGTTTTCCCCCTCTGTCACACTAGTGAAAGGGTGATATCTCGTCAAGGATGACTTTCAATGCATCACACCCTCCCCCACGCTACACACATTGTTTGAAGAGGGGACCCCATCTGCCCCTTCTCCATAAGAGCACCCGCACTATTGTTTCTGCAACTAACACAGAAAAACCTTAAGAATCAGCCGGACTGGACAACATCTGGCATTAAATTCCACGTTTATTTATGAGCAACAACATGGCACTATGCAGGTTTAAAAGGAGACGAGGGTATTTGATAATTCATCTGGCACAAAATGGCTTTTTTGGAATCATTATCAAGTTGTTTTTACAAATAAACAACTTATAATAAACCCAATGAGAATACTGAATTACTCCCTAAACATTGTTAATATCTGCCTCAGCTAGAATAATAAATATGGAATCATTTGTTTGTCAGAATGGGACATACACAAGAGTCTCCATCTTGTGGGTGAATTGTGGAAGCAGTCAAAGAGAGAAGAGCTAAAAGCTGCTTCTTTGTCCAGTGTTTCCAGTCAGAATGTAAGATTACAAAAAGACGACAAACACACCAACTCTAAATACAGATCTAACAATTAATTTTAATGTAGCCTACATATTTTTTTCTATCCTCAAAGCTCCCCCCAAATTTTGATGCACATGATGAACTACAGCAGCACTGTAGTAATCGTTCCACATCAGTAAAAGCATCCACAATATAAAAAAAAATCCGTTCTTAGAACTGATAATTAAAAAAAGCTATTAAGTAACACTGTATTTACTCAAGTTAGTGCAGCTGTGGAGGTTATGTAAGGTTACTGTCCTCTTGTGGCAAAACGTTAGTCACGTTTCATTTGTAGTTTTCATGTGACAGAACAATTTACAGCCACAAGAGGGCAGCAGTTTCACAAAATCTGAAAGTATTTGTAAAAACTGTTTAGTTTAATGATTTAAAGAATCATTACCTCGTATTGGACTTCAACCTTGTTGCCTTTGCTTTACTGAAATAAGATTAATTCGACTTCAGACTTAAGTTGGCACACACCCTTATTACAACTCAAAGTTAAAAGTTCAACTTTCAGGCCAAAGTCTGAAACGTTATTGGGCAAAGCCATCAAAGAAAGTAGGCCTGTAGTCATAGTAGTTGGAAAAATACTAAAACAATTCTCATTGCATAAGCAAAAATGTACCATGGCAGCATTATCATAACCACAGTAGAAGCTCTATAATGTTACAAATTGGAGATTCAGAGAGCAAAGTTTGAGAATCTGGTTAAAGTTTATTTTATTCAAAAAGGCAAGAAAAGAATCCAAAATGGGAGATCAGTAATATCACAATCACAAGAACTGAGACTTCCCAAAATGAAAACATAAAATGCCAAGGACAAAGACATTACCAATTAACAATGGTGTAACAATGATGCTTGCAACATCATGTGTTTGACTCTCAGAGAGCACACTGAAAAAAAGCATATATTATGAAACACGCTGTGGATAAAGTCTGATGACCAAATTAATAAATGTGAAAAGCATACCTGGGCAACAACCAGGAAATATAAATGAGGAACAGGAAATACAACATACTACAAAACAAGAGTCCATATAATAACAACCATTAAACCATGTGACAAATAGACTTTGAATGGGGGTGCACAACTCCCCTAGTTATTCAGACCAGTGGTACAGTTTTAAACGCATCAAATGTCATGATTAACTCTTTTAGTTTTCAAAAATGTAATGGCACAGTTTTTTACAGCCCTTTTATCACATGATTTTCCCATTACAAAATATGTATATTTGTAAGCTTTATACAACATGGCGGGAAGACTAAACTATTTAAGTCTGTTACTCATGTTGTTGTAAGAGAAAATAATAAAACTATTATTTTTGTATTATTTAAATGTTGTTCTTTAGGTTTATTAAAAACTACAAACTAAAATTTGATCCCAAACTAGCTTTAAGGTTGCAAAAATAGCAAAACCCATGTAAGATGAACAGAATATATTTGGCAGTTAATATAGCTAATTTAATAATTCAGTTTTGACTGAAGCTGACAGTCAATCATCTTTTTATGGTTAGAAACATTATGTTGATTTTATTTATTTTTTTATTTTTTTATTTTTTTTGTAGGCCTAATAACATTTTAATTATAGGTAAGTTTATTTACACAAATGTAGATTTATTCAATTTGCTCCAAGTTTTGTGGTATTAAAGATTTGCGTTTATTTCGTTTTTTTTTTTTTTTTTTTGTAAATATATATAGGCTATATAATTTATTTTCAGTGTATGTTTTCAGTGCAGTGTTGGAAGAGGTTTAATTAAAAAAAACACCTCACTGACCAATGTTGAAAAAGAAACTTAATTACTTAATAGTTTAAGCGTTTTTTAGGCCCTGCTTTGTGCCCTATTCCTGTAAATTAATAAATAAATACCATGGTGTTCATCAAAATACATGTGCCCCACTGAAGCTCCAGACAGGAGGGTTTTCCCCAGATATGGCAACCTCGACAGAACAACACGCGATTTCACTGGATTTCCTGTTTCCGGAATTCCGCACGGACTGACTGGCTGTCGGCGAATGAAATAAACAAAGCCTTACAAATCAGACTCCAACACCTCCTCTCCTCACCTGCAAACATGGACACTGGTGCGTATGTGTAAATATTGTCTCTCGCCGATAGTATCTGCGGGCTGAGGGCTCAGAGCTTCACAAATGTTGATGTGAAAGCAGTAGCATTGTGTGGCTAGCTAGCCCGAGATGTTTACTACTACAGCTGAAAGTGACTAAGCAAAGATGTGACTTTTAACTCTTGATGCCTTATGCTCGAGTTAAGATAAACGCATCACTGGTGTGCCACTTTGAATGGGTTAAAATGAGTGCTTACGTGTAATTGTTTGAAATGGAAAGGTTTGTAGAGTGAAAGATAAGCTAAACACCGGCAAACTCCAGAAACAATGAATGGAGTCAAACTGAAGTCAAGAGAGCCGGCTGTCAATCATTTCAGGCTGAATCTTAAACTGTCTATGTCTAACCTCTTTTGGTTCCCATTGGGGGAGGGTAAAGAAAGTCATATAGATCAACATTTCTCACCATTCATGATAATGCAAGTGAATGTTTTAATCACACTCTGTTACTGTCCCTTCAGGACTGTAAACTCTGGGTTTTGCCCTTGTTTTGTGTTTCTGCCCTTGTTTGTTATCCAGGCCTGAGTCAGGAGAAAGCATCAGCTTTTGTCAAGCGCTTCCGCTCAGAGCCTCGATATCTGCTTGCCCAGAACGTGTCGACCTGTATTGATCCGTTAGAGGTGTGTCTGCATCGCCAGACGGTCCAGGACACAGTACACATCTTCCAGCACAGCATTCCCACAGAGGGCAAACCTGTCACCAACCAGAAAAACTCAGGTACCTACACCAAAATAAAGTTTTGTACATGAATTGTTTATGTTTAAAAAAGATCTGTGTCAGTCATATAAATGTCTGGAAAAGTCTAGAAAAAGCTACATAAAAAAGTCGAAATAGTAACCGAAAACTTGTTTTTGCAAGACATGAAGTGAAGCTCAACTTTTTTTTTTCTTTTCTTTTTTTATTCATCAAAAAGATTATATTAGAATGATTTCTGAAGGATCATGTGACACTAAAGACTGGAGTATTCATGCTGAAAATTCAGCTTTGTCATCACAAGATTAAAATTTTAAATGCTTCAAATAGAAAACAGATATTTTAAAGAGTAATAATATTTAATAATATTACTGTTTTGATCAAATAAATGCAACCTTGTTACACATAAGGGACTTGGTGAGTATAATGTTTCAAAAACCCCATATATGTTAACTGATATTGTATCTTTTTTTATTAATATTAAAAAAAATGAAAATATAAAAAAAAAACTAGATTAATTTTAATTGTTGCATAAATCCATCACTCTGTCTGTGAAAATGGTCCATATGGCTGAAATGCTTCCTTGTCAGGTTTGACCTGACGTCACTGTCTATGCTTGTTTTTGTCCATCAGGGAGATGTTGGATCTTCTCATGCCTCAATGTCATGCGTCTTCCATTTATGAAGAAGTTTAACATTGAAGAATTTGAATTCAGTCAGTCTTATCTTTTTTTCTGGGATAAGGTAAGTCAGTGTTACCCCTCCTTGTGATTTGCATTTGCAAAAACAATGTTTAATTTGAGAATTGACTATTTATTTGCACCAGGTTCCAAAGTTGTAATTCTGCTGTGTGTTGTTTTTGCTGTGTATCACTTGCTCTCATTGTGTTAATGGTAAATGTAGAGTAAATCCTCTTTTTGTGTTATATGTATTGTGTTCCCTGGATGTTTGTGGCCCACTGTGTCCTCTCTTTGCCCCTTCACCTTGATGGTACACCCCCCCTGATTTTGTGTATTTCTGTTTTTGTTTCAGGTGGAGAGGTGCTATTATTTTCTGCATGCCTGTGTGGAGACAGCCCAGCGGAAGGAGTCAGTAGATGGCAGATTGGTTCAGTTCCTGCTATCAAATCCTACCAATGATGGTGGACAATGGGATATGCTGGTTAACCTTATTGGTCAGTTTAGCTCTGTTGCATTGATGCAACTGTTACAACTAAACTTGCATTTTTCGGGGGAAGCATTTATTCTCAAATAATGAGTGATAATATTGTTCACTTCATTTCAGACCAATGGTTTAAATATATGAATTGAAATTCTTCACTTTCAAGATGTGTTTATCCTATGTGTTTTTCAGAAAAATACGGTGTCGTCCCTAAGAAGTGCTTCCCAGAGTCTCACAGCTCAGAAGCTTCCCGTAGAATGAACGATATCCTCAATCACAAGGTGGGTTCGAAGTTACTCTCAACCATTGAAAGCTACTCTCAGTCCGCAGCGTTGTATCCCCTCAAGCTTTCATGTTGACATTTTCCGAATGAGGATTTAGTGGCTGTGTATGAGCTGGTGAGTCCATCATAGAAGCACTCTTTGAGTCACCATGAGCAGAGAATGTCACTAAGGTCACTTCCCTTGTCTTTTAGATGGCAGTTTTGGCCCGCATGACATTTAATGAAGATTTAAAACAAATATGAGATAATGTGCCAGAAAAGATGAATCAAAGGCAGACAGTTTTATTTTAGTATTAAGTAATACTAAAATAAAACTAAGGCCCGGTTTCACAGACAGGGCTTAGACTAATGGCGAGTTCACACTGCCCGATTTTAGCCCCGATTTTGACTCGCTGACAGGTTTTGCGAAATCACAGACAAATGCCTGAAATCATAGGCAAATCGGTGCTCGTGCACGTAAGTGACAATCACGCAGTGTGAATTATCAAAGACGCGATCAGAGAGACTCGCCGATGAGTCGCCAACGCCTGTGAGATATTTGGCATGCTAAATATCTGGACCTGTCGGCGATTCATAATCATGCTGTGTGAAATGTGTTCTGACTGAAAATG
This sequence comes from Rhinogobio ventralis, assembly GCA_039654625.1. Classification (NCBI taxonomy): domain Eukaryota; kingdom Metazoa; phylum Chordata; class Actinopteri; order Cypriniformes; family Gobionidae; genus Rhinogobio; species Rhinogobio ventralis. Next base: position 19,652,785 of record CM077199.1, read on the forward strand.
ACATCAGCGATGACCGACAGCCAATGAGAGATACAGGCTATAGGGAGGATATCTGATACAGGGAGGATACTGACCAGAATATCAGTATTTTAATAGATATATTTACAATTATATCAAACAGAAACAAAGCACAAACATTTGCTCGACCAGCCGCAACAGCAGCACATTGAACAATTATTTATTTACCTCAAACTCTCTTTGCAGAACACAATCCTTGTTCCCTGTGTCTCCCCAACCATTTCCTCCGCCATACTCTTTTTTTTTCTTTTTCTCCTTTTCGCTGCAAATCCGCGCACAGAAGATTTGGTATCGCAAACTTTCTGCAGTTTAGCATTTTTAATAACAATTCCAGTCTCACGCGAGAACTCCGGTCTGACGCACGCGCGATCTCACGTTGTTTACTTGTCACATCTCGCGTGTGTTTAGTTGTGAAACGTAGTTTGCGCACCGGAGAGAGAGTTGTCGGTGACTCTTCCTATTGTAAAGTCATCAAAGTCGCCGATCCATCGTGCAGTGTGAACACAGCAGTGACTGAATGCTACCCCAGATAGTCATGCAGTGTGAAAAGAGCAGTGATCCGAAGAGTTTGAAAATCGTGTAGTCTGAACTCGCAATTTGAAACCCCTCCAAATCATTGAATTCAGGTGTTCCAATCACTTCCATGGCCCCAGGTGTATAAAATCAAGCACCTAGGCATGCAGACTGCTTCTACAAACATTTTTTAAGATATGTTAGTGCAAGTTGCTTTCAGTTAAAACAGCTCAAACATCAATTTTAGTCTAGCCTTGTCTGTGAAACTGGGGGTAATAGTATTTATATACTTTTTTAAATTTTTTTATTATTTTTTATTTTTGTATTTTCAGTTTTCATTTTAAGTTTTAGCAATTTTGTGCTTTTGTCACTTTTAATACTTTTTTTATTATTATATTTTTTGAAAGTTTTGCTAGTTTAAGCATTCGACCGAATTTTAAACATTCAAAGCACAAGAAGAGGAGAAAGAGAACTAATTTTGTGTCTCCTTGCACTGGAACAAACACATACACAATAAAAACAAAATTATTTCAAAATACCATCTCGGTAAGAATTCTTGTAAACACAGTCGGTTGTGTCTGAAGTGAACGTAAAGAGTTGAGAAAGAAATCAGATCAGTGTATCATATTGGATCTGTCCATTATGTCTTAAAGTGACAGCAGCCTATAAATACCTGTTGCTGTTTGTCATTAATGTTAATCAAACAACAAAACACATCTTTAACAAAGATTCATCTATATTTACTTTATACAGTGAACACTATGCTATGCAGTGTAATTATACAATTTCTGTACCTGAATATTACTGTTAGATCTGGCTAATTTGACATGTTTTGTAGCATATATATTCACATGTAAATTAACATATATTATTTAGAATTGCTTTTATGATTTTCATTTGCTTGTTTGTGTTGCAGTTGAGGGAATATTGTCTAAGGCTGAGGAACATGGTGGCCAGTGAAGCCACTAAAACTGAACTGTCTGAGACTATAGACACCATGATTGAGGAGGTGAGTTTATTTTTGGAGCTAACCCACCCTTAGATAGTTCAGCTTAAAATGAAAAAATCTCTCATTATTTACTCACCCTCATGTTGTCCTAAACCTTTGTGCTGTTACATGCATGTTACAAGATCCTGGCAACATACTGATTTAATTTTCAATATTTATTTTGTGTTCAACATGAAAAGGTAACACCATATGAGGTTGTAATTACATAAGGATGAGTAAAAAATTGAGAGTGACTATTTTTGGATTAAATATTCCTTGGTACATTTCTTGTATGCCTGTTGGTGGCGCTATTTCACTGCTGATGAAATACCACTTGAGGTTGCCAGACAATATTGCAAGGTTATCCTTCAGAGGCTTGGCTGCAAAATCTTGCATATTTCACATAAACTGTGAAACTGTATGAGGACTGTCAAGCTTACTTTTTATAATTATGGGATTTGCAACTGTTTGTTCCTTATCGGCAGTTGCCAGCTCTAAAAACGTCCCTGACATATCAGCTCTCCGAAACATAAAAGCTTTTCTTAGACACGTTTCCAGAATCAACAAACAGACAGACCATATGATCACAGTTTCATAATTTAGTCTATGCTAACTTAAGGTTAAATTTCAGCTAACTTTTTTTTAAATTTCAGCATATACCTGTTGTAATATTTTACATGAAATGTATACAATCCAATGTACAAAGTAAAATAAATACAATATAAAACGGTATTATAAATTTCATTTAAAAAAATGAGAGGATAAAATAAATGTTCCTTCTTTAAATACACATGCAATGAGGTCCAAAAATCTGAAACTTCATTGCAAATATATCATTCAAAACAGTTGAAATAGTTTATTCTGTTACATTTTAAATAGTCTCAGTCTTTTGGACCCCTCTGTATGTCAGACTGTAAGTGATGTACAGTAGTGACGTAAGAACATGTTCTGACAAAACATGGACATCAATAATTAAAAATCATTTAACGGTAACCTGAACAATAACATTGTCAACCACCTGTGACTCAAAATGAGCACATACAAAGCATATCCTGGTTTTGTGAATACCTGCGTATGTGTATTTGAACGTTTCTTTTATATGATTGCACACATTTTTGTGGGTGTGCGCGAGGAAAGAGCGAGCTAGACAGAGAGAAAGAGCAAGTGCCTGCAGGACTTGATGACAGAATGTTCCACAAACATGATTGTTATCGCACGGTGCCTGTCGTTGAGTGGCAAAGGCAATCTCACTGGCATTATTACTATACCTCCACCATCTGTGAAGGGGGCGACGCACAGCGCACGCGTCTCAGTTAATATCTCTAAACTGGTGCTCTGCGTTTCTCTCACAGGACAAACACATGCCAGAGTATGATCTGCTTCCCTGTAAATCTCCTCTCACCCGCTTGTGTGTTTTCCTGTATTTGACGGGATGTTTGTTTGTCCACCTGGTGTTGGTTTGTTTTCTGTTACACTTCACTGGCAGAGGAGTTGTTGGGAAGTGTGTTTGTGTATTTAATAGGGACGTGGAGAGATGTTGCTTTTATTACTATCAAAATGGTGAGTTACAGTGGATGAAATCACATGGGGGGGGGGTTATGTAATTAAGATGCTAGACCAGCATAGCTGAAATGAGCATTACGCATGAAATCGGAGCTGTGGTCTTGCACATTGAACTTGTTTGAGAGTCGTAGGTTTAAAATCAGCCGTGTCATGTTCCTTTTTCTTTTATCTGTCGTTCCATTCATAATCACTAGTAGATCAAAGGTGCCCTTGTTTAAATGTGTTGGCAGTGCTGGACTGGACAGTGTCACTCTTTACACTCTCAGGACTGTCTCTGACAGATCTCTGTGCAGCAGAACACGGCTGAAAGTGGCTCAAACACACAACGCCTCCTTTTGATGCAACACATTGCACAGATGGAGACTCCAGAATTTACCCATTTTAAAATACTTGTTTTGTTTTCAGAACACCTCCCCATCATGTATATTATTTTTACACACACACACACACACACACACACACACACACGTTTGTTTCACTAGGACATTGCATAGACTTCCATTGATTTTATATCAGGTTAATTATATTTTCTACCCCCTAACCCAATCCCTATCCCTAAACCTACCCATCCCAGAAACGTGCAAAACAATAGATTTAAATAAAAACATGTTTTGGCCAATTTATAAGCATTTTTAACTATTGAGGACCAGTCAAATGTCCTCACTAGTGAGTTGTCATAATATTTTACTGTATAGGGGACATTTGGCCCCTCACAATTATAGCCAAACAAGGTACACACACACACACACACAGTACTGTTGTACTAAAATATTAATTTAAAATAACTGTTTTCTATTTTGATATATTTTCAGCATCATATTCATTACTCCAGTCTTCAGAGTCACATGATCCTTCTGAAATCATTCTAATATAGATTTTAATGTTCTCTTATTTGCTTCTCAAAAACATTCTTAATATTATTAATGTTGAAAACCGTTATTAATTTGCCTAATTTTTTTTTTTTTTTTTGTTGTTGTTGTAACATTATAAATGTCTTTACTATCACTTTTGATCAATTTAATTCATCCATGCTGAATAAAAGTTAGTTTCTTAAGTTCAAGTTAAAAAGTAAAAAGTTTTTTAGTTAAAAAAAATCTCTTGAAGGGGTAGGGTGTGTTTGTGTCTTAGTAAACCATACATTATGGGGACAAAAAAATCCTTGTCTGTGTGGGGACATTTTTTTATAAATCAGATTAAATTATGTTTTTTGAAATGTAAAAATGCAGAAAGTTTTCTGTGATGGGTAGGTTTAGGGTTAGGGGATGGAATATAAGTGTGTATGTGTAGCTCTGAAAGTTACAATATGTTTTCATAGTACATCAAACTCCAAGGGAAATTTGCTGATACAACCGGTTTAATCACAGAATCAATTCAGTTTTCCGTCATATTCTAGGTGATAGAGCATGATAGGGAAATGTGCAGTATTTTTTTTTTTTGGTTGAGCTCTGGTTCATTACTGTTATGCATAATTCTTTGCAAAGACATTCTGAAATTCCCTTTCAAGGAATTGTTTGTTTGTAAGGGCCAAATGTGTTTCATGTTTACAGGGAAAGTTCAAGTAAATCAATCAAATGTATTTGTCAGCTGTCCACAGTCATGCTTTAAATTATATTTTGGCTTGCGTTGTGTCGTATCTGCCATGTAACAAAAGCCGAAAGGCATATTTTTGACACACTATCCCTCGTTGAACTCCATACTGTTTACTTCCTCGCAAAGCTGTGTTTGAGAAGCAGATGCAAACAACAAAAATGACAGGATCAGCGCTGTGGTCTCAGTACCAGAGTCTGGCAGCTGTATAGAAGAACGATATTTATGATAAAGAGCTAGTAAACAGATACACTTACCTTCCCAAAGGCCACTGGAATTGTGCCGTGTTGTGTTTTCATGCGTCCAGCAATTTGCATGGCTGATTGCTTGCCCATTGATTACTTTAATGTGAGACAGCCAGCCAGTATGCTCCTTTCCTTGTCAACAAACACCTGTATGGCATAATCATACCCGGAGCACCTCGTGCCCACATGAGGGCATGTTTTTAAGTCAGGAGCAGATGCTTGTGATTGCAGTTAAGCCAGTATCTCAACCCACTAGAATGAGAAGTGACACGTGTGGCATTGGATGGGCCTGATCGTGGGTGACCTGAACCTTTCTCACACCAGTCCCACTCCATTCCATCAACTTTTTTTGTTTTATTTATTTGTTTAATTAAATTTTTTGTTTTCTTTTAGTTTGTTTTGTTTTTTGTCTTTTAGTGTTTTTTTTATTCTGTTGTTTTTAAATTGTTCTTTTTTTCTTTGTATTTAATTTTTTTTATTGTTTTGTTTGCTTTAGTCCATTGCTCTTTTAATTTGCCTTATTTCTATGCAATTAGTTTTTTAGTTCTGTGCTCTTTTTCTCTTTTTAATATTGTATTTAGTTTTGTTGATTTTTATTTTACTTTATTTTTTTGCTTTTTTAGTGCTGTTATTTATAGGGGCAATATATAACCTATAACAACTACAATATATTTCTGTAACATCTCACAAATGCCTTTGTCAGTCTGCTTATATAGTAGGTTTTCATGCACCCTTTCAGATCAATTTTATTTCAGAATTATACAAACATTGCATCTGTACACCTTGCTCTTGTTAAGTTACTCTAACTCACAGATCCTTATAATCCCAAGTCAAGGCATGACAGAACAGCCAGAGGATATGAGATTTAGTGCTTTTGGTTGAGACATTTTATTTTTCTTAAGAAAAAGCTTTACGTTGTGCTGTGGTGTGCTCATCTTCCCGGCCTGTGAGCCAGCCGCTCTTCCCTGGTTGTGCCTCTCGGCTCTTCTTGCTGCCCTGTGGCCACCCATCCTCAGACAGGTGTTTCAATATTGACTCGCTGGCTCTGTACTGACGTCAGTGAGCCTCTGCCATTGTTTTGCTCAAGCGGCACTTTTCAACAGGCAAAAAAAAGAGAAAGAAACAGGCGCCCGTGTTGTTTGGATGGTCCTGCACGTTTATCTAACCTGCCAAGGAGGAGAGAGGATGTGAAAGCGTGCAATGCAGAGGCTGTTTGTGCGGTTGGAGCATCTGGGTCCAACATCGGGTCAACAGGGAGGAAAGAGGGCCGGGCGCCGCCGGTATTTACACTCCCTCTGGGAAGACTGGATAGAGAAAACAAACTGTAATGCTAAATGGTTTTCTTTCCAGGATAGGGCTGGAATAGGCTGAGAGAGAACAGAGAAGGTTGGCTAGAGAAAACCTCTTTTTCTGAAGACCATCTAAAGAGTACAGTAAATTGACATTTTTTTATGTTTTTCCAAAGCCTTCTGTGGAAGCCAAATGAGATCTAATAAATAAATAAATTAATTAATTATATATATATACATATACATATATATATATATATATATATATATATATATATATATATATATATATATATATGTATATATATATAATTTTTTTGTTTTTTTTGTAGGATTTTATTTCATTTTGTTTAGTTGGGTAGTTACACTATATTGCCAAAAATATTGGGGCACCCCTCCAAGTAGGAACAACAGCAACTCAGCCATGAATTGGTAGGCCACGTAAAATCACAGAGCGGGGTCAGTGCATGCTGAGGCGCACAGTGCGCAGAAGTCGCCAACTTTCTGCAGAGTCAATAGCTACAGACCTCCAAACTTCGTGTGGCCTTCAGATTAGCTCAAGAACAGTGCGTAGAGAGCTTCATGGAATGGGTTTCCATGGCCGAGCAGCTGCATCCAAGCCTTACATCACCAAGTGCAATGCAAAGCGTCGGATGCAGTGGTGTATAGCACGCCGCCACTGGACTCTAGAGCAGTGGAGACGTGTTCTCTGGAGTGACGAAACACGCTTCTCTGTCTGGCAATCTGATGGACGAGTCTGTGTGGGTTTTTTTTAGTTTTTTTTCTTTTTGGTTGATTAAAAAAAATTACCTTTACTACTGTTAATTATAAGAACAATGACAGAGATGTCAAAAGCCAAGCCTCTGACCTTTTGGAATAAATGATAAAGCTTTCCTATAACATCTAAAAAGTTTAAGCTGTTATTCTCCCAATTTTCGCTTTAAATTGTCCTACAAGTCTCATGACTGAACATCTTGTGTGTTCTGAATTGTTTTCTTCCTTCTTGGTTTTTGACATTAAAAAAACGCTGTACATTCTGCAAAATATCTTCTTTTGTGAAACGATGTGAGGGTGAGTAAATAAGTGTCTTTTCTATTTACTTCCTGTAAAGTCCAGACAAATGAAATCTCACATAGTGTGAATAGTGTCGACCAGAAGTCTCTGTAAACTTCAGTTTGTGTGGCGTATGTTTTTTCTCAATCCACCTACTTGTGTATGCCAAAAGAAAAAAAGACAGACGCATCTTATCTGTCCATTTTCTTGCCTTCCTGCCTGCGCATTTGCGATTGACCAAGAAGCGCGTATTATCAAGGTCAAGTTAATCTTGGCTACGAGAAATTTGCGTTCCAATATGTAAAGCCGAGGCCGCGGTCAGGAGAGGCCAGGAAATGCCTGGAATTGGAGTAACAAAGGCTAAGTTCTGAGAACTAAAAACAGTTTGAGTTCAGAATAAAGTGCCATAGTCAAACATTAGACGCCTCACACACAGTGTTTGTGTTCTTAGTGCTTATCTCAGCTACATCCAGTCAAAGCCAGAGTTTTCTCTAATGTGGTTTTCCCAGGTCCTATTTAAGGTATCACCTCCTTATGTCATCCATCTTTAGAGTTCAAACTTAATGTGAACGTTCAATCAACCATTTTTGAATTTTGGGTGCTTGTTAGATGCCATAAAGCTTGAGAGCTTCTAAAATGTACACTAACATTCAAAAGTTTGGGATCTGTATTTTTTTTTTAAGGTAATAGTACTTTTATTCAGCAAGAATGCATTAAATTGATCAAAAGTTTTGGCAAAGACATTTGTTACAAAAGATTTCTTTCTAAAAATTTTAAATTGTAATAATATTTCACAATATTACTGTTTTTAACATAAGGGAATTGGAATAATTGTATCCATGCATCAAATCCATTGATTGTGTGGGAATAGTGGCCAATTTTGATTTCGTGTGCCTTTTTTTTTTCTTTCATTTAATGTTCAGGTGTTTCGAGTGGCCAGTGTGTGTCTGGGCAGTCCTCCAGACACCATCTGTTGGGAATACCGGGACAAGGACAAGAACTTTCACCGCATGGGCCCTTTAACTCCTCTGGAGTTCTACACACAGCACGTCAAACCCCTCTATAATCTTCAGGACAAGGTACAAGCAGCACAGACTACCTCAGCTTCAGCATTAGTTACCTTCGTTGTGTTGTAGTCCATACTCACAGGTTGTGTAATTTCTATGCAGGTCTGCCTCGTTAACGACCCTCGGCCCCAAAACCCTTATGGGAAGCTGTACAGTGTGGAGTTTCTGGGCAACATGGTGGGCGGCCGCAGAACACTTTACAACAACCAGCCCATCGAGCTGCTCAAGAAAGCTGCTGCAAATTCCATCAAGAATGGAGAGGTAAAATCAACTAGTCTATAGGTTGTCTGAACAACTAGACCATTATTATTAGTGTCATGTGATCATTTTTGTCATGATTGATTTTTAGCATTTTATTCTTTTTATGTATTAAAAGTGACGGTAAAGACTATTTATGATATTACAAAAGATTTTTTATTTCAAATAAATGCTGTTCTTTTGAACTTTTAGAAAAAAAAATTTGTTTCCACAAAAATGTTAACCAGCACAACTGTTTTCAACATTGATAATAATAATAAGAAATCAGTATATATTAACATTAACAGGATCATGTGACACTGAAGACTGGAGTAACGGCTGCTTAAAATTTAGCTTTGCATCACCGGAATAAATTACATTTTAAAATATATTAAAATAGAAAATTCTTTTAAATTGTAATAATATTTCACAATATTACTATTTTTAATGTATTTTTGATTAAATAAATGTAGCCTTGGGGAGCAGAAGAGACTAAATTATATTCTTGAAGGTGGTGAATCTGTTACAAAAGAAACCTTTTGATGGTTGTAGTGCAGATAAATTGAGAAAAGCTGGGGGTTTTTGTCTACCGTTGAAAAAATATTAAAGCTAAAAAGTATGAAAAAAATCTAGATAAAGCTCACTAACCAAATAGTCTGTTGCTGGACAACTTGATCATTGTCCCATCCCTATTTACAGCCGCATATTCCATCTACATGAGACTTAATGAGCCTGTTTACACCAAGTTTGATCCCACTAAATGAAACCAATATAAATTATTTACAGAGATTATTTTTTCCCATAGTAATTTGCTGAGGTTAACATGCCTAAGTGTATTTTTGGCAATTAAAAATTACCATTTTTTGCAGTTGCAATATCTTGCATTCTGTGTGGAGTTTTGAACGTTTTATTATACATGTTTGTCTTGACAAAGTTACTGTTGGGATTTAGGACAGCGATGCTGTTGTTTAGCTATGGCTTTAGGATGGTGATTTTAATAACTGAGCAGCTGAAAGTGGATTTCTGTATGTCTGTTTTAATTAATGTCTTTCTGGCATCAGGCGGTGTGGTTTGGCTGTGACGTAGGCAAACATTTCCATAGCAAACTGGGCATCAATGACATGAATGTGTGAGTATTTCCTCTTCCTTCAGTTAAATAGTAACTTATCTCTGAATGTGTTTATGACACTAAGGATTCTCTGTATATTTTTGTATCTGTATAGGTTTAACCATGACCTGGTGTTTGGCATCTCAGTGAAAAACTTATCTAAGGCGGAAAGGTTGATCTATGGAGACTCCATGATGACCCACGCCATGATCCTGACTGCCGTTACTGACAAGGTATTGAGAGAACAGTATGCTCAAAAACCCAACACACTTGGGTTGGATAGTACAGAAATTTGAGCAAGTTTTTTAACGACCACTAATACTATATCACATGGGTTATATGACCCTGCCTGCTTATTAACAGCTCTTACAGTCAGTGTGACCTGGAGTTTTTTTCTCCCTTTCTGCAGACATCCGGCCTGTTTTAATTATAAACAGTTTGTCTTTTTTCCCTCATAAGTCACCATATGCATGACCAGTGTTCATTATTCTCTTTTAAGCAGCCAGTAGGCAGCCTCAGTGTACATGTGCTGTAAAGCAAAGGGTTCTTCAGCCTGTCTATTAACCAGTTAAAGATGGCCCAGGTTTGAAGAGCAGCTAGACATTACACTGTGTGAAATATACACTACTGTTCAAATGTTTGGAGTCATTAGGATTTCCTATTTCAAATAAATGCTATTATTTTAAACTTTCAATTTATCCTGAAAAAAATGTATCATGGTTTTCAACATTTATCATGATAAGAAATGCTACTCAAATTGGCCCCTTCAGTATGTGGCATCCTTCAGGTGTCTATTTTGGGACCACTGTTATTCTCCCTATATATTCTTGCTTTTAGTTATGTTTTTGGAAAGTACGCTGATGATTTTTAGTGTTATTTTTCAGTGGGTTTAGATAAGAAATCTTTAGACCATGTTTGTGAATGCAATAATGACATAATGACAGCCAAGCTTAAAGGGGTAGTTCACCCAAAAATGAAAATTAGCCCATGATTTACTCACCCTCAAGTCATCCTAGGTGTATATGACATTCTTCTTTCAAACGAATACAATCAGAGTTATATTAAAAATGTCCTGGCTCTTCCAAGCTTTATAATGGCAGTGAATTGTTGGGTCATTTTTTAAGTCCATTAAAGTGCATCTATCCATCATATAACTGCTCCACATGGCTCCGGTGGATTAATAAAGGCCTTCTGAAGCAAAGTGGTGCGTTTTACTTTATAGACTAAAATAACTAGCTTCCGGCAGTCAGCTTTGCTGTCAGTTGATGCGCCTCATTGACTTCCATAGTAATTTTTTTAATCATAGTAATGTAACTTGAGGTTGAATAAATGATGACAGAATTTTCATTTTTGGGTGAACTATCCCTTTAGGCACTTTGCCCCAAGATCACATTGGTAATAGTTCACAGATCATCCGTTGCAAAACTAAAACCTGTCCATTACAAGCCCACATCTATATCCACCATGCTAAATCAACCAATATGACTGTCATGTGTATGGGATGGACTTTTTATCTCCGTTTCTTCACCTTTGTCTCTCGTCCTCAGAATGGGAAGGAGGAATGCTATGAGAAGTGGCGTGTAGAGAACTCGTGGGGAGACGACCGTGGGAATAAAGGTGAGGGGTCGCCATCTGTCTGACGATTACACGTGCTTCCTAATTTACAGATATTTGGCTTTTGACATTGAATAATTAAATTTGCAGCAGGATAAGCTCTTGGGGCTCCTTAGTCCATTCTTCAATTACTTAATTTAACTCTTGTCTGAGAACACTGGGAGTCGGATATTTGATTTAGCATGGGGTCTGTGCTGGGCCTTTTTGATTTCAGAGGTTTAGAGCACGCTGTGTGCGCTAGTCTTGTCGGGCACATCTGTAGACCTGCTCACAGCTGGACCCAATGTCCAAACCCACTGTCTTATTTAAAACAGACGCTACATCGAGGGGCTGTTTAATTAGCTCTGGCTGCCTGGAGAGAGATAGATTGTGTGCACACGCACACATGGCCATTTTCTTTCTGCTTCCTTAGACCTGCATTCCTCAGAAGATTATAAAGATTTTTTGGCCTGCTCGTTTATCGTAGAAAAGGATTCCTTGCAGATTGCTTCATCTAAGCATTTAAAAAGATCAAAGTTTGCCTTAAAGGTGAAGCGTGTAATTTTTTTCCATGTTAATATACTTTTTCCTATGGTGGTTTAATGTGAGGAGACAACTATAAGAAGGTTTTCATAGGTTGACTTCCTCAAAGAGTGTAACCGCTATGGCTTTGTAGTGTTTCTAAGGCAAGCAGTTTCTATTTTCACTTTTCTATCATTCGTTTTAGGGTCAGTAAGATCTGTTTTTTAGGAAAGGAATTAATACTATAATATTATAATAAATTATATATAATAAATACACAAAATGTAGGTGTGCCATGACAAATAAAAAAATGCATTTTAAAATGTTTTAAAATAGAAAAAACCTTTAAGCACTGAAGGCATTTAAGAGTTGTTTTTTTCTGAATGACATACACAAAAGTAAAGACTCATAACTCCAAAACTGTAAGAAGGAGGATCAAAAGGTAGGTATTGTTTGATAGAAAACTTTAAATTTTTAGAATAAAAATTCATTACATTTGGACATTCTCATGCTGAGAAACTGCTGATATAAGACCAAAAAAGTGTGCTCAAGGGAAATTTTACATATCTATCTTACTTGAGATACAATAACTCAGGAAGGGTTAGGTGGGTTATATTTTTTTTTTGGTGAAGTATCCCTACATGTGAGCTGCATCTGGATAAAATTCTGTGGTGAAGTTTTCAAAAGTTTGGAACCAAGGTATCCTTTTTGTTTAGCCCTTGGCACCCAGAAGACGTTTTAAAATTGTTGTTTTTCTGTGAGGAACTCCTTAAGAGAATATATTTAGATCTCCAAGTAACGGATTATGGTGAGTTTGGGCTCATTTTAATTGCGAGAATCTGCTGTAAATAATGATGTGGAATTGTCCACAATCGCAGCATGTTCATGAATTTTTGAGTGAAAATTTTACAAATACCGCATCCGTATATTATTTGTGAAGTTCAGACTCTAAGCCACCGGCGGTACACTTCGGGTTTATACGGTTAAATTGTAATAATATTTCACATTATTACTGTATTTTGATCAAGTAATTGCAGCCTTGATGAGTATGAGACCTCTTTCAAAAACAGTTCTGCGCAGTAAGCAACTGCCTAAACAACCACCTAGCAACACCCTGAGAACCATTAGAACATTCTAGCAGTGGCAACTCCATCACCCCACTAGTAGTGCAGAATTTACACGCTTCACCTTTAACCCACTGACTTTTGTAGAAAGTCATCTGCCAATGTTGTAAAAACAGCAGTCTTACAGCACACGGCATATTAATACATGACAAATCGCATCTAATCACAGCTGTTTGTGAATTCAAAACATCACAGCTGCACATAAATCAGGACTTTTTGTGGTTTTCCAGCAATATTGTTTGACCGCTAGATGAGGAGGGGAATTTAAAAAATGTGTTGTTGAGGTTGAAGGGGTTAAGGGCTCTCAAATTGGTCATAACAGTTGTTTCCCCTGAAGATTAGACAAAATGTGATATGATCAGGGGGGCCTGGTTGACGTTTCTGGGGGAATACAGGCTTCAGGATGTATTTCTGCCTCGTTCCTACCTATTTTTGCCTGTTTACATACTGTGGCACGAACGAGAGTTTAAAGAGCGTTATTTATGTAACTGATTTTGACCGAATGTTTATAATGTGTTCAGTGGCTCACTGGGGGCCCTGAGGCTTGTAGATTTTATGAGTGTAAAAGTGAGAGAGATGAATAGAGAGAAATATTTCTTTCAGATGCTTTGTTACCCCCAGGAATGGATGATTTCTATTGAAAGACTACTAGCTGCATAAATAAATATGATGTTTTGTAGCAAAAATCTGTTTTCTTCAGATTTAGAACAGTTCGTCACTGAGACTCGACTCAGGCTCATTAAAAGTCCAAAAAAGATGCTCCATTCACACACATTGCAAGTATTTTGAAAATAAATCACACTTTAATTACCAAAGCATTGAGCTGAGGTACCGATGCCCAGAAATCCAACATTGAAATTCAAACTCTACTGCTCTATTTGTTCTAGTGCATGTTCTGCTCTGTTTCACTAGGTGTTTTTCTTCTGTTCAATGGCCCGGTTGATCTGTCTTAGTCAACTGGACATGGCCCAAGAGAGAACACTGTGTGAAATAAACCTTATCGGCATCTACTTCCTGCTTTTAGCAGGGCAAAACTTTCCTGATGTCAAGACTTGGTGCTTTCTTTACGCAATTAAGAAAAGAAACTGGCTTTATTTGGAGCCACTGTCAGACTCGAGAGGATCCAGACACACCCTGAATAACAAAAATAATGTTCAAATGCGTGTTTGCTAGTTTCGTGAGGTGAGAACAGACGGGCGATTTAGACAGGGTGTGGCTCTTTCCCTCTGTGCGGAACAATGAAGAACATACCGCGCTAATGGGATCAGGATTTCATTTGACATCAGATTTGGTTAAACACTGTTTGCTGTTTAAGTTTTACTCACAAGACTAATCGGCTTTTAGAGTGTGACGAAAAATCCTGTCTCACGAGGCGGGCACTAATTCGGACATCTCTTAGGCCTGGATTTTATAGTGGCATATATTGCTTAATATATTGCCAAATTAAATAGGGGAACACTCTGTCCTGCTATCTTTCTTTTGCTCCTCTCTTATTTTACCCGTTTATCTCTGTCTGGCCGTGCCTCATCTCTTCCTCTTCCTGCAGGATATCTGATCATGACAGACGAGTGGTTCTCCGAGTATGTATACGAGGTGGTGGTGGATAAGAGTTTCATCCCTTCTGAAGTGCTGGACGTCATGCAGCAAGACCCCGTCGTCCTCCCGGCCTGGGACCCCATGGGAGCCCTGGCTTAACCACAGGAGCCAAAGGCACCAGTCTCAGCCTGGTCTCCTTGACTCCGCCTTCAACTGATTTTTACCCCTCCCATCAGCTCTCACAAAAAGCCTGGTCTAGATAAAAAAAAATAAAGTTTTTTTGTCTCTTTTTTATTATCACTGGAGTCTGAGTGCCGAGTCATTTCAGTGCAGTGTTTTCTTAGTGGTCACCTGCTAGCATCCCCCTATTTTCTTTCAGATGATATATTACACTACTGTTCAAAAGTTTGGGGTCAGTAAGTTTATTTATATTTATATTTTAATTCCGCAAGGATGCATTAAATTGATCAAAAGTGATAGTAAAGACTTTTAAATTGTTATTTCAATTGAATAATGTTTCTGTTCATCAAAGAATTTTGAAAAGAAATCTCATGGTTTTCACAAAAATAATGAACAACACAACAGTTTTTCACATTGATGATAATAAGAAATGGTTCTTGAGCAGCAGATCAGCATATTGAGTGATTTCTGAAGGGTCATGTGACACTTAAGACTGGAGTAATGATGCTGAAAATTCAGCTTTGCCATCACAGGAATAAATTACATTACATTTTATAATCTATTAAAATAGAGAACATTTTAATTGTAATAATATTTCATAATGTTTTTACTGTATGTTTGATCAAATAGCATGAGCATAAGAGGCTTCTTTTTAAAAAAAATCTTACCGACCGCAAACAGTAGTGTATATGTTTTGCAAGGCAATCAATAGAGAAATGTCATTTGCATTTGTGGTTTGAACAATTCTGGGGTTATGTAGTAGCCATGACTTACTATTAGTCATGTCAATTTCCCTACAACAGCATCCTAAAACGGGATTATTTCAGATCCCATTGGAACACTCTCAACGCAGCATATGTTGAATCGTGGCTGAAATCTATGATATTATATGCTGGAGTTAAGAATGTGGGTTCAGAAAACTCCTGATGTACCTAATTTAAAGCCTCATATATGCTGATCTTTATTCAAGTCTGAGTCAGTCATCAACAAATCAGCCAATTTTAAGGGACATATAATAGATCGATTTGTAATTAAACTTGAACAAATTGAATTGAGTCAGCATCTGTGTGTTAAATCTAATTAAGAGGAGTTAATGGCTCTTAATTACACCCAAATAGGAAAAAGGAAATAAACATAAGGATATAAACAACTTATTTTGTAATCATGCACCTACCCTACTCAATGTAATGCACTGTATATATTTGATTAAAATATAGTATAGTAAAATATTGAATATTTTGTTAAAATATAGTAATATATTATTTAAATATATAAAATATATTTGGCCAAGTTAATACATTAACTGGTCATTTAAGTAGGTTTTCTCAGGGCTGTCCAGTGTCGTCACTATAGTAGAAAGTGTACGTTTAATGCAGGCAGGTTGTAAAGTTTTAAAATGTTATAATATACTGAGTATCAAAAACTAAAATTAATTCATTGTCATATCTTTAAAGTTTAGTTTATTTTGGAGGTCTTTAACTAAAGACCTGCACATTTTGAGCTGTTCGCCAGGTTATATCACACAGCAGATAATTGACTGAAAAAATGATCTTTTGCTAGGAAATTTCTTAATTATTGTATTTATTGCCTCAAAATTATTATGCCTCAAAACAGCAAAGTGTCTCTTTAAGACTCTTAAACTGACTGTCTTCCAACAACATAAGATGATATTATCAGACTATTTTGCATGGATTTAATACAATTTTTCTACTACTGTGGAGAGTATCTTTTTGAACTTTGCGGACACTGTGGAAATACCAGGGCCTCAATAAAAGATTAAAAGTGTGGAAGGGGTTTTAAAGACCTCTGAGGAACGGTACCTTTTTGTTGGCCGTTCAATAGAACAATTATGCCTCAGAGTCCTCATCCTAACAAATAGTGATTCCAAGAACTCTCTTGTTGAGTGTTGAAATGGGAAGAAACTCTTGACTGAATGTTTGTGCCCTTATTTCTTTCACATCCCAATCTGCCACTGTTAGATGGAAAGTAAAAGGGGAGTGTATTTGTCACAGACACAATCTAAGCTTCTTATTTCTCTCCTTAAAAATCTGTTTCACCTAGTTTAGATACCTCCACCCCACCCCTCTGTTGCGTTTCAGTTCATTGGACTTGTTGCAGATTAACCTACTGGCTCAGACAGATTGGAAAGACTCGCTGTTCTCCACACTGTAAGTGTATTTGTATGTCTGTCAGAGAAGTTTGGTTCTTCAAGAAGAGCTGTCTGTGTGTGGGATCTTATGTGTTTGTCTTTGAGGATTTAAAACAGGTTTGTAGCATGCACCTAGCTATAAGACTAAGACAGATTCTTGGGGACGTTTGAGACACAATATCAGAATCTTTAGATAGGCAAGAAAAACTGGATGTAATGGATCCTTAGCAAAGTGTACTTAAAAATGGGGAAAATAGTTTGTATTGTCCCCTGTATGTCCCCTCCCACCGTGGGCCCTGAGGGATGTTGCAAAAACATCAAATTAGAAAAACTCAACTTGACATCTGTAAGGTAGGTCACTTTTTTCCATCTTATACGCTAAGCAAATATTTAAAAGAATCGTGTATATTATATCTACCTTTCATATGTGAAGATATTTTTTGTACCTGGCTTGGCTAATTTGTTTGCAGTTACTCACTGCTCTGTAGAGGGCGCTGTTTCTCCCAACACATGTCCAGGCAGAGAGAATTGCTTTCAATAGGGTAGCAGATAGAAGGAACTCACAGATAAAAATAGACAAAAATAAATAAATAATTTGACAGTGAACGAATAAGCATGGATGGAAGAAACAGGAAAACACCTGAAAACGGTTTTATGGAGGTAAATATACAAAATAATAAGATATGATGCGGTTCATCTGAGGTGGTTCTCTGTGTACTTTTCACTGGTTAGGGTCATTATACAGATTAATCTCCTTGTTGCCAGCACTCCTTCTTCTGTCCTGATCCCTCTGTCCCGTCTTCTGTACGCTCTACTGTCTATACGGACAATCAACAATATGTAAGAGATTAAGCAAAGGTGCCAACTGTCTTGTTTTCCGCTCAGATTATGACGTACAAAAAGATGATAGTACGATTTTAAATAATGCAACAACATAGGTAACTTATGCTGTTTAAAAAAATAAGACAGAAGTATTTGGACAACTTTGTTGGACATTAGTGGAACATTCTTGGTTAATGTGACGAAGTACACTTTTACAGTACGTAGGACACCTGTGTGAACTTTATACTTCCACTAAAAATCACCTTGGAGTCATCTGATCAGTTTTGGATGGTCAGTTCGATCATTTTATGTTAATGAAGCAACACATGCTGTCTTTTTCTAACACTTAATTATAGATTTTCATATCACAAATAACTTTTGATGCTAATGGTAACAATTTGCACGGCTCAAAGTGCATTTTGACAGATTGCACCTCGAAAATCACTTTTACTTTCATTAAACAATGCAGCAAACTGTTAGAATTTCGTTTTTCTTTTTCTTTTTAATCTGCATGAATTACTTAGAACTGTACTTTAGTTACTTCGAGGACTGTACTTTAGTAGGACTTGATCCAGCTTTCTTTTGGGGGGGGGGGGGGGGGGGGGGGGTGTTGATGACATTAATTCAAGTAAACAATACATTTTAATATCCTCTATTGCTATGCTAAGAAAAGGACAACTTGCTGTATTAGAAAAGTTCATAGTCTGCTGATGAAACTGAAGTGTCAGTTTTGTTGTAGTGCATGATATTTAATTTTTGAAAAGTTCATTTTAAATCACTAAATTGTGTTATTTCTGGATTGCAGATAATTCAGGAGAACAGAAGGGTAATGTATTTATCTTTTCCTGTTGATTCAACCCTTATTGTTTACGTCTAATATGTAGTTGTAGTTGTTACATTATGTACAGCTTAAAAGTCAATGTGGAAACCATGTTGCGTGTTCATATTTATCTCTAAAATCTTGTTTACAATTAGACTCCCAACTGTGTGCGTAATTCACTTATTTGCCATGGCACTTAGAAGATTAATTGACAAACAAGGCCTATATTTTAACTGTTTTTAGTCTATTGTACAGTGAGCTTCCCAACAAGATCAGTGTTTGCGTGTAATTGAGTTTACACAGTAAACTGGACAAAAGTCTGGACACACTTGACTAGATTTTACATTTCTATAATGTCTACATATATTATAAAATGATAATATGTACGTACACAGTATACACACACACACACACACACACACATGTGTTTGTGTGTGTGTTAATGATAATGGATAATGATAATGATAATAATAAAATAGTGATAGAGTCAGTAAGTGTATCTGGTAACACTTTACAATAAGGTCTCATTTGTTAACATTAGTTAATGTATTAACTAACATGAACTAACAATGAGCAATACATTTGTTGCAATATTTATTAATCTTTGTTAATGGTAGTTAATAAAAATACTGTTGTTCATTGTTTGTTCATGTTAGTTCACAGTGCATTAACTAATGTTAACAAATACAACATTTGATTTTAATAACGTAGTAAATGTTGAAATTAACATGAACTAAGATTAATAAATGCTATAGAAGTATTGTTCATTGTTAGTTCATGTTAACTAAAGTAGTTAACTAATGTTAACCTTATTGTAAAGTGTTACCGAGAATCTAAACTTTTGACCTCCATGTGTATAAAGATATCAGGGATTCTTTTAAACTAATAGGCAGTCCCTCTTAAATCTGACGTCAATTAAGATCCTATGGGTAAGTCAAATATCTTAGTGGGATTTTGAGAATGTAGGTCAGGCTTCTTTTGACACAAATAAATACTATGTGGATACGCATGTGATGAGGGCTGGAGTTCTCCATTCATGCCTTTTGTGTTTTGCATGAACAGATGCTTGGTAGCAGAGGCCATAATTACATCATTGAGCTTAATTCTATGTGACTACATCTGAAGTGCCTTAGGATGACTACCACAAAGCAAGTTTCAAAGATTATTTGGTAGCAGAAAAAGTAGAGGAAGACAGGGTGAGTGAGAGAAAGAGAGCGAGCAGGGGTGAAGGGGGTGTGTCTTGAGCGCTGGGCTCCCAGGGATGGTTTTGGTCACCACCCTAACACAGACCCCCACAGAACTGCTCAACCGCAGCACGGTAGGGTTGCACTGCGCATGGTGTTTGTGGCTCCGTGTGTTTTAACGAAGCGGTTTTGGGTGGCAAGTCTTTGCTTGTGTGTGTCTGTGCGTGCCTGCATGTGTAACAGGAGGCATTTTGATGTTTCTGTGTATGTCGCTGATTCTTTGTCCAAAGTTTTATGTTGATTTATGTAGTGCTGTGAAATCTTCAAGTTGTACTTTAAAAGACATTTTAAGTTCATTAAAATGTGGAAGTCTAGCTCTTCTGTAGTGAAGGTTTTTTGAGAACCATGAATAACTCTGGCAGCTCATTTTAATGGGTCTAATGATGCTACAATGGGGCTGGAAGTGTTTTATCTCAATATCTAGTGGTTGTAAAACTGTTCATAGCATTTTATTTCATTTGGCATTTATGTGTATATCAGATGTGTAATAATGAAGATGGTGGAGTAATGGGTTATTTTACACACATCTGGCTTGAGGTCTTGGTAATCTTGTGATCCTGGTAACCGAACAAACTCCTACCATAACAAAGCTGCACTGATTTTGACCTTGCTATTATCTATGATTATGGAAAGAAAAAAATAAGCAGAGGTGTCCTAGATGCTCAGCATTAAGGAGCATTGATTTAGGGTGTGTAAAAGGGAGCCGATTTGTGGGTTGATTTAGTGTGTGCGAGGAAGAATGGGCAGAAAGTAGCAGATAGAGATACAGCTGTAAATAATAAAAATCAGGCAGTTTGCCAATCAGATCATCTTTGTCCAGAAAACCATCCTAGGTAAAACTTGTAAATCAATGTTATTTATCTTGTGACACTTCGATGAGAAGGATGAGTGGAGGGAGCTCAAAAAATTACATTTTGATTTACATTTTTAATGTTTTAATTAGATGATTGATACTATAGCATGATAATTTGGCTTGTCCTTAAGTTTTCTCAAATTAACTTTTTTAATCGTTCCACATAAAAAAATGCTTGAGTGTAATTTTCCTGTATGTGTACTCATGTTTGACGATTCTGCTTTTACATTCAAATTAATTGTATTGATAAGTTGCCATGCTGGATATGCGCAAACATTTTAACATTTCACTTTTTGTCTGATTTTAATAGTGCAGAACGCTTTCCACCTTCTCCACAGCCATCATAAAGTCATTTAATAGTATTTTTCTTTTTTCAAAATGTGTTTTAGCAGAACAAATTATTCACTTTGAATAAATAATAAACATTTTTGGCAAGAAAAAATATCCCCTGATGGAAACTAAATGAAATGCGTTAGCTGTTCATAATTAGGCAATAGTACGAGGAAAAGGCAAGCAGGGAAAAATTGTATTCCCCTTTCAATTATTCCTGACATTATTATAATCATTATGTTGTGATGTATAGTACTTGGTTAATATTTCTCACTCTGGTTTCTGCGCCCACCTGCATCACTGCCCCTCAACTTCAACTAGTAATTACAAACAGCTTTTAGAGAACGCTAGGCGGAAAGAAATGCTGTTGCTGGAAGCATCTTACCCTCCAGCTAATTTTTTTATGTTGAATCACGCATCTTTTTAAAAAAATGCAATACAATACAATATATTTGTATTATATTTGAATAGTGATGGATTGATTGGTATTAATCAACAAGTGTTAAACTTGTTTGACCCTTTATTGCTGTCCGGAAATAAAACTAAAAGTTGCAATTAGTTTATCTTTTACATGAGTGTAACATGTTGTAATGTTTGGTATTACTTTCACATGTTGCACTGTTAAATGTATATATGTACCATAAATGTATACAAGATCTGTTTAAATTAGTGTCAAGGTTGGGTTAAGTGCATCTAATGCATCTGTGTGTAACATCGGGTACAGTCTCTTATTGTAATTTAAGTATCAACAGTGTCAGGCATAGTGAGAATAAATAAGTGTCTTGGCAGCTCCCTAAGGCGTAATGTTGCTGTGGCATGTACAGAGTTCACATAACGTTTTATGGCCATGTTTTAGGGGAATATTTCATCAAAATCTTCAGAAAATCTTGCAAAACAACATATGTTTTTTCTGTCAAAAATGATGTGTCACTTCTTAAGAACAGTTTTTATGAGAATGACAGGGGTAAATCCATGTTAAATTCCCTCCAGCGCAATCTGAAATTCCCCTCTCTTTGTTCTGCAGCTGGGCCTGAGCAGTCCTTCCTTGTTTTCGCACCTGAGCTTGTTAAAACATACAGGTTAAGGACCAGTCACCCTCTCCTTGCTTTCTCCATCCCAGCCCACTCTGTTCCACACCCAGCCCCTCTTCTCCAGGCTCTCTATCCCCTCATGGGCACGATATCAGCCAGTGCAAGAGGACCACCGTCTCAGCCCTAACAGCAGTCCTCACCATGGAGATGAAACAACCAATGATGATGAATCAAGAGGACGGGGGAAAGGAGGAGAAAGAACAGGAGTCACAAGAGAATGGCAGGCTGGTTGCGGACAGCATTGCAGAGAAGGGTCCGAAATCCTGTTCCGGGCCTGGGCAGGTCTCCAACGGTTATACCAGCACATCCCCACAAAGTCCCAGGGAAGGTGCAGGTGCTGGGACGGACAGGGGCAGCACCCCTGGAACATTCAGGACTCTGGTGGTCCAGCAGACCAGCCTGGATCCACCTAGGGAGACCTGGAGCAAAAAGATGGACTTCCTGCTGTCTGTAATTGGGTATGCAGTGGACCTGGGCAATGTGTGGCGCTTTCCCTACATCTGCTACCAAAACGGAGGGGGTAAGGTCAAAAGTGAGGAACATTAGGCAATAGTGCTACTGAAGCTGCAGACAACACTGAGACAGATAAGTGTGATGCACTCTAGAGGAGTTAAACAAATATTATGTTGCATCCCATTCAAAGAAAGGTTTCCGTCTTTAAGACAAGATCAACTAGGTACTGTTTGCTTAAAAAGAACAAACAGACAATGAGGAATTCTGCTGTTGTCTCCGCTCTTTGTGCGATCCAGCTCGCATCGTCAGTGCAAACAGGCTTTAGTCTCCTTTCATTGAATTTGAAGTAATAAAATCTTTGTAATTTCCTGTTTCACGATGCAAGAGGAGTGCATGAGAGATAGAGTGGGCAGGGAGACACTCGGTGCATCCAACACCATTAATTGTGGCTCTCATGGGTGGGACTTACTCATATTGTTTAATAATCTGGCTCGCTGCTACTCAATCAACAGCTATCTAGCGTTCACGTTAAAAGCTCACGTATAAAGCTTTAATCGAGCACCGGGGCTTGTCAGAACAGGAACTTTTTGTGTATGTTAGCGCCTTTTGTGCTGTTTTTGTAGATATAATAGTGCTTTCAGGATGTGTTAAGACCAATGCAATTGAACCGTGAAGTTCAAGTTGCACTTCCTGTCTAAATCCTTGTGCTTCAGGTGCCTTTCTCCTGCCGTACCTGCTGATGGCTGTCTTTGGTGGCGTGCCTCTGTTCTACATGGAACTGGCTTTGGGCCAGTTTCACCGCAGTGGGTGTATCTCCATCTGGAAACACATTTGCCCCATCTTCAAGGGTAAGAATGGTTCACTTCACAAGGCTCAGACTTCTGAGACAGAGGACCCGGGTTAACAGTGAGACAGATAACGGCAGACTGACATGTGCTGGGCTGATAGTACATTCTCCCTTGACATTCTTCTAAACTTCTTACCGATTTCACTCTCTCTTTGTTGATAGCCAGGACTCTCTTATGGAAATTGTCACATTTACTTGGTAAAATGCCAACTGCTTAAGAAACTTAATTATATGTAAATGGAACTTGTTCCTAAATGTCAAAGGGGAAGGTGCTTGAAACCGAGTTAGACATTTGCGTGACAAGTTTTTCATGTTCTTTTCCAGGTATAGGATTTGCCATCTGCATCATTGCACTCTACATTGCCTTCTACTACAATACCATAATGGCCTGGGCTCTCTACTACCTCCTGTCCTCCTTTCGCTCCACACTGCCCTGGACCACCTGCAACAACCGGTGGAACACTCCCAACTGCACCCACTACCTGTCCACCGACTTGAATGTCTCCTGGACCGAAAACTCCATCTCTCCTGCTGAAGAGTTCTATATGTAAGTGCATGTAAGTGCATGTAAGAGCAAGTCCAGGTTTAAAGGGATAGTTAAGAACATTGCCTTCACCAGAGTTCATGTACCATCAAGAGACTCAGGTGATTGAAAGAGATTGTGTTGCTCTCTCTCAAAAGTTACAGCAGGGATTGGGCCTGTGTATCCGCTGCATTAGGAGAGATTTAGAGACTTTATTTAGTTGATTGCTCCCATGTTTTATGTGATGCCGGAATTTCCTGTTTTCCATATAAATGTTGCTCCTTGTTCTTGTCTAACTGTTCTGCACTCATCAGCCAAATAGTATTTGCCTTCCGACTTTTATTTTACTATTCTGTGGCACCTTTATCTCCCAATAGTAACTTCTACAGGCCTTCATGTCTACCTTAATAAACTGTCAACCAACTTCTCTCATGTCTTTAGACGGCAGGTGTTGCAGGTACATCTGTCCCCTGGTCTTCATCAGCTGGGCTGGGTGAGCTGGCAGCTAGCCCTCTGTCTGTTGTTCATCTTCACTGTTGTATACTTCAGCATCTGGAAGGGGGTCAAGACCTCTGGCAAGGTAAGATATACAAAAAACCTCAATGGGAAAAAATAGCAACCTTGAATTTAAGCTGTTGTTCAGCAGTTGCACAGTTAGACCCTTTGTTTAGCAGCTTCTTCATGACTCTCTCTGGTAGGTAGTGTGGGTGACGGCTACCTTTCCATACCTGGTGTTGCTGATCCTGTTGATAAGAGGGGCCACCCTGCCGGGAGCATGGAGAGGAGTGATCTTCTACCTGAAACCTGATTGGAACAAACTTCTAACCACTTCAGTGAGTGGAAACTAAATCAACCATATATTAGAAATATTGCACAATCTGTGTTGGTTGCTGTGCTTGTCTTCCCTCTAAACACATATTTCATGCCATCTGTCAGATATGATATGGATGAATGAAAATCTTTACAGACAAATCACTCCATCTGTGTTTTTTCAGGTTTGGCTTGATGCAGCTGCACAGATCTTCTTCTCTCTGGGCCCAGGCTTTGGTGTTCTCCTGGCCTTTGCTAGCTACAATCCCTTTCATAACAACTGCTACAAGTACACCTGGCTCACATTCATATCTCTGTCATTTTCTATTATCTGCTCTAAGGTTCTGTTATCACAAACTTAGCTTAAAATGAGAATTGTATTCCCCTGCACCATTTTTATTCCCCCTGCAAACTTTTGCATGTGTTTCTATGCAGGTTTGAAGTTTGCTTTTTTTTTGTTGCTCTATTTTATTTTTAGTAGCACTTGCTATTGTTTAAAAAAAACCCTGATGCTAGGTATTACACTTTGGGGCATATGGGGCCATTCACACAGAACGCGTTTTTGGGGTTAAAAGCGTGAGACGCAGGTCAGTGAAAAATCAGTGAATTATTAATGCTTGTTGAGGAGAGGAGTGCTATTACTTCTCTAAGCAACCTTATTTACGATAAAACAGACGATGGGAAATTATGTTGACTTATCTGGGGACCAGAATATCATAGAGACTTGGAGGTGGGATCTGTTGAATTGGTGCTGTAAGAAACCGCGTGGAACAATTATCCACACCGCAATTATGCTGGAGGAGGTTTGGGCATGTCGATGTTGACCATCTTCATGTATTCTGGGGTTGCCAAAAAATATTAGCTTTCTGGAACATGGTTTTGATGGAGATATGAAATACCAAGAAATTTCACATCATTGTATCTTGGAAACTTTACCCACTCTGTGTTGGGAAAAGATGTATATTTTGTTAATATATCAAGTGTAGGACATCCTCTTGCTTGGTGAATGGATAGAAATTGTTAAAGGAACACGCCGAATTTTTGGGACTTTAGCTTATTCACCGTATCCCCCAGAGTTAGATAAGTCCATACATACCATTTTCAGGCGCTGCGTAATATCATTGTGCCGCTGCACCCATGGTACAGCAGCAAAGTTCCTGGATTATTACGCAGGAATGAGAGTATAGTCCCTAGCCATATCGGTCTAGAAAATCGCAACTATTTGTTTTCCGTCGGTCTTAGTACACGATGTAACTATACACATCACAACATGTAAATAGGAAAATGTTGGCGTTATTTTGTCACTTATTGAGCAGTAGGCTAGCTGGAGCCGTTTACCTCCAGTCTTTGTGCTAAGCTAGGCTAGCGGTGGGTGCGTCAGACAGAGTTATGGCACGCACGGAGATAAAATTGGTATGTATGGAACTCTGGGGGATACGGTGAATAAGCTAAAGTCCCAAAAAGTCAGTGTGTTCCTTTAAAGAAATATATTTTTATTTTGAGAGTTAAAAATGACCTATTTATTATATAAAATACCGGAAGAAATGGAGTACTGTAATGT
This sequence comes from Rhinogobio ventralis, assembly GCA_039654625.1. NCBI lineage: Eukaryota > Metazoa > Chordata > Actinopteri > Cypriniformes > Gobionidae > Rhinogobio > Rhinogobio ventralis. The sequence goes on from CM077199.1 coordinate 19,678,911, forward strand.
AAATCAATGACTGTGTATGTGAGTCTATACTTGCCCCAATGTTGCCCGTTTTAGTTTTTTCCCTCTTTTTTCCCCTGTTTTCCATACTGTATAAGTAATTTTCTTGAAAAATAAACACGTAGCAGCCTCTCTGAACCCTATAGCAATGCCCTGACAACCACCCACACCACCTTTTGCAATCACCACTCTTTCTTATTTTTTCAAAAATTCGAGTTTTGTTTTCTAGAACCCCTTTTCTCTGTTGCTCCCTGTTTGAACTCTTTATCTTTTCATTTGTTCGTTTTTTTTTTTTTTTGCTCAAATCTTTATATCTCTTTTTGATTTGCAGAGATGCATTGATTACAAGCTCAGTGAACTGTCTGACCAGTTTCCTGTCAGGCTTTGTGATCTTCACAGTGCTAGGCTACATGGCAGAGATGCGCCACCAAGGCGTGGAGACTGTAGCTAAGGATGCTGGTGAGCACCACATTTGATTGCTCCGATTTCCATTCAAATAAGTATGAATTAGAGAATTTTGAATTATTATTTAAGCCATAATATCAAATAAATCATTGGATATGAAAGTTTATGAGAAGCCATACAATGTGATATTATGAAATTACATTTGATGTACCTGTGCTGATTGAATGCATGTGTTCTAAGGTCCCAGTCTGCTCTTCATCATCTATGCTGAGGCTATTGCCAATATGCCGGCTGCTACGTTCTTCGCCATCATATTCTTCCTCATGATAATTATGCTGGGGCTGGATAGCACGGTCAGTCTTTCTTTCTTTCTAGACAATTTTCTCTTAATAAATGAGTTTTTCCCCCTCTGTTTACTCCACTTATTGTCTCTGAATTTAGTATGATGTATTGTCAACAGTGTTTCATTACATTAGGTCTTTAGTGCACATAGTTAACCCATTCCTGTCCTTAGTGATCACACTCATGTTAGGCATGGCTTATTATAGTCCGCTAATGACATAACTCCATATGTAGTCTAATTTTCTTTCATTATAATGTTTGTCCCTGTCAAAAACCACTGAGTTAGTGCTATATTTACCGTAAGGAGCGTTATTTGGATTAATGCCTGCCTAAGGTTCAATGGGTCCTTGACCTACTTTTCTATCATCCCCTGCCTCTCTTGTGTGTTTCTGCACACTACAGTTTGCTGGTCTGGAAGGTGTAATTACAGCCATGTTGGACGAGTTCCCCCACCTGTTGGCCAAAAGAAGAGAATGGTTTGTGCTTGGCCTGGTGTGTGTCTGTTATTTGGGCGCCCTCTCTACTCTCACCTACGTAAGTCTAACAACACAGCTAACAAAAGTCTTGTTTTGCATTGGAGGATTTTGCGTTAGTTCCAACTAAAGTCTTTAAATATTGTCCCGAGACCAAACTTGGAATTTTACCAAAATAACATGTCATTTTCCAAAGTGTGCACATTCATTATTCCTTTTAATACTGTAATGTGTTTGTAGGGAGGTGCGTTTGTTGTTAAACTCTTTGAGGAGTATGCCACAGGCCCTGCTGTTATCACCGTAGTCTTCCTCGAGGTCATTGCTGTTTCCTGGTTCTATGGTAGGTATTGGCTTCCAGCTAAATCATTCTAAAAATCACTTTAATTCATTCTGATTGTTCCGCTCGTCTAATTCAGTGTCGGTTTGATGCAACCAAAAGCAAACAAACTTGTAGTCTCTTAATGAATTGTCTAGACAAGATCTTTTAGGCTGGTGCCAGAAAATGTATACTTTTGACGTCAAAATGTTTGTATTACAGGTCCCCAACTCCCTCAAAACTCTTCGAGACTTTCTAAACATTGCTGTTGAACCTCCTAGCTTATGTCATTTATATTTCTTACTTTTGGACTGTGCTCCCTTTCCTATGAGAGTCTATGAAAATCTAATTTTAGTCACCGCTACAGGGAGAGAAGTCATATAGTCAAACTACAAAACTGTTTAGTCATTCTATCACTTTATACTCTGCTGTTGTCCATCTGTTCTTTCTTATCCAACTACAATCTATAAGATTTTATCATGCACTTCAAGAGTTTCGTAATCTGATATGCCGTTTCCGGCAATGTGCACTAAGTGTGTTTGTAAAATACTTGCAGGGACGACACGTTTCTGCAACGACGTGCAGCTGATGCTTGGCTTTGCCCCTGGTATTTTCTGGAGGGTCTGCTGGATAGCCATCTGTCCCTGCTTCCTATTGGTCAGTCAATTACATAACATTTATGCATTTGGTGACTTGCCAAAGCAACTTAAATTGCTTTCAGTGAATACATTGTATCAGTTTATGCATTCCCTAGGCTTCATACCCATGATTTTGGCATATGCTATGCTTGCTTGGGTTATAGAAACCCAGTCCAGAAATTGCATCTGCTTGCAAATACACTAAAAGAGATTGTTGGCCCAAAAATGAAAATTCTGTCATTATTTACTCACCCTCATGGTCAAGTTAAGTCACCCACTAGTCAATGCGGTCCAAAATAACATTGGAACCTTCCGACTTATATATATATATTGTTGTATTGTTCCACAGAAAAAAAATAAGTCATACAGGCTTGGACCAACATGAGAGTGAGTAAATGATGACAGATCCCAGCATGTCAGATATGCAAAAACAGTTTTGGAAAAAACATATAATTTTTCTTTCTTTTTTCCTCATTGTTTCATGCCTGTAGTTCATTATTGTGAGTTTCCTGGCATTCCCGCCCGAGGTGAGGCTGTTTGACTACTTGTACCCTTTCTGGACCACAGTGCTCGGCTACTGCATTGGAGTCTCCTCCTTCATCTGTGTGCCTTCCTACATGGTCTACTATCTGCTCACCACCAAAGGAACCTTCAAACAGGTGAGCCTAGACAGAGAACATCAAAACACATTCATGACTGTATCTGGTCAGATCTAATAAGTGAGGCAGACATGATTATGACATTATGATTAACACATCACAGCAGCACAAACACAATTACGCTGAAATGCATCAGTAAACTTTCTCTGTTTGATACGTGAAGATAGACATCAAAGGGCCTCATGGCTGTCAGTCACTATATGCATCCATACAGTGACTTTGAGAGTGTGTGTTTAGTCATAGGATGTGTGTTTGGCAGATGGTGAAAAATGACACAAGGTTAATCTTTGTTGCTTCTGTAATGTAACTACCAGTGCTTTTAGCATGTCTGGTTTTGGGTGAGTAATTATGTTTCTCACAGAGAGTTTTAGCCCACAGCTGTTCAGTATTTAACTGCGAAATAATTGCAACATATCACTTAGTGCATTATGAAATACTTTCATTTTTAAGCAATCTCTAAGACATTTCTTTGAAGTTCAGCAGTTACTGTCTTTTCTTGCTGTAACCACCTGTAGCTTAAATGTTTTCACAGTTCATAATGTAAAATCTTTGTGCCACTCTGTACCACTGCAAAAATGTCACTGCTTACCCCCATAGCGCCTGCTAAAAAGCATTACCCCTGAGGCTTCTTGGTCCAGCGGCCCTCAGAGAGACACAATTGTCATCACCAATGCTGTGTGACATATTTCGTCCTCTGCTGGACATGTAGCACAAATGCGGAGGACCCGTGGCTCCTGTAAGGACCCCGGCTGATCTCCTTTCACACCTCACCCCAGAGGAGTCTGCTACCTGTATTGTGTGACGGTGGGGCCAGGCCTCCGAATACAGCCTTTGTTTATTTGTATTCTTGCCGTCCATGTGTTACCACTGTCATCACTCATATGAGTTACTGACCGCCGTGGAAAGTTCTTGAGATTGTGTTTTTGTCCAACCATTGTTCATTTTATATATACATATATATATACACGTGTGTGTGTGTGTGTGGCTCATGACTATATGTACACTACCATTAAAAAGTTTGAGGTCAGAAAGATTTTTTTTTGAAAGATTACTACTTTTATTCAGCAAGGATGCATTAAATGAATCAAAGGTTACAGTAAAGACTTACATTTGTTACCAAAAATTTGTTTTATATAAATGCTTTTTTTTTTTTTTTATCTTTCTATTCATCAAGGAATCCTGGGGAAAGTATATCATGTTTTCCACAAAAATATTAAGCAGCACAACTGTTTTCAACATTGATAATAATAAAAAATTTAAATTCTTGAGCAGCAAATCATCATATTAGAATGATTTCTGAAGGATCATGTGACACTAAAAACTGGATTAATGATGCTGAAAATTCAGATTTGCCATCACGTAAATATTTTAAATATATACAAATATATTAAAATAGAAAAGTTATTTTAAATTTTCTTTTTTGATCAAATAAATGCAAGCCATAAGAGACTTCTTTCAGAAACATAAAAAAATCTTACTGCTCCCAAACTTCACTGAGAAGGAACAGGAATGGACATATAAATGGTTCAGTTTACTTTATGAAGAGATATATATATATACAGTTTGTTTTTCTACAATAATTTGTTTTGTTTTTTAATTAATAACTAAATACATAAAGATTGCTATATTATGGTTTTGTGACCAATTTCAGGTATATTTGACATGTACACACATTTATATAAGGCCAAAAAAATTTTTTTTTCTTTATTGTTATAATAGGAATTTGTACAGTATGACTTGACAATGAATCTGTTTGTGGTTTAGGGACTGAATCATCACTAATTATGGATATATTGTATTTTTTTCTTACTTTTCAAAAAAAAGTGTTAAATCGTTTTATTTTACAGATGTGGAAAGGCTAAATGTAGGAATGTAGGAACAGATAGAGAGAAATATTTTTATGAGAGAAGCAAGAGCCCAAATCATTTTTATTTAGGTTGTCCACATGTTTGTTTTTTGCACAGGCGTGTTTGTGTGTGTGTGTGTGTGTATGTGTGTGTCTTTGTCCACCAATCCCGTATATGTAACAGTTATTAAGTGTTATTAAGCCTACTTTTTGGTGGATATGTACCAGTTGTTAGGCATATGTGTATTTATTTGTGGGGCACTTCATTCACATAATGCTTATTTTGTTTATTTACAACTGGAACTCTTTATCGGCCTATACCAGTTTCCATTTACATGTAGCATTTACAAGGATGGGACCAAATATTCAGGATTGGGGAGGCCAAATGTAAAGTCTAAGACTCGTTTATTGAATAACCCATATTGATCGACCACTAGCATGCTCCTCAATATCAACAGGGGGCTCTGAGCATTTATTTTTTACATATTTCTTTATGTGAGTTACACAAAGTAGCAGAAACCAAAAACTAATGTGCTTGTTTCAAATGCTTCAGCCTTGATTCTCAAGACTTTTTTTTTCATGAGAAAAAAAAGTGAGACTGGACATCTAAGTATGTGCATGTGTATTTTGTGAGTCTTGCTGTTTGTGCAGTCCGACGTTCTGTGCTGACTCGTTGATTTTGTAGAGTGGGCAAATGTGAGGACGTCGATTTCTCTGTCGAACTGACATGTGTGGTCAGTTCCGTCAGTGTGTGTGTGCATGCCGTAGACGTGAGTCTATATTGTGCATCTGTGGGCGTGTGTGTGTGTGTATGTGTGTGTGTGCTTCAGTCCAGTGCTGACTTTTCCTCTTCTTTCTCAACATTTAATATTCTGTCTATCGAAGTATTGAAAAAATATTGTACTAAATATGATCTATGTATGTCTCCAAGACTGTTAAGAGAAAATATGTATAGGACAAAGACATATATTAATTATTAGAGATATAAAATAAAGGTATATGTATTAATAATTGATGTGTGTCTTTATTGTGTTTATAATACAAATATGCCTTAAGTGGGTATCATTTATCATCTATCATTTATTTTCACCTTCAAAATACAGAATTTGTTGCTTACACAGCCCTTTACAAGAAGTACTGTGGTAGTACCATGGTACTTAATAATTACCATATTATCATGTACATGAATTATCATGGTACATATTTTAATTTTTTCTAAGAAAGTTAAAAAAATATTTTTGTAATATCTTTTAAAAATGTAAAAAAAAATGTAAAAAAAATTTGCTATTCTATTTGTATTTAACTTTAAACAATCATACATTTACAGTTTAAAAGCTTTTTTTTAAAAAAGGAAATAAATTAATACTTATATTCAGCAAGGATGCATTAAAATGATCAAAAGAAAAGACAATAATGTTTACAAAATATTTAGATTTAAAAAAAATGCTGTTTTTTTTAACATTCTACTCATCAATGAATAAAAAAAGAATATTTACAAATATTAAGCAGCACAACTGTTTTCAACATAAATAATAATAACAAATGTCTTTTATGCATCAAATCAGTGGATTTCTGAAAGATTATGTGAGACTGAAGGGTTTTTTCCCATTTCTTTTTGATTGTCTCTCTTGTAAAGCACTTTGGGCACCAACATTTGTTGTTTTTAAATGTGCTAAATAAAGTTGATTGATTGACTTATTGACTGAAAGATCATGTGACACTGAAGAATAGTGCTGAAAATTCAGCTTTGCCATCACAGGAATAATTTACATTTAATTTATACATTTGTAATTTATCAGAATTAAAACATATTAAGATTTTTTGTATTTCTGAATAAATAAATGCAGCCATAAGAAACTTTAAAAATCTTACGGATCCTAAACTTTTGAACAGTAGTGTACATGAAAATTATGACAGAACATAAAATAAAAAAATAAAAATAACTCATTTAAATTCTTTGACTGAATCTGATTACAGCTGAATCACATCTAACTTCCTTGAGCTAATTCATGTGTATTCACTCTATCCCATCTTTGGAAAACCCACTTATCCCACTCTCCTCCCCGAGAGCCTGTTATCAGGTGGGTTTGGACACAGATAAATTGCTCACAGACATTCTAAGGAGCAGATTGCACACATATACACACGCTGGTACTCTCCACCACAAGTCACAGAGGACTCAGAGCTTCTCCTCATATTAACATGAACTATCAGCCATGTTCCTAATTCCCTATAGGAGACACTCTCCACACAAGACCATTTTCTGGTTTTAGAGATACATTATCAAACCACTGGAAATAATCCGGCTTAAATGATAGTTCAAAAATGTTCTATGCTGAAATTACTTCCTTCTGTTGTGTTCTAAATGGTTATAATATTCTGGATGTCGTGGCAAAAATTAACTCTCAGTTGCATCACTGAATAAGAGACAAACCTTAGCCAATTGTCTTTATAAAGATTTATTTTATTGCAAGAAAAGAGTCATACAGCCATCCTGAATGTCTGTAGAGTGCTAACTGAAGACATAACAGAAGCCACAATCTCTTATACCCCCAAAGTGTAAACAATCCTTCGCAGTAGTTTTCCACACATGGTAAAAGTAAGAAACACAGCACACAGAATTAGAATTAGTTCTGCCCGACACCTTTGGTACAGGAGAGCCCTCAAATAAGGTGTCCCGCGACCCCTAAGGTCACAAACCAGTCTCTGTGTCTGTTAAGTTTAGTGGTGTCCTGCATAGCAGAAAGACATGTTAGCTCTTGTGTAATATCAAATATATGTCTTAATTAATCTTCCTCTATGATTACATTTTTCCACCACAGGACTAAATGTGTTAGTACACTTTACTCATATGTTCATAAAATTTAACCACGTTAATAGGATCCATTCAGATTATCTTTCATAATAATAATAATAATAATTTACTAAAATTGATAATTACTCATTTGTATTGTTATATATCTTGTTTAATATGTATTTAAATATTTCAGGAACATTTAATATGTACACATAAATATATACACTAGCGTTCAAAAAATGTTTTTTGAAGAAAAAAAAAAATTGTCATGGACACATTAAATTGATATAAAGTGACAGTATGACATTTATAATTTTACAAACAATTTCTATTTCAAATATATGTTCTCCTGTCCCCCAAAAAACTGTCTGTTCATCAAATCGAATCATGTTTCCACAATAATATTAAGCAGCACAACTGTTTTCAACATTGATAATAATAAGAAATGTTTCTTGAGCACCAAATCAGCATATTAGAATGATTTCTGAAGGATCATGTGACACTGAAGACTGGAGTAATGATGCTGAAAAGTCAGCTTTGCATCATAGGAATAAATTACATTAGAATTTTTTTTAAAATAGAAGACATTTATTTGAAATCTTTTTGTTTTAATTTGTAAATGATTATATCATTCCAGATAAATGAACTGCATTGAGGATTTCAAATTTTTGTTTTCAGTTCACTGAGAGTCACATGCATCTCAAGTTCTGGATGTGCAATAACAGTTATGTGACAAGCATAGCGCTGAGTTTCTGTCACCAAGGACTAATTTATACATTGTATGTGAAGCCTGGGCCTCTGAACCCAGAGACTGAACAAACACTACTCTGCGCTCATACAAACTGAACTCAGATACATACAGTGCAGCTTCCACAGCTTTCTCAAGTTGTACAACCATATCAAGCATGTTTTGGACAAAATCCATATCTGAATGCTTTTAAAATAACAAATTCTATATACAGAGTAAGGAGGGGTGTCAGTCACGTAACTCTTCACTCTTTTTTTTTCTCTCTCTCTCTCTCTGTTTTTCATTCTGGCAATTTCCTTTGAGTCCTTTCTGGGAATGGGAACCTCCTGTCAGTTTTATCAGACTGGAGGATCTATATTAAACACCCAGTCACATCTCCCTCTCTCCCCTGCAACGATCACACCATCTTTTTATCTGCCCGTCTGCTCTCACACACCCACTCTGCTCATATTTTTGCTTTAATGTTTTTGTTCTGTGATTTTGTAAGCCTATCATTTTGACCTTTCACACTGATATTAGCTCAAGAAAGTTCCTTTTCTCAGTTGTAAACTGTTCATCTCACTGACTTCACATAGTCATAGGTCACTTAAAAACAGGGTACATGTTCAACTGCAAGAGTTTTTCCTACCAGTTAATGTATATAAATATATATACCGATCAGGCATAGCATCATGACTAATATTGTGTTGGTCCCCCTTTTGTTGCCAGAACAGCCCTGACCCATCAAGGCATGGACTCCACTAGACCCCTGAAGGTGTGCTGTGGTATCTGGCACCAAGATGCTAACAGCAGATCCTTTAAGTCCTGTTAGTTGCGAGGTGGGGCCTCCATAGATCGGGCTTGTTTGTTCAGCACATCCCACAGATGCTCAATTGGATTGAGATCTAGGGAATTTGGAGGCCAAGTTAACAGCTCAAACTCGTTGTTGTGCTCCTCAAACCATTTCTGAACCATTTTTGCTTTGTGGCAGGGTGCTATCCTGCTGAAAGAGGCCACAGCCACCAGGGAATACCGTTTCCATGAAAGGGTGTACAATGCAACAATGCTTAGGTAGATGGTATTTGTCAATGTAACATTCTCATGGATGGCAGGTTTCCCAGCAGAACATTGCCCAAAGCATCACACTGCCTCCGCTGGCTTGCCTTCTTCCCATAGTGCATCCTGGTTCCATGTGTTCCCCAGGTAAGCAACGTACAAGCACCCGGCCATCCACGTGATGTAAAAGAAAACGTGATTCATCAGACTAGCCCACATTCTTCTATTGCTCCATGGTCCAGTTCAGATGCTCACGTGCCCACTGTTGGCGCTTTCGGCGGTGGACAGGGGTCAGCATAGGCACTCTGCAGCTATGCAGCCCCATACACAACAAACTGCGATGCACTGTGTATTCTGACACCTTTCTATCAGAACCAGCATTAACTTCTTAAACAATTTGAGCTACAGTAGCTGTTACATTCCAAAATAGATTAAATTCATACAAACAATACCCCATAATGAAAATATGAAAGAAGTTTGTTTGAAATATTAGCAAATTTATTAAAAATAAAATCTGGGGGGAAAAAAAATCACATGTACATAAGTATTCACAGCCTTTGCCATGACACAATTGCCATGACAAAATTGAGCTCAGGTGCATCCAGTTTCCACTGATCATCCTTGAGTTGTTTTTACAATTTGATTGGAGTCCACCTGTGATTAATTCAGTTGATTGGACATGATTTGGAAAGGCACACACCTGTCTATATAAGGTCTGTAGACCTCCGAGACAGGATTGTATCGAGGCACAGATCAGGGTAAGGGTACAGATTTTTTTCTGCAGCATTGAAGGTCACAATGAGCACAGTTGCCTCCATCAACCATAAATGGAAGAAGTTTGGAACCACCAGTACTCTTCCTAGAGTGATTGGGGGTGAAGGGCCTTAGTCAGGGAGGTGACCAAGAACGTGATGGTCACTCTAACAGAGCTCCATCTGTGGAGAGAGGAGAACCTTCCAGAAGAACCATCTCTGCAGCACTCCACCAATCAGGCCTGTATGGTAGAGTGGACAGATGGAAGCCACTTCTCAGTAAAAGACACATGACAGAAGGACTCTCAGACCATGAGAAACAAAATTCTCTGGTCTAATGAAACAAAGATTGAACTCTTTGGCCTGAATGGCAAGCGTCATGTCTGGAGGAAACCAGGCACCGGTCATCACCTGGACAATACACAATACACAGTGAAGCATGGTGGTGGCAGCATCATGCTGTGGGGATGTTTTTCAGCGGCAGGAACTGGGGGACTAGTCAGGATCAAGGGAAAGATGAATGCAGCAATGTACAGAGACAACTCTGTGAATGTCCTTGAGTGGCCTAGCCAGAGCCCAGACTTGATGTGCATTACCCTATTGGTAATGACCCGAGCAAATGGAAAATCGACTACAAGCACAGTCTGTATCTGCGGCAAGGTGTGCAAAAACCTCAGAGGTCTGAAGATCCACCAGACAAAGATGGCCTGCTTAAGGTGGGGGGCATGCAAAGCAACACACAGGAGCAGTAGCCAGTACTACAAGTTCCTTCAAGCAACACTGGTCCCCACACAAAGCAGGAAGTCGGAACAGTGTCGGGTGAAGTGTCATTAATAAGAAGGAGTAGCTCTAGTTGGACGAGGATGTAGACAAGACATTGAAGGGCAATGCTGACCAGAAACTCCAGGCTATGTGCACCCTCATAATGAGCCTCAGAACGGTTTGGTGTCATGGAAGCGCGTAGTACAAGCAATCCAGCAAGACCAAACTGGCGGGAGCACAAGGTCAGGCAGCTGAGACAAGAACTCAGATCCCTGAAGCATCAATTTAAGTTGGCTAAGGAGCAGGAGAAAACTGCCTTGTCAGACCTCACAGACATCAAAGAAGGAGGCTCATTACAATTAGGCAGGCTGAGTGGCAGGAAAAGGGCCCAGCTGCAAGAGCAAGTTCTGTCCCTGGCCCCAGCGGTGCACCATATAAGGTCTACAAGCAGTGCCCAAGGTTCCTAGTGTGACTGTGGAAGATCTTGAGGCACATAGACACCTCAGTACAGAAAGGGGGAATCCCAGGAGTGACCGGATGCCTGAAGCACACAGAAGTAGTGAAACAGCTGATCCGAGAAACAAGGAAAAGCAGAGGAGACCTTGCAGCACTCTGGCTAGACCTAACAAACGTGCAGATGGCTCCTCCGATGGCTGGAAAAGCTCATCTCATGGGCAAGGATGAGTTTTAAGCCAGCCAAGTCCAGGTCTCTGGTCCTGAAGAAGGAAAGGGATGGTGAGCAGTTCCTCTTTACCCTGGGAGGGACCAAGATTCCAGCGGTGACAGAAAAAAACGGTCAAGAGCCTGGGCAAGATTTTTGACAGCTTCATGAAAAACACAGCCACACTTAAGCAAACCAAGAGAGGCCTGACTGCCTGGCTCACAGCGATTGACAAATCTGGGCTTTCAGGAAAGTTCAAAGATTGGATGTACCAACTTGCAGTCCTGCCAGGCTACTCTGGCCCCTGCTATTTTACAAGGTGCCAATGAGAACAGTGGAGGCTCTAGAAAAAAACATCAGTCAGTTTCTCTGGAGGTGGTTGGGGCTCCCTTGTTCACTCAGCAGCACTGCCCTTTATGGGCATTCCACCAAGCTGCAGCTCCCCATCGGTGGAGGAGTTTAAAGTCACTCAAGCCAGGGAGGTTTGGATGTACCAAGACTCCTCTGACATTAAAGTCGCAACCACAGGAATCCTCGTAAAGACTGGAAGGAAGTAGGGATGCACCGATACCATTTTTTTAGAACCGATCCAATCCGATATAAAAAATTCTGAGTATCGGCCGATACCGATACAATCCGATACTAATGCAGTTTTGTTTAAAAAATCTATGTAGAATTTCTATACCTCAGTGTGTTGAACTGATAATCACTCTTTTGTGTTAAACACAGTCTACTAAATACAGACAACTTCATTATAAAGAAAAACAACAAATTAAAAAAATAATTACAATCTATGACAAAAATACTATTAATAATACTATTAATACTAATAATACTATTACTATTAATACTATTATAAACTAGATGGTGGATAAACTAGATTAGTGGATAATTCAGCAGCAAAAGTTACTCTAGAAAAAGCATGAGTGCACAATAATTTTTTAAAATCTAAACATTTATTGGGGGAAAAATAAAGAAAACAATAAAAGTGAATAAGTGTAGCTCTAAATCTGGTAAAAATGTTACCTTGTTGTAAAATACATTCATGAAAAACAAGTAAATATATTTATAGAAATAGGGCCTATATACTAAGAAATGACAGTTATTTTAAATGTATAGCACAGCTTTTTAATGAGGCAGCAACATATTATAGATAGGGCAGAACAAGAAAGGCTATTAATAATCTTGCATAGCGCAAAAGTATTATAATACGAACGGGTCCAATACAGCGCGCCACAAAGCGCATATGCACATCCTGTGCGCAGGATGATGCGCATCCTGTGCGCAGGATGATGCGCTTGAAGCAACACGGAGTCACAGCGCAGCGCTCCGTCTGCATTGAGAAGCTCAAAACACAAGGGAAGAGATATCGACGCGTAGTGTAGCCTATCTATCTATGCAATATTTTATTGAGTCGTTTCTTTTAACAGTTTAACATTTCAGTTACCGTGTGTGAAGAACAATACAATCTCTAGTCCAGTGTTGTGAACTAACAGACACCCGGTAGAAAGACACACGATTTACAGCAATAAACTCCAGCAAGATAAAGTCATTTTATGCGAAACCATAGACCATTATCTACAGATCAAGCATAATAACAGGAACATTGAATCATCTTTGAGAGTTTCATCGTGTTGACTGTTGTAACCGAACGCACACGCAGTTTGAAAGCTGAATGGAGAATGACTGACAGACTTGGAGGGAAGCATTCACATGAACTTTAATTTAATGACTTAAATATTCATCTGGACCTCACATTAAACTATGGAATGGCTTCAGAACACTTATAATATAGTGCACGAAGCGTTGATGATGCTTTATAATGTTTTTGTGGGGCACTGGGGCTTAACAATAACACAGAATTATATGCACAGTATCGGATTTGGATCGGTCCTGTCTGACCGATACCCGATCCGGCAAATAATGGCGGATCGGAGCCGATACCGATACTGAGTATTGGATCGGTGCATCCCTAGAAGGAAGTGGCAGGCCCAGGAAGCTAACAACAGAGTGGAGGCATGACTGTGGCACAATATCTTGGGGGGCACTGTGGCGGGCAGGACTGGGCAGTTTTCCCAAACCTTGCTATGACAAAACCCATGGAAAGGAGAAGTGTCAACTGGTACAGGATGATAAGAGCAGAGGTGGAGGAAGAACGCTGAAGCAAGATGGTTATCATGTACAAACAAGGATCCTGGATCAGATGGGAGCATGCTGAACCTCGCAAGATCACCTGGTCAGAGCTCTGGAGAGCTGAACCGCTATGCCTCAAGTTTCTCATCCAATCAGTTTATGGCATTCTCCCCAGTCCGGCACACCTTCACAGCTGGGGAATGGCACACACCCCAGCATGCCAACTGTGCCAGAGGAGGGGCACCTTAGAGCACATCCTCAGTTGCTGTTTGAAGGCACTGGGGGAAGACTGATATCACTGGTACCATGACCAAGTTTTAAGGTCTTTGGCGGATACGATCAACACAGTGATTCAATACAGTACGAATAAGCATCCCCCCAAACAGTATATCCCCTTCATCAGTGCTGGGGAGAAAGCACATCATCAGTCTAGCTCTGCAGGAGGGCTTCTAGCCTTTGTACGGGACTGGCAGCTCCAGGTTGACCTAGGAAGGCAGCTTAAAGGTGCTGTATGTAAGAATGACAGCTAGTGGTTGAATTGGGTACTGCAGTCCAAATTCAAAATATTGTTTGCCCCGCCCCCTCCTCAGACTCGACTCTCGCGCGGAAGGCGAGGAGACTTACACACTGTAAGTTGATGAGTTGATTTACCTGCGTTTTAATATGCTTCCATTCACAGAGATTTTAGATGGATGCCGAGGCTTTTTAGGTCAGGTAGAATCTGCGATCTCTGACCCAGTTTGTTTGCTGGCTTCCATGGCAGCAATACGCCGTGTTTTCCGCCAACTGGCAATCTATGGTGTTGAAATACCATTGGGTACATTTCTAATGTGCGTTATAGCACAGACCAAAACAAAGACATTCTGACACAGAACACACATTTCAAAGTAGAATACCTGGCTGTAGCATTGTTTTTCAGAGAACGAGTATGTGAACTCATGTTTCCTAAATATCTGCAAACATATTATGGTATTGTTATGCTTTAGTACAGTAAAACACTTACATACAGCACCTTTAAGTTCCCAGAAAACATCGCTACCACTCCGCTCCCCCCAGACATAGTATTAACATCGGAGTCGACAAAGCAATTGGTCTTGCTAGAACTGACTGTCCTCTGAGAAGACCAGATTGAGGAAGCCAATGAGCGCAAGAAGGCTAAATACGCAGACCTTGTCACAGAGTGCTGGAGCAATGTTTGTATAGCCCGCTGTGAGCCAGTTAGGTGTCACGGCTTTGCTGATAAATCACTACATCGAACTCTTAAAGTCAAGTCAAGTCAACTTTATTTATATAGCGCTTTTTACAATGCAGATTGTTTCAAAGCAGCTTTACAGTGTTAAACAGGAAAATAATGCAACCGAATTTGATTCAGCTGTACAGCCGCTCTGGAGAAAACAGTGATGTCATCTAGCTCATTTCAATTATCATATATATTCAAGTAATGTAGTTGACATAGTTAATTTAGTTTAGTAATTAAATTTGTTTGGATATTTATTTGAAAAGTGTCCCCAACTGAGCAAGCCAAGCCAAAGGCGACAGTGGCAAGGAACCAAAACTCCATCAGGTGGCATAATGGAGAAAAATAAACCTTGGGAGAAACCAGGCTCAGTCGGGGTGCCAGTTCTCCTTTGGCCAACTATCAAACAGTGTATGATTATTATTTTGGCAACCTTACAGGTCAGAAGTCATATTAGATCGGAATATTCGAAAGATCGGAGGCATCACGCCGGAGACGGGTTTATTGAGGATGACATGTCGATTAAACAATTATTAAATAGAAATATTCGAAATATCGGAGTCATCACGCCAGGGACGGTTTATGAGGATGCCGTGTCAGTGAGGCAATTTCAGGGGGGAGTCTAATTGACACGGTCTCTGCAGACACTTCAGGGATGCGTTGGTAATGTCTGGGCGCAGGTCCAACATCTGATCTGGATACAGCCCGGATCCAGCTGACTGCAGTAAACCTTGGGATAAAGAGAGACTAACATTAGCGTAGATGCCATTCTTCTTATGATGTAACGAGTACATCAGGTGTTATGGGAAGTGTTCCCGGTTCCGGCTGACCTAGTTAATGTAGCATAACAATCATTTAATTGATTTTAATAAAATATAAATTAAATGTTTTATGTGTATGCCATAGTAAAGAGATGTGTTTTTAGTCTAGATTTAAACTGACAGAGTGTGTCTGCTTCCCGAACAATGCTAGGAAGACTGTTCCAGAGTTTAGGTGCTAAATAGGAAAAGGATCGACCGCCTGCAGTTGATTTTGATATTCTAGGTATTATCAACTGGCCAGAGTTTTGAGACCGCAATAGACGTGATGGAGTATAATGCATGATGGAGTAGCTTGCTCAAGTACTGGGGAGCTAAACCGTTTAGTGCTTTGTAAGTAATAAGCAAGATTTTAAAATGTTGCGATGTTTAATAGGGAGCCAGTGCAGTGTTGACAGAACCGGGCTAATATGGTCATACTTCCTGGTTCTAGTTAGAACTCGAGCTGCTGCGTTTTGGACCAGCTGCAGTTTATTTATTAAGCGAGCAGGGCAACCACCCAGTAGAGCATTACAATAATCTAGCCTTGAGATCATGAACGCATGAACTGTTCAGCATTTTGCATTGAAAGCATATGCCGTAATTTAGATATATTTTAAGATGGTAGAATGCAGTTTTACAGATGCTAGAAACGTGGCTTTCAAATGAGAGATTGGTATCAAAGAGCATTCCCAGGTTCCTAACTGATGACGAGGACTTGACAGAGCAGCCATCAAGTGTTAGACAGTATTCTAGGTTACTACATGTGGAGTTTTTTTGTCCAATAATTAAAAATTCTTTTTTTTCTGAATTAAGTTGCAGGAAATTACTAGTCATCCAATTTTTTATATCAGCTATACATTCCGTTAATCTTGTGCATTGGTAAGTTTCATCAGGGCGTGAAGAAATATAGAGCTGAGTATCGTCAGCATAACAATGAAAACTAACGGCATGCTTCCTAATGATATCTCCCAGTGGTAGCATGTACAGGGTGAAAAACAATGGTCCTAGCACTGAGCCTTGCGGTACTCCATACTGAACTTGTGACCGGTGTGACATCTCTTCATTTACTGCTACAAACTGATAACGGTCAGATAAGTATGATTTAAACCATGCCAATGCAATTCCACTAATGCCAACATAATTTTCGAGTCTATTCAAGAGAATGTTGTGGTTGATAGTATTGAATGCAGCGCTAAGATCGAGTAACACTCGATACAACCACGATCGGATGATAAGAGTAAATAATTTGTAACTCTAATGAGAGCAGTCTCAGTACTATGATACGGTCTAAATCCTGACTGGAAATCCTCACA
The DNA here is from genome assembly GCA_039654625.1 of Rhinogobio ventralis. Lineage (NCBI taxonomy): Eukaryota > Metazoa > Chordata > Actinopteri > Cypriniformes > Gobionidae > Rhinogobio > Rhinogobio ventralis. Next base: position 19,695,825 of record CM077199.1, read on the forward strand.
GATACCATTCCTTTTTAAAAAGGAGCATAATTGTGAGGACACTGCCTTTTCTAGTATTTTTGACAGAAAGGGTAGATTTGAGATTGGCCTGTAATTTACTAATTCTGTAGGATCAAGTTGCGTTTTTTTAATAAGCGGTTTAATAATAGCCAACTTAAAAGTTTTCGGTACATATCCTAATGTCAAGGATGAATTAATGGATCTATGACCTCTGGAAGCATCTCTTTTAGTAGTTTAGTCGGTATAGGGTTGAGCATACATGTTGTTGATTTTGATGATTTAACGAGTTTAGCCAATTCTTCTCCTATATTTTTCCCCAGTGACACTAAACTCCTTGGTGTTAAATGACTTCAGCACAGAAGAGCCATCAAGAACATCCTGGAGGCCGCTGAAAAGGCCTCGTAATGGCTGTGGATCCGAAGGGGGGATCTGTGGCGTGGTGCACCATTTAGACACAAGTCATATGCCCAGGCGAGGGTGTACGACGATCAAAGACCTGAAACACCCTATAACCCCAGGTTTATTACTGAAGACGTGTCCAAATAGCATCAGAAGATGTGTCTAAACCAGGTGCATGCCAAAATTTCCTATAGAATGTGTTTATAAAATTTGCATACAGCTTTGAAGCTATTCATTCAAAAATGTTCTACTCAAGACAAAGTGTTGTAACCTTTTTAAGGTAAGTGAAAACCCCACCTTAACGAATGGCAGCTCACTAGCGTCACGCGTGTTACATTTACGAGGCTGGTTTTAATGGTTGCATTCTAAACCACTTTATACTTGTTTTATTTTGTTTTTTAGTGACCCTTACAAATGTTGGCAGAATATGAAAGCTGAAGTTGCCTTGGAATATTTAATGGAGAGATCACATCATACCTCATAAACATCCCAGGCAGTTATACCATGTGCCAAACAGGCTATAAATGTGTGACGAATAAACAAACAAGAAACACGATCAGAGAACGTCAGAGCAACATGTAGGTTTAATTAGCGAAATCAGATTGCATGTAGTGGGTGGAAATTTTTTTAATTTTTTTTAATTCAAAGCCGCACACATTTAATATTAAATATGCGGTTTAATAATTGTAACTCATTCCTATCCATTTCTTTGTTATGTGACATTTTGTTGACTTTTTTGTGTACGGTCTGAAACGGAAGTTCTTGATAGAAAAAAATGTAGGGCGGGACTTGATTTTGTCCATCAGGAATTGATTGGATTTTTGTGGTTTGCTATTGCTGTGAATCTCATGTGAGTGACAGGTTGTCCCACCCTTGTGCCAGTAAACATGTCATCAGAGAAGAGATGTCGCTGCAAGGGTGGACCGGAAGTTATTTTAATTGAAGATTACAAGAGCACATGAAATAAAATAAAAATAATGATGATTACGGATAAATAATTTATAATAAAAATAAGAATTATCCATAAAAATAAGAATTATCAATTTCATGGTGACTTCAATGTTTCATATAAATAAAAAATTGCAATATTTCATTTTATAGAAACTTATCTGTAAACAGATCGTGCATTTTCTGCATAGACGTCTAATTTTTTTCTCTCGGTGTTTGTATTAGCTCCTTGAACCCTGGTATTTCTCCCCTCCTCTTCCTCTATTCTCCTGTCTGTCACCCAGACTCCCTAGCTTTGCCCTGCTACTAACTGATCTGGGTGATATGTTGCCTTGCGAAGACAGGAAATGAAACCTTTCATTCCTCCCCAGTTGCAGCCCCTTTATCTAAAGCAACTGGGTTTCTTCATCGCAGCCCACTGCCTAATGAACTCATTTTGTGCGCATAGAATGCCTCCTTATCTCAACAAATACACAAACACACTTCCATCTCCTCCTTTCCCTCTCGATTCTCAATACACTCTTAGTATAATTGTTTTCAGAAGGCTGAGAACTTTAACTTCCATCCACCTTCTTTATAGGCTGAGGTGCTGAGAGTAAAGACACATAGGCTACAAATGAAAGGGTGGGGGAGAGATGATGGTGGTCTCGGATTAGTTAAAATATCACTGATCTATTTGGATAAATTATTAAATATGCTGATCAAGTTAAAATACTTTATAATTTGGTGAATTTCTTTAGAACAGAGACCTTTCGTTAGTTTGCAATTACTTGTCATTCAGGCCTAAGCATTTCATCATCTAGGAGGTGGCGCCATCTCATGGGGAATGCAGAGTGCAATATGTTAGTTTGATAGACACATGACCTTCTCATGTTGAAGGGTTAACCCAAAAATGACAATCCTGTTATTAATTACTCACCCTCATGTCGTTCCATACCTATAAGACTTTCGTTTATCTTCGGAACACAATTGAAGATCTTTTTAATGAAATCTGAGTGCTTTCTGTCCCTCCATTGCAACTAATATTTTTAAGACATCATTAAAATCATCCAAGTGACTCCATGGCTTAACCTCAATTTTATGAATCGACGCGAGTTCTTTTCGCACAAAAACAAACAAACAAAATTTACCACTTTATTTGCAAAAATATGAATCTCCAACGAGCGTTAATGTAACAATTTACGTTCTCGTGTCAACACAACGCGCATGCGTCCTGGTGCTCTTGTGAACGCGCGTTGGAGTAGTAATAAAGTGGTAAATTATGTTTTTTTTGCACAAACAAAACACTTGCGGTTAAACCACTGGAGACACATGAATTACTTTATTGATGTCTTTAGGCTACTACCTTCCTGGTCCTTGAAAATAGTAGTTACATAGAATGTCAGTGGAGGGACAGAAAGCTCTCCGATTTTATCAAGATATTCATTTGTGTTTCGAAGTGGATTTGGAACGACATGAGGTTGATGACAGCATTTTCTTTTTTTCCCTTTCTTTCTTCTTTTTTTTGTTGTTGTTGATAAATTTGATGAAAGTTAAAAATGCAAAGCATCCTCTCTGCCCTTTTTTTATATGTAGGCCTATGTATGTATGTATTTATTTATTTTCATTTCATTTTGACATGTGAAATAGATTCTCTCCTTCCTTCACAAAATGATGTGCAAGAGTGCCAGTGGAGGGCTCACATTAAACAATCCTTAACAGTGAAAATTATAGTTGATTATTTAGGAAAATGTTTTAGAAGTAAAAACGGGTTAAAAATAAACGGGATAATACATTCAAGATGATCTATGATCTGGTGAGTTTTTCTATGCCAGAACAATCAATCAAACTCATTTACAGAATTCAGAGTGCTGCCATCTATCTTAGTGTCTGCACCTCTGCTGTTGACGTTTACAGAAATCATTACAATATATAAAAGTAACAAAAAATAAATACATAGCAAATTAATACAAATTACACAGCTTGCAATCTAATTTTGTTCGATTTGAATCGAATCTGTAAACTTTTACAATCACGTGACGACCAACAGGCGGGACTCCGCGTGTCTTCAGGACAAGAGTTTTCCTGAATCCATCGAACTGGAACGTGAAATCTCCTGCAAGACCATGGACCGACTTGTGAATGTCATTGGACCACAACATATAGGTAAAGAAAGCACACACACCGTGGTTTGTTGTCATGATTTTAAAAAAAGATCATCAGAGACGCTCTAGACGTGGGCACATCTTGTGTCGTTTGTCATTCTCGTGACTCCACGCGTATCAGACTTAAGCTTTGCGTTCTAACTACGTTCTAAAAACTTATATTTACTCTATATGGTTCTGAAAACGTATCTTATAATATTAAAAAAGTAAATGCCTTCACAGGTCTCACGGTGGGATTGAGTTTGATGATCATCGTTGTGATTATCGTCCTCGCAGTTGTTGTGTACAGTCCATCGGGCGCTACAGCGCGCTGCTTGAGAAGAAACAGGAGTGAAGAACACCTCTCCCTGACTGCTAACAGAATTTCATGACCACTAACAAATATGAACTTTATGGATCTCTGTGTTGGACCCACAACATAGAAAAAACTGTTAAACCATTAATTAATTAATTGTACTTCTTTTAAATTATCTCAATTAAAAGTGACTTCCAAACAAAGCAGTTTCCAAACTCATGAAGGATTAATATGTTAAATGTTATGGAAATGTATAAAGTGAATGTAAATGATTTCTGCTGATCTCAATTAAGCAGTATTTAAATCTCAGGTCATTTTTTTTGTTTTGTTTTTTGTCTTTTTGGATACGTTGTACACAAACAAGTATCATGGTAAATCTCTAAATTCTGGTACCTATACAAATGGAAAGTCTCTGTAAAATGATGATATTAAAAGTGTATATGCAATAATCCAGAAAACAATGTGACTGACATATGCACTAAAGAAGATATTGAATTAGAGCTTTCTATGCTTTCCTCAATTGTCATGAATTTCTATTAAGTATTAGATGCTTTTGTATTCTTTATCATGTGGATTTAATGTTATACAAGAACACAAATTTAATGACATTCAATAACTCATCTGTTTAATGACTGGACTTTACATCCAGGCTGCAATTCCAGTAGATAACCACTAGAAGGACTAGTGCTCTGTGGAAAGGATGGGATTCTCTGCATGTATCCTTGATATGTGCCACTGCTAGAGCATTTATTCTCTTTTTCATTTAAAGGTAACTATTGATTTTGAGATATTCACAATTGTTTTTTTTAATAGCTTCACAGTATAACTGAACATAGTGATATAGTTATTTTCCCTTTTCACACCATTCTTTGTAAACTCTAGAAATGGTTGTGCGTGAAAATCCCAGTAACTGAGCAGATTGTGAAATACTCAGACCGGCCTGTCTGGCACCAACAACCATGCCACACTCAAAATTGCTTAAATCACCTTTCTTTCCCATTCTGACATTCAGTTTGGAGTTCAGGAGATTGTCTTGACCAGGACCACACCCCTAAATGCACTGAAGCAACTGCCATGTGATTGGTTGATTAGATAATTGCATTAATGAGAAATTGAACAGGTGTTCCTAATAATCCTTTAGGTGAGTGTATGTGTGTATGATTGGTATTGTTTCTATTTGTATTAATTTATGATGAGTAGTTGAGTTATTTATTTTTTGAGTGTTTTTTAACCGGACCTCAGTACCTTCTTTCGTTCCAGCTCATGTACAATGTTTTTGGAATGAAAATAACAAATCCTTAATCTTTAATTCTTAATTAACAACCATTCTAATCCTATAACCCTGTATCATAAAAACGATACATAACATTAAAAAATGAATTACGTTAAAAAAAACACAACCCCTCAGTTACCTGTTGTACCAGTTATTTCAGTTATTTAAAGGGGTCATGAACTGCGTTGTTTTATTGATTTATGATGTTTCCTGGGGTGCACTTATAATGTTAGAATGCTTTTTACATCGAAAACTGTCATCATTTATAAATAAAAGGTAAACGCCGACTGCTGTGATTGGCTAACGTCTTTCCATTTGAAATAGCTAAGTAATACTCTCTCTTTTAGCGCGTTTTTACTATTACAGCTCTCGTGGTTAACTATTAGTGAAAAGTGTTGCATTACATTTAGGTCTATGCCATTATATTTAGTCAGATCTATGGCATTATATTAAGATCGTGGCATGAAAGGTTGCAGAGATGAACATTGTAGCCGATCACAGACACGTTAAGCACATGAAAGCAGTGATCTCGTCAACTTTTATTTCAAGAATTATTTCATCTTCACTAACAGTGCAAACGTGATATAGTTAAGAGATTCGTTGAATAAAACGGGAGTCGCGTCACTGATAAACTCTCCTGTTGATTGACAGCTTCAGCGCGCGCTGCTCTAACGATTGCAAATCGGGCTTTCTTTATATAATTTAATCACCGTTAAATAACAGATTATTTTCATCCTACTAAGAGAAACAACGCAAGTTGACGTTTAGTCACTGGTTTGATTTACTGACACACAGACAAAAAAACATCAGACTGTATATGAATTATTACATTTCAGATCAGGCATTAGAATTAACACAGTTACTTACATGTTGCATTAACGTCGAGTCCAGGCAGTATCCTCAACCATGTTTATTGCTTGGTAGCTCGATCTGGTTTAACACCATGTAGGCCTATGTTACTTAGGCTACCTATTCTATTGCATGGCATGCGCGAATCGGTGGGCGGGGCTAAACAGGCAGTGATGAAGTAGGCATTGATCTTCTTCTGCAGAGGCGGTGCTTGCCTCCCTTTGACGTCATAGATCTCCACTTTGAAAAACCTGTCTTCAATAAAAGCTTTTATTGGACTAACAAGGAATTTTTCAGTTCTGAAACTTACAGGATATTCTTATAGTATGATGACCTCTTATATGTCAAAATATGTCAAATTTGATTTCTCAGTTCATGACACCTTTAACATCCTGCTGCAATTTCTCATTAATTAATTTAACAGACAATGGGACAAATTAGTATTTATATCGATTGTGCCTGCATAATGGAACCCTATCTCCAACCAGAGTGAGTTCATCAGCGCATACTCAGGGTACAACACCTGTAAAGAGCTGATTGTCTATGACAATCTACCAGGAAGGCAAGTCTTTGTGGTATCCAAGATATTGTCGGTATACCACCACATAGGATGAACCACATCCAACAGAAGTAACTGTCAACGCAAGATGAAGCTGTCTGAAAGGGATATCCGGATATTAACCTGGATATCGAAAAAACATAAAACCACAGCTGCCCAACTCACTGCAGAATTAAATGCGTACCCCGACTCTCCTGTTTCCACCAAAACTGTTCATCGGAAGCTGCACAGAGTCAATATTTATGGTTGCCAAACCTTTGGTCACTCGTGCCAAAGCCAAATGTTGATTTCATTGGTGCCAACAGTGCAAATCTTAGGCTGTTGACTGTGTGAAACATGTATTGTTCTCTGATGAGTCCACCTTCACTATCTTTCCCACATCCGTGGGAGTTACAGTGTGAATAACCCCCAAAGAGGCTTAACACCCAGACTGTTGCTGCCCAGAGTGAAGCACGGGGGTGGATCAGTGATGGTTTGGACTTTGGACTGCAATATCATGGCATTCCCTACTGTGTTTGATAGGTGTCACTGCCGAGGACTACCGAACAATTCTGGAGGACCATGTGCACCTAATGGTTCAAACACTGTACCCTGAAGAAGGTGCCATACATCAGCAAGATAATGCACCAATACACACAGCAAGACTTGTGACGGATTGGTTTGACATGAAAGCAAAGTTGAACATCTCCCATGGTCACTAGATCAAAATATTTTGAGTCACTTTGGGATATTTTGGAGGAGCAAATCAGAAAACGTTTTCCTTCACCAGCATCAAATAGTGACCTGGCCACTGTTCTGGAAGAGGAATGGCTCAAAATCCCTCTGGCCACTATGCTGGACTTGTATCTGTCATTCCCAAGATGAATTGATGCTGTATTGGCCGAAAAAGGACCAAAAAAAGGCCCTACACCATACTAATGAATTATTAATGTCTAAAACCAGGTGTCTCAATAAATAAAGCAAGCCTAAAATTACATATAGGTTAATTCAATTGTCCTTCAGCTACCTTGCATGTTCATTTGAATGCCAAACTTTTTAATTAACAGCCAGTTTTATTTTTATTCGTGAAATTACCAGTCTCTGTTTTCATGCTCAGATCCCAGAAGACTGTGACAGCAAACAGCCATCCTCTTAATACTGTGGTGTTTGTCATAAGGTTGTTGTGACTCTGAGGAACAGGTTCTCTGTCTTAATGAGGATGGTTAGGGACAGACTACAGCTCCCATTGAAACATGACCTTAGCATCAGTCATCTAGGTGTGGAGTGTTTACTGTCACCTCGAACACAACTTCCTTAATGTTGCATTAAAGGAGGTAATCATGTATATCTTAAGTGTCCAAAGGTTTTAAATGAAGCTGTGAAATGAGATTACACATTCATTATGAAGGTATTCTGTTTTTAGAGTATCTGACCAATAATATGAATATGACAAATGTAGGTTATTTTAGGTAATTTAGTTATATTATTGTTTAAGGAAAAATGTACATTTAAGATAATAAATGCTGCATGTCTCAAACTTTGATTTAATATTTCACATATGTGTCTGCTGTAAAGTAGTTCAGAAAAACTTTAAATAAAAGTAGTATAGAAATACTGTAGAGTACCGGGTGGGTTGAAACAATAAAAATAAAAAAAATAGTGTGATTGTACCTACATGTTACATTGTTTATTCAAAACACTTTTTTAAAAATATATATTGTGCCATACCCCATCACCACCTTCCCCCCACATTTCATTTTAAACATTTTAATAAAAAAACATTAAAGGAAGTACTCTGCCTCAAAACTTGGACATTTGGAAACAAATTTAAGTAACAAAATAAAGCTTATTTACGTGACTTTCTTATTTCCTTTTTTTGTCTTGTAAAGCTTGTTTAGCAGATGATGATACAGCTTGCTCGATTTTTACAATACTCCCTGTTTCCCATAACATTTATAAAAGAATGAGAAGAAAATTGTTTCAAATAGTTCTATTCAGCTGGCATCCACATAAACTTTCAATTATGACGTTATTACCATGGCAACGCATCATTTAAAAGGATTTAGGGAGCGATCAGATTACTAACACGAGCGGTATGACGTCTCATCCCTTCAAGTTACTGTTAAGTACTAGTGGTTTGACAGATGGTACGCATCGCGCATGCGCAGAGCGAACAGAAGTGAGCGACCTCGAAGACGCTGCACATCTTCCTATGTCCGACGGCACCAAATGAGTTTCGCCGCTACCTTCTCTTACATCTTGTGTTCCTGGACCTTGAATGGCGCTGGTCATCGTCCAACGCTCGCCAACCCCTAGTACAACATCCAGTCCATGCGTGTCGGTGAGTTTCGTATCAATTTCACCAGTTTTTCTCTACTTATTAAACGATTTTAATCATGTGCGAGCTGTAGCGGCAGCAAGGGTGGTCACTCGGTCTGCGCATGCGCAGAACGATACTGAGCTTATCAGTGGTAGACATGCAACTAGCCGGTGTCACTTTGTACTCTACAAGCATTCGTAGTTTCATCCTTGATTTTTAGTGTTATTTTAAAATCACTAAAACAACAGTCCATTAAGAATGGCGAGCTATTAGTGAACAAAAGCGGCATTTTTATTATAGTTTTCTGAGCTAGTTGAGCTAATTGCTAGCTGCTGATCTGCAGTAACTTACGTGTAGTGACATTTGATTTAATAATCATCATTGTAGTACTCTGTCATTCTGTTGAATTCAATTAATATAGATTACTACTAAAATGTCTGTTAAACCTGACATATGGCGAAAGGACACACACAAACATTTTTTGTTACTGTGTTAAAACTTCCCAGATAGGCTATATTTAGAATAAGTGTCACAAATACTGGTTGAATTTGTGCTTTTTTGTGCAAAATTGTGGATGCTTTGGCTTGATACAGTGACTATTTGTAGTAACAACTGTTGCAATTTGATAAAGTAGCACATCCCTGTGGGTTCACACCACATTTCCCAATTTTTCTGAATGTTTTCTAACAAATTCACTATTATACCATCATTATAAGATTTGTGGTTCAGCAGGCATATATTATACATCTGTGTTGCACAGACTGACCATGAATTGCCTCATCTTTTACTTGTGCAAGAGATGGTAAAAAAGTGGCTGTAATTATTTGTGTATACGTATTCACATTTATACTGCAGAAATAGTAAGTGTAGTATGGTTGGATGCTATTCTGAACATATATGCCCATATGTCTTTTAGCCAGTATTTTATTTTGAGATCTGGGGGCTGTTTCAGAAAGGAGGTTAAGTGAAAACTCTGAGTATGTTAAAGAAACACGCCGACTTTTTTAGACTGTAGCTTATTCACCGTATCCCCCAGAGTTAGATAAGTCCATACATACCATTTTTATTGTAATATCATTGCGCTGCTGCACCCATGGTATGGCAGCAAAGTTCCTTGATTATTATGCAGGAATGAGAGTATAGTCCCTAGCCATATCGGTCTAGAAAATTGCAACTTTTCATTTTCCGTCGGTCTTAGTACACGATGTAACTATACACATCACAACATGTAAATAGGAAAATGTTGGCGTTATTTTGTCACTTTTTGAGCAGTAGGCTAGATGGAGCGGTTTACCTCCAGTCTTTGTGCTAAGCTAGGCTAGCGGTGGGTGCGTCAGTCAGAGTTATGGCACGCACGGAGATAAAAAAAAAAGGTATGTATGGACTTATCTAACTCTGGGGGATACAGTGAATAAGCTAAAGTCCCAAAAAGTTGCCGTGTTCCTTTAACCCTGAAATGAGGGAAACTCTTGAGTTTTCTGTTTCAGAATGGGAGGTATGTTAAACCAAAGAAAGCAGGGTAAATCAAGCCCATTTCTGAAAGAGCGGTAATTTATACTCATTCAGTTACCATGGTAACTTAATCTGTGAACCTAACCTGGTCAGGAGCAGGTTTTGTTTGATAAACCCAGTATTTTATTTGATGTTTGAGTATTTTGTACAATTATTATATTATTTCAAGTACAAATATAAAAAAATTATAAATTAAATCAAGTAAAACAAGTAAAATTATCTGCCAGTGGGGTAAGAAAAATAATCCTAATGCAAACAAAAACCAGATTATTTTTCTTACCCCACTGGCAGATAATTTGCAAAATAATACATTTATGTCATTTATGTCATTTTTCTTATGTAGAAAATGCATCTTGATTTAAGAATATTTTGACTGGAAACAACAAGACAAAAATACAAAGTAAGAAAAGCATTCTTTTCCCCTGGACAGCACAATTTAATACTTGAGTTGAATGCGTTTTTTGACGACAAGGGGGTGATGGTGCATGAAAAGTGGGTTAATTCTGTAAAGCTCAAGTCACGATTTGTCGTGCCTTACTTTCCACAAGAAGTCATTTTCAGTGACGGTAAGACTGTCGCCATGAAATTCCAATATTTAAACCTGTCTGTTCCTGTACCCCAATCCATCCTTTTCATTATCAACTGGAATGAGTATTTATATATAGGAGAATCTGAGTTTTTCTGTTTAAAACTGTGCTGTGCAGTATATACTATACACTATATATATATTTCTTCATATAGTAGATATTTGAAACAATTTAAAATGCAGCAATAAACACTTAAAATATTATTTTGCTACTTTCATGTTTAACCTTATTATAAGTTGCATATTCAATTCAGTGAGTGCCTCCTGTTTATCTCATAAATAAAAGCTTTATTTTATTTTTATTTATATATTTTAAATGTTTTGGCAGTCTGATCAAATAATAAGTCAAATGATGTTGAAATCATTGTTGACATTGTTAGGATACATAATGCATATAACAAAAAATGTATAAGTATTTGAGTATTGAGCATTGATAAATGTTTCATTTAATTTACATTGTGAGTTGTCAACTTAGCACCACAATAAATTTGTCATGCACATTACATACTGAAAATATTATAAATGTTATGGTAGTAATAGTGTTCTTCTGAAAATACTAAGGCTCCTTACAGTAAACTCAAGCTGTCAACTGATTGTTGATCTATGTTAAAAATTCAATCAAGTGTTTTTTTGTTTGCTTTTCTACAGTGGAGTTCATGCAAATTATTTAAAAAACATGTATGATGCCAGAAAAAAATAGTTAGACTTTTATATTTCTTTTAGCAGCATGAGTTTCAAAATTGAGATGACCTACCTCAACTAATTTACCTTATGATAGGCTGACCTAAAATTTTAAGTCATATTTAGGTTAGCCCACATGTAAAGGCTAGATAGGAAAATTAGGTTATGTGAGCGAGATGGGTTTATTCCCCCCCACCCCCCCATTACCAATTGCCCATCATGTGACCCCATTGAGGCTTCCATGTGAGTCATCTTGTGAGATGCCTCAAGGTTTTCCAGACAAAGTCCTCAGTGAACCTAACCCACCGAGCCTTATTAGTACGCCAGGCTTGACGTCGGTTGTGATGCATGTACACATGCAAACTTTACATGCTGAGAGCTGGTATTGGAAAAACAAATTAGCCAGTATTGGAATAAATTGGAAGTGAAGAGTTACATTGTTGTACATTCTCACTAAAGCAGTATACTTTGTCACAGACACCTTGAGTTCATGGTCTGAGTTCATGGCCCTGTGCAGTGTATCTCACACTGTTGTTTGCTGGTGCGGCATATTTTTGCCTATATAGCATATGGTGATTGTAGTCTGAATTGTGCCTGACTACCTCTTATTTACCATAAACTGTGTTGTTAAGAAGCACTGGGTTGTGACGTCCATATACAGCATGGCTTGGCTGCCTGATCCCCAAGAGAAAGTGCTCTGGGATTGGGATTACTGAAACAGGCAGCATGGATTAAACGTAGCCTGGGCCGTTGTGGGCAGATCACACATCTACTTATGAATTTTGTGTGTCTGTATGTTTGACTGATGGGGATGTGCGAGCCACTTGAAAGATAAGCAGGCTTGACGCATCATTAGTAGTAGACAAAAGATTCACCTTCATAATGAGACTGCAGATGGAGAAGGTGTTTTGAATAAACATCCCCCTCTATTTTGCTGGGTAATGATGTATGTTGAGTGTCTATCCTCATCTTTATGATGGCCCTCACCTATGTTGATTGTATTCACAATTAAATTAATCTACACTAATGTTCAAAAGTTTGTGGTCAGTAAGATTTTTTTTTTCCAAGAAATTAATACTTTTATTAAAGGGGTCCTATAATGCCCCTTTTACAAGATGTGAAATACGTCTCTGATGTCCCCAGAATGTGTATGTGAAGTTTTAGCTCAAAATACCCCACAGATCATGTTTTATAGCATGTTAAAATTGTCACTTTTTGAGGGTGAGCTGGGCCCTCTTTCTATAAGAGGGTGGAGCTTCAAGAGCTTGTGTTAGCAGCTCCGATTACCTCACGCAGACACGCACTGAAAATGTCAGAAACTGTTCAGTCTTTTATGTTCTAACCGGAGTCGGACAATGAAGGAGAGACTCAAGAAGAAGTGACAAAATGTAGAATGCAACAGGACTTTTCTGACTGGTTAATTGAAGAATTTATGTAGCTGATGTGGAGTTAACTATCTTCAAGTCATTGATTAGCATATTCCGTCTTGATAATCTATAAATCGCTCATTGTAAGATGCCTTCAGAGCCATATGCTGCATGGAGATAGAACAGAACAGTTTAGTTTAATTACGGTTATAACTTATGTTGTCATCTTGCTTTTATGACATGTTATTGCATTGTGTTACGTACTGTATTGCAATAAATGTGAAGTCGGATGTGACAGCTTGCGCAGACTTCCAAATGTGCTCTACTACAACAACTCTTCCTCTTCTAAACATGGCCTCACCCCCTTTGTTGCGTGATCCTAGGGGCAGGGTTTATGTAAATTTTAGGGTTAGTGATGTCACTAACCTATGACGATGCTCGTTGTAGTCCCTACCAGCCGTTTGTTGTAGTCCTTAGATTTCTTTAAAAGAAAATATCTGCCTTTGCTTTTAACTTTGAGCGTTGTAACTTTGCAGATGTTGTTTATGCTCAAACAGCAACATTACACACTAACTAAAGTTTAAAAAAGTGAAATCATAATCAACCACCCCTTTAAGCAAGGATGCATTAAATTGATTAAAATCAGTTAAGCCATTTATAATGTTACAAAAGATTTCTATTTCAAATAAAAGCTGTTCACGCAAAAATGAAAATTCTGTCATTAATTACTCACCCTCATGTCGTTCCAAACCTGTAAGACCCCTCCATAGACAGCTATTTAATTAACAAGTTCAAGGCCCAGAAAGGTAATAAAAACATTGTTAAAATAGTCCATGTGACTCCAGTGGTTCAGCCTTAATTTTATGAAGCAACAAGGATCCTTTTGGTGCACAAAAACAAACAAAAATAACTTTATTCAACAATTTCGTTTTAACCTGTGTCAGTCTCCTACGCAGTTTACGTTGTAAATAGTGCAGTGCTTTCGAGTTCTACGGCAGCGGATGCTGTTCACCTGAGCACCACGACGCATGTGTGTGATGACGCAGGAGCGGCACAGTTTTTACTACGTAAACTGCGTAGGAGACATGAGGGTGAGTAATTAATGACAGATTAATTAGTGAGTAATTAATGACAGAATTTTTTATTTTTGGGTGAACTAACCCTTTAAGCAGCACATTAGCACAACTGTTTTCAACATTAATAATAATAATTATTATTATTATTATTAAAAATAAACTTAAATAAATATGAATTATAATTTTTATAGGGAAAAGCATTGAAAATCTGTCAAAAAGTGCAGAGGCAATACATTTCTAACACTGGGGAATACATTTTGTGCGTAATTTCTGTAGTTTCCTGTCATTTGGCTGATGCTAAAGTTTGATGGGAAATTATCACTTTATCAGCCTAACGTTACAGATAAAGGTACAGGTAGGAGTACAAATACAGTAAGTTGAGTGGGTTGGATTTCATGCTGGACCACTGTAATCTACTTGAATGTACTCCAGGTCTGACCATTGTATCTCTCTTTCTCTCATTCTCTTCCTACAGGAGGCAGGCAGTGCTGAAGATGACCAGCGCTCTCAGCCCAGAAGGTACGTCCACGGGCCTGCATCTAACCCATTTATCCACCAGCATGCTAAAATCCACATTTATGTCTCAGATATTCATAGCCACGCTTGACTGGACCATCATCTTTATTTTTGAGGAAAACAGTATGATGTGCAGTATGTCCACCAGGGGGAGTATTCTGAATGGTGCATGACTAATGAACGGAACATGATTAATATTCAAACCCTGCCAGTTTTGGCCAGATAAGAGGCCTAGTGAAGAAATTGAACTAAAGTCAGAGTGGAAGCAGATCTGTGATTTTCAGATGATGTAACAATCAATATCTGTGTCTAAGAAAGGAACTGAACATTTGAAATGAGTTAGTTATTATTTGAGTGAAATCAGGAAGATGGTGACCTGAATTTTGACTACCTTGTGTATGTGACTATGCAATCCAGTACACTACAGTATTTGGCCAGTACAATATTTGCATGTATATCAGTATGCTGTATCTGAGGTGAGCAATATTTGTGTATTTTAGAGTACACGCTAGGGGTGTGCCATATCATACCGTCCATGATAACACCGGTATAAATTTTTACATGATAAAAAAGTGTCATATCGCGATATCAATAATATAGCGACGCAATGACGTATGGCGCATTTACGTTCCCTAACGCACACAACAACAAACAACACCTGAGAGCAGCATGTCAGCCTCCGATGATGATTTAGTACCTAAAAAGGGAGCGGTCAGACCTCTTGACAACTGACAAAATATTGATAAGCTGTTATTGATGTTTGCAGCGCAATATTTGACCGGAAGGGTAAAATTGATGGTTATTTTCGTCAGTTACGGCTCGTTAGATCCAGCATTCGGCCCGCTCTGAATCAGACACAGAGATAAGGTAGAGCGTAAGATTACATTTACTTGAATGAATAAATCATAGCATTTATTTGAATTAATTATCGAGAGAGAGAGATTCGTGCCTGCGTGACTGCGTCTGTTCAGCGTCTCTCTTAACAATGAAGATGTGCGTTTATTACTTAAAAATAGCGGTGTAACCCCAATCGTTGCTGAGAAATATAATGTAGTGATCCAGTAGCTTAGCTATTTTATTGCTAAAAGTCGCGGAGCGGCGTTGATAACAAGTTTCTGTGCTCCTGAATGCGCAGCGCAATCTCCGCTCTCTGTATGCGAGTGACGTGTGTGCGCGCGCGCTTCCATGAAAACAGCGCATTAATATAGAACGGTGATTCAACTGACTTGGAACTACCTGTGCAATAAACGATTTTATTGCTCACCTTCCAGCCAATCAGAATCTAATATTCAGACAGACCATGGCATAAATTACTTTAGTTATTGTTACACTAAAATGTTAAGGAGTTATGTTATACTTTTAAATAAGATTTCCAGTGAAAACACTACCAACTTGTACCAAGGCTACTTTTTTACTTTGCTTCCATTTGACTCGTGCTGTGTGACTGTGATGCTGCTGCTGCCTTATGACAATATATTTACACTTCGAATTAGGTATTATGTCATCAATGACAGTAGCTCACTGGAAAAGCCCTTCATTTTGTTTGCACTAATAAATGCTGCTGCCTACCAGCTGTAATCACCAATAAAACTTTGTTTTATTTTTTTTTTTCTATATCGCCATAAATATCATTAGTAAATATTCTTGAAATATCGTGATATAATTTTGAGACTATATCGCCCACCACAGTACATGCATATGCAAGCGACATCAGACTTGTTTGTTTTGTTTCCGTCTCTTTTTTGTTTTGGATGAACTGATTCTGTCACAGCATCTCTGTTGTGGTTTGTGCTAAATCGGACTTCACATGAGAACCTATACATGGGCTTGCACGCAATTAGTTTTTTGAATCATTCAAAAATCTTCTACGCATTTGCTACCACTTGCGTGTTTGATTATTTAAATTTTTTAAATAAATGTTTTATATAAATAATTTTATGATTCTATAAGCTAATAAAATGTTTGTACTTTGAGCTCTAGATTTTAACATATTTAACTTGGATTAACTAGGATTGGGAAATGGGAAAATGTCAAAAATGTGTGCCTTTTAGAACTGACCAGGTGTGCCTTTATCAGCTTATATTTATAAATATTTTACAGCAGCTTTGAACATACACTATATTGCCAAAAATATTGGGACACCCCTCCAAATCATTGAATTCAGGTGTTCCAATCACTTCCATGGCCACAGGTGTATAAAATCAAACACCTAGGCATGCAGACTGCTTCTACAAACATTTGTGAAATAATGGGTCACTCTCAGGAGCTGTGAATTCAAGCGTGGTACTGTGATAGGTTGCCACCTGTGCATTTGTGAAATTTCCTCACTACTAAATATTCCACGATCAACTGTTAGTGGTATTATAACAAAGTGGAAGCAATTGGGAACAACAGCAACCCAGCCACGGAGTGGTAGGCCACGTAAAATCACAGAGTGGGGTCAGCACATGCTGAGGCGCACAGTGTGCAGAAGTCGCCAACTTTCTGCAGAGTCAATAGCTACAGACCGCCAAACTTCGTGTGGCCTTCAGATTAGCTCAAGAACAGTGCATAGTGAGCTTCAAGAAATGGGTTTCCATGGCCGAGCAGCTGCATCCAAGCCTTACATCACCAATGCAATGCAAAGCATCAGATGCAGTGGTGTAAAGCACGCCGCCACTGGACTCTAGAGCAGTGGAGACGTGTTCTCTGGAGTGACGAAACACGCTTCTCTGACTGGCACTCTGATGGACGAGTCTGGGTTTGCCGGTTTC
This sequence comes from Rhinogobio ventralis, assembly GCA_039654625.1. Taxonomy (NCBI): domain Eukaryota; kingdom Metazoa; phylum Chordata; class Actinopteri; order Cypriniformes; family Gobionidae; genus Rhinogobio; species Rhinogobio ventralis. The sequence continues at coordinate 19,713,082 of CM077199.1, forward strand.
CAGGAGAACGGTACTTGCCTGACTGCATTGTGCCAAGTGTAAAGTTTGGTGGAGGGGGGATTATGGTGTGGGGTTGTTTTTCAGGGGTTGGGCTTGGCCCCTTAGTTCCAGTGAAAGGAACTCGTAATGCTTCAGCATATCAAGACATTTTGGACAATTTCTTGCTCCCAACTTTGTGGGAACAGTTTGGGGATGGCCACTTCCTGTTCCAACATGACTGCGCACCAGTGCACAAAGCAAGGCCCATAAAGACATGGATGAGCGAGTTTGGTGTGGAGAACTTGACTGGCCTCCACAGAGTCCTGACCTCAACCCGATAGAACACCTTTGGGATGAATTAGTGCGGAGACTGTGAGCCAGGCCTTCTCGTCCAACATCAGTGCCTGACCTCACAAATGGTCAGAAATTCCCATAAACGCACTCCTAAGGCCTTCTTAGAAGAGTTGAAGCTGTTATAGCTGCAAACGGTGGGCCAACTCCATATTAAACCCTGCAGATTAAGAATGGGATGTCACTAAAGTTCACATGCATGTAAAGGCAGGCGTCCCCAAAACGTTTGGCAATATAGTGTGTGTATGTATATGCAGGTTCTGTCTGCCTGCCTATAGGACGTTAAATTACAAACTTGTTGAGGACTGCAGCACATGATTGACAGTGTAGGCTTTCATTAGAGGGTCTGGACAGGGTTCAGACTCCAGTCTAATTTGAATCACAAGTATCCTAGTGGATGATAACTATTCAAGCTTAGTTATGCAATGCTGTTTGGCTTCCCACCACCAGATGGAATCGTCTGGGATGGTCTTACATGACATCAGACTTTTTTTTGTGTAGTATCCAAGACAAAAACTAGAACCCCCAGGTCAAGCTTAAAAGGCACCCCAAAACTTGGCACTTTCAATGCTGTGCCACATATGTCCTCAATTACACAGTATGTTAGGTAATCTTATGATGACTATGACGTCATTTCCGTAAGATATGCTCCTGAGCGCTGTGTGTGTGTGTTTTCATTTGCCTTTTCTCACTGGCACCCCCATGCTACAACCTGACCCTGGATTACATAACATTCTTGCTGTGCACGATCACTTAAAATTTCAAGGATGAGGAGGGAATCTGCAGTGCACTCTGGAACACAAAAAGTAAATGCTTTTGAATTTTGTAGTGTTGCTAACATGGCAGCACTCTACCTCTACCTTTCAAACGTTTGGGGTTCATTGGTAAAATATTTAATTATTTTTAAGTCACTTATGCTCTCTAAGGTCACATTTATTTGATAAATAAAGTAATATTATGAAATATTATTCCAATTTATAACAACTGTTTTGTATCTTAATAGAGCAAAGCAAAGCTGAATTTTCAGCATCATTACTCCAGTCTTCAGTGTCACATGATCCTTCAGAAATCATTCTAATATGATGATATGATGTTCAGGAAACATCTCTTATTATTATGAATGTTGAAAACAGTTGTGCTGCTACATGTCTTTACTGTAATTTTTGATCAATTTAACGCAGTATTAATTTCTTTAAAAAACAACAACTTTTGAATGACAGTGTGCCCCACAAGGTCTACGACTTATCATAAATTCACATCGCAAAAAAGAGCATCACTTTTGAACCTTTCAAATAAAATGATTCACAATCACTACAAAATGTGGTCTGCATCTCTAAATGTGAAGGCATTTAAAAATGGACTTGGTACTTGTAAAACCCAGTGTGGCCAGAGAAGGATGTGGTTAATGAATAAAAACATGGTTAAAACAAATCAAATATATTAAAATGAATAAAAACTACATCTTCAGAATCATGTCTGAATTGTATGTATTAGCAGGACTGTCATCATCAGCGTTTGCATTTATTGTTCTTTTTATGGGACTATTAAGTCATAGCAGGCCTGCAGTGCAGTTATTGTTTTTTTTTTATGGGACTATTCAGTCTTAGCTGGCCTGCAATACATTTGCTTTGTGCACTGGCCTCATTCCAGCAACTCAAATTAGTCTTGGGGCTGGAGAAAGGGGTGGTTAAGAGAGAAAGCAGAAGATACAGGCACCAGGAAACAGAATAGAAAAATAGATACAGCATATAATGAAAATTTCAGAGATATTGTGTGGCCAAACAGGTTTTTCTGGACCACTTATGTTTATGAGTATGTGTATATGAATTTGGTTGGCTGACCGTTTGTCACGGGGCTGGGCAGAGCAAGTTTATTCATGCCTGAGTTTCACTCATTTCACCTAGTTTTCTTACAAGGTCAGGTGTAATCATGCGTCAACCGGTAGAGCTTCTGCTACACTGAATATAACTTTGGTGTAATTCATTGCAAACGAGTGCTTTTCATTTTTTATAATTTATTTATTTATTTAACATTTATTTTTGCAATTTTGTTTATTTTTGTTCAGATAGTACAGTTGGAGAGAGAACAGGAAGTAAAGTGAGAGGGATGTGGGATCGGGATAGGGCCAAGAGCCATGATTCGAACTCTGGTTGCCTGCAGTGCAATTGGCTATCATCTCCGACATAATGGGAGTAATGAATGGAACTGTACTCTATTGTAGGTTGCTTCCAGATGCTCAAAAAAATCGGACTCCTCAAAACTGAGCACATTTTTAATTCAACAGATGTTTAGTCACAGGTGTGCATTCATTGGCTTATATGTATTTACAGCAGTGTTGAACATATCTCACCCAGTGATATTTGAAATGTATTAATGTTTTGACTTTTTTTTTTTTAAATGTACAATTATAATAAGTGGTAGACAAAAGTCCTGGTGAGGTACACTATTCAAAAGATTGATGATATATGATATCATGATATCATGATATATGAAATGTATATAGAATTTTTTAGAGAAAAAAAGTAGAGAATTTTTTGGGGTTTTTTTCACTTGTAAAGAATCTAATTCACAAAGTTGAATTTCCAGCAACAACAATTGTTTTAACTTACCGTTACTGTAATAAAATATAAAAATACCGCCCACAGGATTTCCCATGTGGCTGACCATTTTTTAATAGAGTGGAGTAAGGAATTGGTATCAGACACATTCCCAGCTCCAAGTATAGGAAACAGCTGGCTCTTAAGAACACTGCGTTCATGAAATGGGGGTAATCAAGGGAGCATCCATTATCTTGGAAGCACTAGTGACCTTTTCCAGGACATTGCATGCAAGACGGCAGCCGTTGCACAACACACACTCATAATTTTGTAAACACGACATGACAACAGCAACATCTCAAATTACTAGCCAAGGGAGTCAAATGGGAAAACTCTGATATAAACAAAGTAGCTTATACAACCCTGACTGTGTTAACAGCCTGGAGGTGTTTGTGATAAGGCTTCAGATGTTATGTACCGCCACAAGAACAAATGCATTGCAACATGGAATGTGATGTATTTTAACGTAAGAAGATGGGTGTGTTGAGCCCATAAACCTTAAGCACGTAGAACCTATGTCATGCATTCACGTGTGTGCCAATTCTGTCTTTGATTTAGATTTAAGTGTGTTTACTGTTTACATAAAATTAATTTAGACATGTAGAATAGCAAGCTCTAAACAAGCAGTCTTAATGGGTTTAAGTGAACAATCGACTATCTCAATATTGATTCCCAGCTGTCTGACTTTGTAGATTTGAAGTCTTTCTCTGCACTGACTGATGTTTATCTATCAAACCCAGACATCTTGTCTGTTACTGTAGTGTGTCAAACTACCCAGGTTCCTCTTTCAAGCCATCATGCAAATGTCTTGATGAAGTTCAGTCATCTACTAATGGTTTTTATTGAGACATCTACATTGAAATTGCAGTGGTGTGTGTTTAGTTTACAGCTCACCTTGCTTTTAAGTCTCCAAATATGATGAAAAATATCCTTGAATCAAATAATACGACAGCATGTATGACTTGTTGTGCGTATGAACTCTTTACAGTATGAAGATTTACAGTGTTTGTCATTGGGCCTTTTTAAACAAGATGGATTTTCCCAATGGTCTACCCAGGTCATCGCCTTTGACAAGAACACACAGAAAAAATATACTGAATCTTGTGACGGGCCAAATATGCGGTTTGCAAAGAATAAACCTTCCCCTCTAATGAATCAGGAAGTAAGCGTTTATCATTTTTGAAATGTGATTAATGTATACTGCCAGTAAATATTGGTGGCAGGCCAAGTCATTCACTTGGATTTACATAGTTGATGTTTTTATGAATGTCTGTTGTCCTCTAACAAACTATATTGTGACTTCAGAATCAAACCTTAAGTATCTGTTGACGTTCTTATGATATGATTTTTTTGTTTCAAGGCCTATTCATGTGCCTTTTCCACTTTTTATGACAACAAAGGCATTGTTTGGTTTTGTGTGTTCACTTATCCAAGACAGGCCATGGCCTAAATTAACAAGAGACTGAGTATTTTCATCTGTGTGAAACCATATTGTCTCTCTCCTCTCTGAGAAGTCTATCACTTGGACATCAATTGACCAAGGCCTTTGATTACAACATTTGTCAAGAAGGCCTTAAAAGAACATAGGGTGAATCTCACAAACCTGTAAAGAAACATTCCGTTCCAGGGGAGGGGGGCGGGGGGTTACATTATTTTCATGACAATTGGTTGGGCCAGACAAAATTAAAGAAGACACCAAAGACACCAAATTATTTACAGCAGCAATAGTGTAGGGTAAGGCACATGGCAGAAAGTTTTGATGCAAATCGACCCAAGGTTCGAATCCGCGTTTTGCCGAACTCGAGAAAATATTTGAAAAGTGGAAATAAAGTGTCTAATGTGTGTTTTAATAGTAAAGTGTTTATCGGTTAGGGGTAGGTGACCAGACATGCGCTAAATGGTAAAAGTAAGTGGGTCCAATATCATTGGTCTTAAAAAGTGGGTGAGTCTTGTCCCACCCACATACAATGGTTCTGACGCCCATGTTTAAATGCAAATTATAAGTATTTATACATCATGGTAGCATTTACGGTTTAATTAGAAGCATTATTTGTTAACTGGAATTGATTTTGCAGGCCATTCATTTTTAATTAAATTAAATAATTTAATCAATAAAATAATTAAATTAATCAACTAGGGACGTCATGATACCAAAATTCCAGTAGTCGGTACTAATACCATCAACATTTTACAGTTCTCTGTACCAATTTCAGTACTACAGCAAAACCTATTGGAACTATTTTATTTAACCATTTGATAAAAATATGTCATAAGTTAATAATGATATCATAAGTAAATAATACATTTAAAAGCAACCCTCTACGCACACCTAATAATAATAATAATAATAATTAGTAGTAGTAGGCTATTATTATTACATTGAGACATAGCTAAATCTACTGTACAACAGTAGCCTAATAAATTTCTGTCAATTTCTTCAAGTTAAACCGAACTTTTATTTTGACGGTTTGCAGTGAATATCTTTTGAGTGTCTGTGTGTTTATGATTTGACGATAGTTTTCTCAAATGAAACGGTAAATGCTCATTATGCGTTCTAAAGACAGCGTGTGCCACGCGTGCGTGTGTGTGTGGCAAATGAAACAGTGCGTCTGCGTCATTCATTCATTCACACAGAGATACGCAGAACATGAAGGTTTAATATTTAAATAGTATTTTGCGGTTTAATATTCACAGACGATAGTATATATCGGTGCTTAGATAAACAACACGGAAGCAGCTGCTTTCAGTCGCTTCCGTGTTGTTTATCACAAGTACGGTACTTGTGACATCCCTAGAATCAACAAGGTGTCCAATCCCATTTCTTTTAAATATCTGATTTCACGTTTTGGTGGCTTTCGCCCCTATAGTAATATCAATGTAACAACAAAAAAAGAAATGTGACCTTGACATGTTGTCAGATTCACCCATAAACACACTTGCAGCTCCCAGGCTGTTTAAACCTGGCTTGCTAAATGTTTTATTTTCCCCTGTCCTTTTTGTCCTTTTTAAACCTCAGCTATTCATAGAGCCACTTGACTGCTCGTGGAAAACAACTGTCTGATCTGAAAGATGCACTGAAGTGCACTCCGGGCTCGTGATTTCGCAGCTGAGGTCGTATTCCCGCGCTGCGCTGCTCTGTGTCCTTGCGCGGGTGTCTGAAGTGTCGGCCGTCTGTGGAGTCCTGCAGTGGACCTTCCTGAAGCACATGTCAACAGCTCCTCCTCCCTTCTGTTCAAGCATTAGTGCGCCGCACCGCAGTTCTTACATACGGAGTTGTGTGAGTGAAGCGGCTCGCCGGCTCATGCCAAAGCAAGTGCACATGTAGAGTTTGTTTTTGTAGCTTTATACGTTCTCGTTGGTAGTTTTATGCTTGTTTAGGGGCAGTGTTTACACTAAACGGCTAACTTTTGGGGACTGTTTTGTTTGTTTTTTATTAACCACTACGTTATTTTAAGGCCACGTTGGTGTCCTTTTAAGGCCTTATGGACGGATCATTTTAAAACTATTTTAGCAGTCGGCAAAGCACCCGATTTATTTATTTTGGGTAGCTTTTTAGTACTTGGGTATTATGATGGTTGTAGAGGGGTCTATCTGAGGATATCCGGCTCTCTGGTCCTCCGTCATGACCCTGGAGAGTGTGGCGATCACGGAGAGCTCCTCTGCCCGGGGATTCTGCTCCTGCTGCGGGGCAAAAATCATGCCGTACTTCTCCGACAACGCGGTCGCTTCGCAAAACCAGATCAACCAGCTGTGAGTAAAGCTCAACTGTTATGCACCTAGTCGTCATAGATTCCACTCTTAATTCTTTAGCCTACTTTATTTTTGCGATTTGTTTTTATTACTGCACTGACGAAGAATAATCCAGAACAGAACTTTCACACGAATGCAATTGGTGACGGTAAATACACTGCGAAATACTTCTCGTCACATCAGTAAGCAGAAGTGGATGTTTCCTAATCCCAAGCCTTTGACGTAGCTGTGTGTTGTGTAAAATGACAGGAGAGACAGATGTGATTCACTAACCTGTCGACGAGATTAACTGATGAGTCGTACAATAACCGCGCCACAGATTTTTCTTTTAATACCATAACCATATAAAGTCATGGACATATTTGAATGGTGTATCTAGTACCACCGCGCTATGTAATGGCATATTTTGGATGTAGTAGGTAATTTAGTTATTTTTTTTATGTTTGTATGATTAATATGCAAAATATATACGTTACTGTTTAAAAATTGGGGGTTGGCAACTCAATTCAAGTTGATTTGTATAGAGCTTTTCACAATACATAATGTTTCAAAGCAGCTTTACAGAAAATGGTTGTTTCAATGTTAAAATTAAGGAAGTATTCTGTTATCTGTTAGATTTAAAAAGTCTCTTATGCTCAAGGCTGCATTTTATATTATTAAAAATACAGTAAAACATGGTAATACTGTGAAATATTTAAAATAACCTTTTTCTATTTTTTCATGTGATGCTAAACTGAATTTTCAGCATCAATTCTCCAGCCTTTCAGTGTCACGTGGTCCTTCAGAAATCATTCTAATATGAAGAAGCATTTCTTAATATTACCAATGTTGAAAACAGTTGTGCTGCTTTATATTTTTGTGGAAACCATAGTTTTTCTCAGGATTCTTTAATTAATGGAGAGTTCAAAGGAACAACATTTGGAATAGAAATGATTTGTAACATAAATGTCTTTACTGTCACAATTTTAAAGGAACACTCCACTTTTTTTGAAAATAGTCCCCAGCATGCTCCCTGTGCAAGCAGGTTGTCAAGTTGGTTATGTTGACAGAAGTTAGCCTATTTTCAGGCGCTGCGAAATACTATTGCGCCGCTGCACCCATGGTACAGCAGCAAAGTTCCTTGATTATTACGCAGGAATGAGAGTATAGTTCCTATCCATATCGGTCTAGAAAATCTTTTCATTTTCTGTTGGTCTTAATACACGATGTAACTACAGAAGAGTCAAGTTTTAAAAATAGGAAAAACATTGAAAGTCTTTGGTCATTTTTGAGCGAGATGCAAATCTATGCTAAGCTATGCTAAAAGTGCTACCGCCAGACCCGGAGATCGGCTGAATGGATTCGAAAACCATAAAACTCACCTGTTAAACTCTAGGGGAGTTGGAAAATGAGCCTATTTTCAAAAAAAGTGAAGTGTTCCTTTAATGTATCTTTGCTGAACAAAAATATTTATTTCTTTAAAAAAGCTGTTTCTGACCACAAACTTTTGAACGGTAGGTATAATTGTAATTGCAGTGCAGAATTACGAAGCTTGTTTGACAATGCTTTTGCGTTCTCTCACAAATGTTTTGCGTTCCCCTGAGAAACTTTGCGTTCACTCATAAAGAACACAAACGTTTTTGCAAGGGAATGCAAAGTTTCTCAGTTAGTTTTTTACAGTCCAGATAGCTTTGTGATCTTTATCTGATGAAAAGACCCAGTATAAATGTCCTCGAAGTTGCTTTTGAGTTGAGACTGATCACAATGTGATTCAGGAAGTGATTTGAGACTCATACAAAAGATGTGACTTAAGTTCTGCAAAATGTTGCTTTCCAGCATTAGCATCATCAAAAATGTGAACTTGGTTAAATTTGCATATTGTAGATTTATATCTGTTTACAGACACCCAACGTATGTGGTCAAGTGTAAATGTGATGTGCGTACCCCATCAGATAGCAATCCAATCGACCAAGATTCATGAAGTAACCAAGTGAAAGCGAGGTGAAATCTTTTAATGGTTGACACACATGGTAGCTTTTGGTGTTTTTGGACTCTCCTGTCAGTTGGACGTTTTTGCTTTTGCAAGATGCCAGGATAAATTATGAAAACTGGATAGTGTATCTCATAACAAACCTAACTGAAGCTAAACTGAGCTCTTGCGTCAACTTGAATTTGATTTGAATGAGGTTCTCTCTCATTTTTGCATATGTTGTTTGGGTTTACTGTTTCACCCTGATAACCACAGATTCTGCATATGTCCAAGACCCCAGACAGCTTGAAACCTCAAAATAAACAGCATGTACTAAATCAAATTTGCTGTACACCCCACCAAACTGTGAAGTCTTTTGAGTCAGGCCTAAACTCCAGTCGATTGGGTTCTTTCATGTTTCAGTGCATAGAGCAGAGATATAGGACTGTTTTTAGACTGACTAAGCAGTCATCTGACTTAAGTCAATAGTGTTACAGCATAATTAGTTTATTCTCCTTATGAAGAGGAATCAGTACTGATGTTATTTATACTGTGTTAATAGGAAATACTTGATAATTGGGGTGGAGATCTGTTTTATCTTGCAAACCAACAGTAGATTATGGGGAATTTCATTTTCAGTGAACCTTAATCCAGTTAATTTTTGAATCTGTCAGATAGGGTAGATGATACCTGATGGGAATCACCATGATAATAATATTTAAGCATATAAAAAAACCTCCATTACTCCTCAGTCACTGCCAAGGCAAACAGAGCTAAGAATGGGCCTGTTTGTCAGCGAGCTTTAATGATTAACCTTGGGAAATTACAGGTGTGAGATACTGGAAGGAAGTTGAGTAGTGTGTTTACATTTGCATTGAGAAACTGAATTGCTGTACTTGCCTTTACTTCAAACAGTCAGTGACGTTGAGAAGCACGTGTTTTTTTTCAACTTTCAAGTCAAGTATGCACTTGATACGGGTTGGTATCATCATAAGGAAATCTGATGTTGTTTGTTATTCTGTTGAAATACAGGACATAATTGGTTTGGTTAAATCTCTTCCTCCTAAGTACACTGAGTTGGTGTTGAAAGAAACCTCAAAACCCAGCTGAGATTATTTTTTTGAAGTCCCATGTTCATTGGGAGTGAGAACTGTTATACTATGCTCAACTATTATCTGACTTTTAAAGGTGCCCTACCACACGTATTTCATAACTTTTTTGGTTATGTCTGAAGTTCTACCATGTAATATTTTTTGTGGAAAAAATGCTTTGTTTACCTTGTTTCAAGTCATTCTAGCGTTGTATAGAAAGCCTGCAGGAAGACTCAGCTCGATTTGCGCCAGTTCTCATTAATATTCAACGAGCTAAGCTGCTTGACTCTGATTGGCTAAAAGGCAACACCACGTCAGACTGACCAGCTTTTGTAATCGGCCTGATTTCTCTGCTTATTTCTTTTCAGTGGCTAGATGTGACAGAGGAGGTAGCAGTTCATTTTCACATTCACGACATAACACAAACACATATGGACCTAACATATTTTTAAAAAATACAAGTAAAAACGGTTTTGTGTGGCAGGGCACCTTTAAAAATGACATAACATATAAGCAGCTGGTTGTATACACATCTGCTGTCTCAATCTAGCAATGTTTATGGGTAGAAATGATGTATTAAACGCATCTGAATTGTGAACTGGATTCAGATTCAGTGACATTTGACTGTTGTTTATATACCATTTTAGTATGTATTAATACTTTAATTTATCTGATCTAATTTATGTGTTTTTGTAATTATTATAATTTTTTTTTAAAATGCATTTCAATTCAGGTTAAGAAATTGTAGTACTTCAATTGAAACTTATTTCAGTTAGCTGCCAATGCAACATTGTTAAGTGTAAGTTTTTCATCTGATGTGCTTTGTCAATTACCAAAACATTTTTTGTAATTAGTTTTTGTTTTAAGTTCAAATATTTATAACCGGGTTATAGGGTCGTATAAAGTAATGAACAGGCTATTTAATTTGAGCTTCTACGGCGTACAAACAACAGTTTCTCGCAGCTAAGCAACTCCTTTGTTAGAAAAAAACTAATTGACTTAATTTTTACTATTTTGTACTCTAAACGCTTGGATAAAATATATTGTTCAAAATGTAAATATTTTTATGTGTAAGATTGTGTTTTAAGTAAATCCATTTCATAGTTCAAAGAGTGGCTTTTTTTGGCCTCATTCACAGATGTTTTTGCTCTGGATTGACCCTCCACCAGATCCCCTCCTCTCTTCCTCAGTAAAGTCATGTCTTCAACTGGTCAACCATGTGGACCAATTAGAAAGCTTGGCTTTGAACTAGAATAGACGCTCGCCGTCTCGTTTAATTTAAAAAAACTAGGCCTGTAGTGTCAAAGTTTTGTTCTCGTCCTCATTTGGGTTTTCCAAACCTGTCTCTGTGTTAGTGGCAAGGGGCCTAATTTGTATTTCAGAAGGTGACAAAATTCCATCTCCTGCTCTCGCTCTGAGTCTTTATCAGGCCTGAACTCAAAAGGCCTTCAGCCTGGGCCTATATTTATCCCTTCCCTAGTGGGAGAGTGACTAATATGGCCAGGGACAGGTGGGGGTCAGGCAACTTTCAGCTTGTTGCATGGCTCTCAACGGCCCCTTACATAGTTATGATTGTGTCTGTGCCCTAACAAGTACTGTCCAGCACTTCATGCCAAAAGATGACCCTCCCACCCTCTTTCTCTTTGCCCAAGCAGAGTGTAGACGAGCGCAGGCAGGTTGTCTATTTCCTCTGTCTGACCTATCTGGATTCTCTTCTTTTTTCTTGTGTGTATGTTTATATGCGTATGCCCTTACATGTCTGCTTCAGTGAAATGCCAATGGGTGAAAATTGCATCACATGGCCCCGGTGCTCTCTCTGCTCCCTGAACACGGGTACTATGCTACTTGTGCTGCAAACACCAGCCCGGCGACATTGTCCCGGGTCATATTCTTGACACGTCACTGAAGTGCTGTCTGCACCCATGGTGCCAAAGCTTTTGGAATTTAGTAACTACATTTTGCACTAATCTCGATCAGTGTATGGGTAGTTAATGTTAAGTACTTTTGGTAAATGCTATACTCCATCTCAAACTATTTTTAAATGCCTTTTTAATTTTTTTTATTTTTTAAATGCAGATGTAATACTCAGAGAGATTACATTAAATAATTGTACTTTTTAAAATGAATTTGGCTCTCTGCACTCTGACTAAAAATGGTAGAAAACCAATAATATTGACCTTTTTTGTATTTATATTTTAACTTTAAAGTCTGGATCTCTTGAATATATCAGCTGCTCATGTAGAATGATCATTTAAGTATGGTTGTGTTGAATACGTGCAAACTGCAGGTCAGTCAATATCTTATCACACCCTGATGGTCTTTGCAGACAAGCAGTTTGCATATTTTCTGCTGTCTTTCACAAAATTACAAAGATTTGTCCCAAGCGCTCTTCCAGCTGTCATGTTTGGTTACATGAGATGATATACAGTAGCAACCAACACTGTAAAAGTCCATCAGCATTCATTCACTCTGCTGTTTATTTTTAGGTGTGTAAAATTAGCCACGGCCCTGTATCCGCCTGCAGCTCATATCCCCTCATATGCTGATAGATGATGCTCAGAGCATGAAAGTGCAAAGTGCGGAGCATGAAAAGAGACTGTGTGCATGATACTCTCTTTTTCTGCTAATGTGCCTCTGGTTATACATATTTATTTATGACTATGACTGTATTTTAAATTTTTATTAAAATGTTAAGTAGGTGTTTGATAAAATAGTTTTTTACAGATATAAAGTCTCTTTTGTTTACCAAGACTGCATTTATTTGATAAAAAAATATGGTAAAAACAGTAATATTGTGAAATATCACAGTTTAAAATAAATGTTTAATGTTTTTGTGGAAATCGTGATACATTTATTTCAGGATTCTTTGATGAATAGAAAGTTCATAAGAACAGAATAAAAAAAATAATCTTTTGTAACAATAACTTGCTGAATAAAAGTGACGGTGGGATTATTTAGCTTTAGTTTTAAGTAAAAGTTAAGGAGAAAACACTTCAGACATCCTACCTAGATAAACTTCTGATGGTCAGGGTTTAGTCAATGTTCTATCATTTTTATAATTTGATTTAAAACATGTTTTGTTCCAGTTCCTAATAAACTTAAAAGATTTTCTGTTTGTATTTTGTGCTTAGCGAGTGTTCATTTTGGACCCTTGGATCGACTTTAAAAGAGAGAGATCATGAGATCGACTTGAGACAACTGAGAGTAGAGAGTGAAGGAAACAGCTGGGGCAGAGGTGACTGCGATGTGGGAAATGAGCTCAGCTGGGCCTGATGTTTTTTTTCCTTGTTTTTATTTGGGGAGGGACTGCCCCGGGCTTCTTACGGTTCCCTCAATCTGCAATCCTTCCTCCCCCAAAATGCTAAGACAGAGGGCTGGCGTTTCCGCAGAATTACCCAGATTCCTCAGAAGTTACTCCGAGGGTGCTTTTTAGAGTCAGACATGGAAAGTCCAAAGCTTTTGGCGAGTGATAGAGGAGCAGCGGTTTATGAGCGAGACCTCTAGTCACTGTAAGTGTCGAGATGAAGGTGGTGCTTCGTAATGACAGCTGTTACGGGTCAAACGTCTCCCAGATCTGTAACTGAGCCACTGCAGCATGAGCCCCTTCACATAGTTTGCAATGTCAATTCGAGGTCTGAGATTGAGCCTCTTAATGTACTGATAGTGCAAGTGCTCAAACGCAGATATGAATGCTTGGTGGTCCTGTTATGCCAATTTGGTGTGTGCTTTTGCGTCACTGTGGCTGTAACAATTACTTCCAGAAATCAAATGTCTGTGCCATTTAAAGACTATTTAACTAGCTTTTTCTTTTTTAATATATGTATAATATGTCTTTGCTCTCTCTCTCTCACTGTTCTTGTCATCAGTATCAGCGAGAACTTCCTAACCGTCAAAGGTGCCGCTCTCTTCCTCCCCCGGGGAAATGGCTCCTCCTCTTCTTCAGCACCCCGCATCACACAGCGGCGGAACAAACACACAGGTATGAAACAGCACGAAAGGTTCTCTTAACACAGTTCACTGTGCGATTCTCTCTGGCTGTCAGACACAGCTTAGCATATGTTTTCAATTTTATATTGAACCGTTCCATTTGGCAATGCATGAGACTGTCCTGGATGAAGGATTTTGTCACTCAAGAATGTTTGTGTGCATGCATTTGCATGTATGTTGATAGACATACTGCTGTGCCTGCAAATAGACAGCACTGATTTTATTGAGACCCGTTAGCTTACAGGAATGCATTAGGGTCCCTAGGGACCGTCAGTCATTATATAATACAGTATGCAGTAGTACAGACTTTATTCATCTTTATTTGTCTTCAATATTTAAAAAAAAACAATTAAGAATAAAATCATTTTATGATATACAGTGGCCCAAAAAAGTACTTGTACACTTATGCCACACATAAATTGAATGAATTTTATTGCAAAATATCCAACTAAGTGGTATTTATTTTAAAGAAAAAAGTTAAGCACAGTTTTCGATGTTTTAGAAAAGAGCAATTAGATGATTAGAATAGTTTCTGTTTCATGCCAACTCTAAGGGTTCAAAAAGTTTTTGAGCCCTCTCTATGCAACTTCTATTAACCATACTTGTTTTTAACTCTCCAACTGGTTTAATATTTCTATTCATGATTTACAAACCCAAGCTAATCAAACACTAGCCAGACAAGGAACATGTCTTGTATGGCGGGACATGAAATTGACCTAATTTAATTTCACTGTAGCATACAAATGTCACGGCATTATTATCTGGAAGATTTATGGTTGTTATTGGTTCCTTCACAGGTGATCTTCAGCAGCATTTGCAGACCATGTTCACCCTGCTGCGCCCAGAGGATACCATCCGCCTGGTAACTACCATCATCCAGACCTAATTAATCAAACCACAGGCATCAGAATGCTAATTGTCCCTGATTCTGTCTCTATCACAGGCTGTCCGGTTAGAGAGTGCCTACACCCTACGTACACGGTACATGGTGATCGTCTCCACCAACGGTAGACAGGACACAGAAGAAAGTGTGGTGCTGGGAATGGACTTCAGCGATTCAGACTGGTCAGTATAATGCAGACACTCTGATAAGTTAATTTTGCACTTTTTCATGTTGAAGGTGGTGCTCATAACATGTGATGATGTGTTTCCTGTAGCACTTGCACAGTTGGGCTGGTTTTACCCTTGTGGAGCGATACACTTATACACTTGGATGGAGACGGGTGAGGCATAACATGCATGCACAAACCAGTTCTGCATTTTTAAGCAAAACTTTTACAGTGTATTCAGACTGAAAGTGATGTTTTCCTCTCATTAGTGGCTTCAGTGTGTCCACTGTTAACCGAGTCCATGTCTTCAAACCAGTCTCAGTGCAGGCCATGTGGTGAGTGTATATGAAGACAGCTTTTCTCACCTTCATATTTTATTATGTAAGGTTAATGTATTTTCTCTCTCGCAAATACTCTTAGGTCAGCCTTGCAGTCCCTGCATAAGGTTTGCGAGGTGGCCCGATGTCATAACTACTACCCCGGCAGTCTCTTCCTGACCTGGGTCAGCTACTATCAGAGCTGTGTATCCTCCGACCAGCACTGCATCAATGAGTGGAACGCCATGCGAGACGTGCAGTCCCACCGTGCAGACTCACCCGTGCTGTTCACCGATGTGTGAGTAATGTTTTCAACATTGATAATAGAAAACAGTCATTTTAAAATTGAAAACATTAGAAAATCTTAACAACCCCAAACCTTTAAACATATATGGTGTTGTGGTAATATGGTTCAGGGTCCTTATTAAACAAGGGTATTGTTATTGTGCTTTCCATATTTAGGGCCAGGTTGATGTTGTTTACAAAACTTGAGTTCTCATAAAGTCAATAGGGGTGAATTGCTTGTTTTTTGGAAAAGTGAGACACGTGCTTGCACACACGCAAAGTTCATTCATATAGGTCAAGATTGCAAGTTGCATCAGAGTAAGACAAGGAGACATGGTGTTACCTGAATAGATTGACGTGTTATTGCCAAATCAATGAGACAAACTCACTGAGGCGATGCACTGCGGCCTGATGGTGTAATCCATGTTGTTGCTTGGACTGCAGGGGGGAATTTCCCCTCAGTTGGAGGCATACACACATGCATGTGTTTTTAACATGCACAGCTTCAGCCTCTTGCTTTTTATAGCCCCACGCTGAGACAGAGTGATTTACAGTCGGAAAAATGGGCGAGATGGATAGGTAGACTGGTGGATGGATGGAAACAGGTGGCTTGAGAAGGGGAGTGAAAATTGGCGAGCTAGTATATACTTTGGACACGGTGACACTGAAAGGGGGCAATGAGGTTAAGCTATTGAGATAATGTTTTCCTCGAGAGGTGAGAGATCTTTAGTGAAGCGGATCTGTTCTTTTTAGACATCCTCTGAAATGGCGCCCATTGAATGCATCTGAATTAGGTTAATTTAGAGACCTAAAGTATTGTCTCCATAACTTTAGTATGTGCACTTTGCATGGATATACATAGGAACATAATGGGATTATTACTCCAAACACTGTCACTTCTTTTTTTCAAGTGGCCAGACTCTTTTCATGAAAGGTCAATCAAGCTGGCATGTGTACATCTTAAACTTTCCTGCATAGGGGCTTTGCACCCCTGGGATTGTCAAACATGTTGCCCTTGTGCACACAGCCACTAGCTGAGGGTGTTGACATACATTTTGCAGTGTTTTTAAGGTTACTGTAGTGATTAAGAACACAGTGCAGGCCCCTGGGAGCCAATCAGTGCCTTGTGTTGGTATCAGTGAAGAGACAATTGTCCCGTGGTGAACCCAACACCAGAGGCCTAGGAATGACACACATTTACCATTAATATTTGCACATACTGCAACTGAGCTAGGATTTAATTTCAAATAGTTTGTTTAATTTAAACAAAGGCTTTGTTCTGAAGTCTCTGGTTTTTGTATCTCTACTCGAACAATACCACACCAACATACAAAGAATCATACGAGGTGAGGCACGCCTCACATTGAGACCAAACTGGATGATTTATGATTCTGGGTTTCAGGCCAACTGAGAGGGAACGCACAGAGAGACTGATTAAGACCCGTTTGAGAGAGATCATGATGCAGAAGGACCTGGAGAATGTTACGTCAAAAGAGGTACAAACATCCATTGTGCATATAGTACACCCACCAAAATCTGAATGTCTTCAATAATACCAGCAGATCTTGAGGTAACATGTATTGGATAATAACTTTTTTTCTTTAGATTCGGACGGAGCTAGAGATGCAGATGGTTTGCAACCTGCGGGAGTTCAAGGAGTTCATCGATAATGAGATGATTGTCATCCTGGGCCAGATGGACAGCCCCACCGAGATCTTCGACCATGTCTACCTGGTTGGTCTCCTACCCAATTGTCTATACCTCTCAATGAAAAGGACTAATCTCCTACAGACATTAGGACAGGGATGTTCAATCCTGTTCTTGAAGGGCTACTGTCCTGCAGATTTAGCTATAACCCCAATTAAACACACCTGAACCAGCTTTAAGGTCTTCAGGCATACTTCAAAACTTCCATGCAGGTGTGTTGGGGCAAGTTGGACGTTGGCCCTCCAGGAGCAGGTTTGGACACCTCTGCTTCAGGAGCATCAGCCATAATGTTTAATATCTGTTTATGTTTCCAGGGTTCAGAGTGGAATGCCTCTAACCTCGAGGAGCTCCAAAACAGCGGGTAAGTGACGCTGTTGTTCCAGGCCACTGTTTTTAAACAAATACATCCGCTCGGCTGTATGCATTCATTGTTAATTTTACCACCCCCACTTCCTCAGAGTTCGCTACATCCTGAATGTGACGCGAGAGATTGATAATTTTTTTCCTGGGCTTTTCGAGTATCACAACATCCGAGTGTATGACGAGGAGGCCACAAACCTCTTAGAGTATTGGAATGACACCTACAAGTTCATTTCCAAAGCCAAGTAAGTAGAAAAACTGGCTTCTTAAGTTCCAGTCCTTCAATGGTGTTTCACCAAACTTTTGCGATCCAGGAAAGCTGGGGTGAAGTGTTTGGTACACTGTAAGATGGGAGTGAGTCGTTCTGCCTCCACTGTGATCGCATACGCTATGAAGGAGTATGGCTGGGACCTGGAGAGAGCCTTTGATCATGTGAAGGAACGACGCTCTGTCACCAAACCAAACCCATCTTTCATGAAGCAGCTGGAAGAATACCAGGGTATCCTGCTAGCCAGGTACGGGCCATGCACACAGCTTGAGGTCAGATGCTTATTCAAATTTCTTTTAATCCCACACACCCTTACCTTTTGAATGAAGAGCCAAAGAATAGCCTTACTGATACACATTGACCTTAGGATTAAATGTAATACTTTTGCTCAAAAAAAAGGTCAACCGAGACCAAGTTTGCAGTTCCATTGAGTAAATGCTACTGTATTTTGACTCAATGGCATTGAGTTTCGTCGCCATTGTGATCCAATGCATATGTATTATGCTGGTCTCTCCACATTTCTTTTGTTGTGTAGCTTTTGCTGTCATACTTGCTTTCATGTTTGTATTCCGATTCACACACCCAAAGCTAATTGTATGTTTAAAATATCGGTCACCACCCTCAGTGATTCACCTGACATTTCATGTCCTCTGACACTCTTGTCTTTCTTTCTTTCTCTCTTGCTTGCTTATTCCTCCAGCAAACAGAGGCATAACAAGTTGTGGCGTTCCCACTCAGATAGTGATCTTTCGGAGGGCCACGAGCCACTGTGCAAGGCACCTCGCTCGCTGGACCGCTCGGACCCACATAACAACAACGGTCCTCCTTCCATCCAGCAGATGCTAGGCATTGCTGTGCTAGAGTCCCTTACCAATCCACAGCCTGTTACGGGCAACACCCATATCAAATCGGGTGAGTCGCCCTCTGAGCTGGCACATGAGGACCCCTTCCTCCCACCTCGCCCCAGACAACGAGCGGCTACAGTGGTGCCTGAACAGAATATGGTGAAGAACTGTCTGAAGAACCTTGCGGTGAGCGAGCCTGTTGCTTGTTGCCGCCACCCTCCTCCCTCTCTACACGTTCTCGCTCCTCCTCTTTCGCCAGAGGAGATCGAGGACGATACAACTCCAGACCTCGGCGTCCAGTCGTCTCACCAAGTGCCTGAGCCAAAAACAGATACTGTTGAGTTGTCCCCTGACACGCCTGATCAAAATGACTCTTACCAAGTGTCACAAAGCTTAGAACTGTGTCTGGAAAGTGCTGTCAGTAAAGATGAAGGGAATCTGCCTTCTCCGAGCACGCCCGAAGCTGACAGCCCCTCAGGAGCCCCTTCAATTCCCGAGCTGTACTCCAGTGATGATGATAACAACCCTAATGCTGCAGATCTGGGAGCAGCAGATGACTCTGTGAATGCCGGCACTTCCTGCCTTAGCACAGATAGCATTGACTTCTTTAGTGCCAGAGAGAAATTCCTCTGCTTGTCCCAGGACAGTCAACCTCGCTCATTTTCCGAAATGACCGCTGTGCGGCCACCTCAATCCAGATGCTCCCCTCCCTTGGATAATCCCAGTGAGGAAGCAGATAAGGTAAGAGTTTGTGCTCAATTCAAAGATCTTTGCACTTCCTGGTTTGTCATGATGAAAGATAAATGATAAAACATGAATGGAATGACTCATTTATTGATCTAAAAGTAAAGATACAGGAAGTATATAAAAGTGATACCAATACAACACTGCCTCTTGCTGGTGTAAACCAGAGTTGCACTTAAAGAGACCGTTCACCCAGAAATTAAATTCTGTCATCATTTACTCACCCCCATGTTGTTCAAAACCTGCATGACTTGAATGACAATTTGGGCTTTCAAGCTATAAAAATCTTTATTTTGAGTCTCTAAAGTTTTGCCTGAGGAATGAACCAAATTAAGTTATAGTAAAAATGTCCATTATGCTGTAGCTTCAGAAGACTGAATATGAAGGAAGGTTTTATGGATTTATTTTAATGATCATTTTCTGTACGTTTTGGAGGTTGACAGCTGCAGTCCCCACTTTGGGGGGGGGGGCTTTATTTTTTTTGTGAACCGTGGAAGAGAGTTAGTTGAGGATGCTTAAATGATGACGAATTAAATGAAAATAATTTTTGTTTTTGGTTGAACCATTTCTTTAATGTGGTAACATTTATGTTAACGTGGTATGCTCTCTTTATTAAGAGTGAAATGTAACAATGCGAGTTGTAAAAAATAATATGCTGCCTTTTTTAATCAGTATTTTCTCTTTTCTCCTCCCTAGTGCCACGCCCACTCAGAGACCAATAGCAATGCAGTGCCCCACCCCCCTCACCATGACAACAATGTGTGTGTGCGTCATATAGTTACTGAACTGGAATCCATATCACACACCTGCAGTCCACCACTGGCACGCAACTCCCCTCAAACAGCAACACTGGAGGAGGTGGATGAGCAAATGACTTCAGCTCCTCCCTCTCCCTCCGACAGGCCCTCAGGATCTGTGCGGCGGGCCACCGAGCAGTTGGAGCTTATACTACGTCAAGGTCAAGAGGTTCCTCGCTCTCCTCTTCCTTCCCCATGTTTGGACTGTTCTGAGCCGCAGTCGTTCTCCGATAAGCCAGAGGGCACTGCAGTCCTGACCTGCACTGAGACCCAAAAGACAACAGATGGAAAAGTAGGCGACACCAAAGTGCTTGATGATGAGGACTCTGGAATCCCTGATCCTTCCTTCTCGCTGTATCTTGAAGGGAGCGTTTTGGTGGAGGCTGACCAGATCACTTTGAACCCCACTCTTGATCCCAGCTCTGGTTCTTCCTCTATGTTGTGGCTAGAAGGTGTGACTGAGCTGGAGACGGATGTAGATGACCCATTGAGGCCCCAATTCCGGCTAGCACGCAACAGTGAGGACTTGCAGAAGATCCAGGAGACTCTCCGAGAGCTCCAGGCATTTTTATACGAGGCTGGAGGACTGGGGGTCTGCACCGGACAAGTTGAGGAGAACCAGCCACTCAAGGGTCAGTGGAGCTCAGTAGATGGGGAGCAACGCTTGGAGCCAAAAGCACCTGCGGTGTGGCAGAGAGCCATGGAAATCGAGGCCCGCATCAGACAGGCTGGTCTTACCCCTCCCTCACTCATGAAACGCTCTGCCTCACTTGCTAAACTTGACCAGCTAGAGCTGTCTACTAATGACTTGAACGACTGGGACTTCCATCCAGCTACCACAGGGTTTCATCAACCCTCTTCCTCTTTATCCACCTTTCACTCCTTACCACTGACCCACAGCCATGATGACGCCCATAAGAAGCAGCGTGTTCTACCTCAGAGCCCTTCCACCCCTGATTCTGCCGTTCATTTGATAGAGGCGGAAAGGACTGAAGGCTCCGCCCACCTCTTGCCCTCATGTTTGCAGCAAATACAAGTGGGTGGAGCCAGGCCCCCTGAACACACCCCTGTCCAGCCCACCATTTCCGCGTCCACACGACAACAACATGTAAAGACTCATCCCATTCGCCGTTTCCGCAAAGCGTCAGACAAGAAAAAGACAGTCACGGTTTTGTACAACACCATGTGACCATTACTGAAGTTTCACATGCTGCTTTTGTCGCCGTGAAGGAATATCTCAGACTGCAACCAATTCAAATTTCGTTCAGTGAAATCTAAGCTAAATTGAGTGTGTGAGTGAGTGAGGTGAGTGAGGTGAGTGAGGTGAGTGAGGTGAGTGAGGTGAGTGAGGTGAGTGAGGTGAGTGAGGTGAGTGAGTGAGTGAGGTGAGTGAGTGAGGTTCAGAATCTTTCAGGTAGCAACTCAAATAAGAGGGTTTCTTAAAACATGCACTTTACTCTCTTGTTTTTTATTTTTTATGTTTTTCTTTCTTTTTTTTTTTAGATAGCATTTTTATTTGAGTATTTTTGCACTGGCTTGAACGATAGGGTTGACCGTATGTCTGACAGCATGTGGAGTCATGATTCTTTTTGAAACCAAGGTAAACTTGATCTACTTTTTTATCCCGTGCTTTAGTTGTGACTTATAAAATAAAACTGCACTATTTTAATTATTTTGTCAAATTCTTTCTTTTATTCTGTATACAGGTCAATAAATCAAATATTTAATCGCTAAATTGTTAGGCTCATATGAGTTTTTAGGATTGGCATATTACAAACCGCGTTTGTAATTTTAGAGTTGATGATAAGATAATAACAATAAGACAATAATAAACAATTAATAATTTGATTTGATAGTTGTTTATTATTATTATTTATTATTATCAACATCATCTGAAATGGGATGGAGAACTATATTAGCCTGCTCTCTTTTAGTGCAATTTGCTGTTTGAACAACAGCGCCACAGTGTGGTAAAAAGCTGTACTGCAATGTGATGTAATGCATTGTTGTGTTGGGATTGTTGCCTGTGCATTATTTTAATGGTCAGCATTTTCTTGTAATTTGTAATTTACCAAAACCAAGCAAGTTAAGTCACACTAGTAATGTTTTCCTGCATTACGCAATCTCTGATATTTTTAAATAATTTTATAGACAGTTCAGTTAAAAACCTATAAGTAACTTGTTACATCTCATTGTGGCCATTATGCTGCTTTTCTGTTTTTTCTGTTGTTTGTTTTTTTGCATTGTTGAGCAAGCAAGCACACCCTTGATGCATATAAGAGAAACAGTCTGTTTCACCAGAGTCCATTTTTAGCTCCGTTTGGGATCAGTGGCTATTATGTTTGAATATTCTCTTCATAGTACATGCACCGACTGACTCTGATTAATATTATTCATTTGGGGTTGACTCATCACTTAGCTAAAACTTCCTCTAGACTGCTGATTCATTCTGGAAACAGCACTGCGATGCTTTAAACACTTCCCCGGTAGTCCCAAAATAATCGTGGGAATGAAGGTGTTTGAAGCCTTTGGCGAATGACACGAAGCAAATTCTTTGAAATTGCTGATGGTGAAATTTCACCTGTCATTTTTAGAAGGAACGGTGCATATGTATTTTTATGTTGTTATCTATCATTTAACAGTCTCTTGATGTGCAGTGCACACTAATTACTGATATCTAAAACCATAAAAAATAGTTTTCAATAATTGAAATAATGCTGAAATAAAATATATTGGGCCATGTTGCCTTAGCCCAGTAATTGAAATGCTAAATACTTGAAGTACTAAAATTGAAGGGAGAAAAAAAAGCCAAGTCAAAATATTAATAAATACTATTTTAAAAAAAAACACTGATGCTAAGAAAATGAACTATGGTATTGACACACTAAAGGAGTGTTTAAAGAATAGGCTACTACCACAGCCTTACAAAAGGGTACTGTGGCAGTACCATGTTAATGCTACAGAGGTCCAAGGTACTTTCAAAAATACCATACAATACCATATCCATGCATATTTTGTTGCAGTATGATCGAGCACAAGACCTTTGCTTTTAGAACCACAAACAAGTTAACGACACATTCATTCCCAACGCTTGAAAATTCATGTTAATCTAGATGTCTTATCCTTTATTCGGAATGCCTTTAAATTACAAATGTGAACAATATATTCAGTCACATACAGACACAACAGCAGCACTCCACACAAAAAACAGCATCAACCAAATTCAAATGAAAAAAAGTTAAATATAAATAATGCTCTTATGTTATACTAAAACATTGAGTCATATCAAGCATTTCTTAATGACTGAACCCAGGCATTCACAAGTCGCACAATCATAAGATCAATCCTACGTGTTTATTTGGAGCTGTCTCCAGACAGTGCCATTAGATCCGCTTTCCTTGAAAACTGACGGTTAATCCCTTGTGTTTTTACATTGAAGCTTTTCAGATGTGGAGTATGGCCATGTTTCCTAATTTGTTTTTCAGATTCACCTGATACGTCAAACCCTGAGGGCACGTCACTCAGGCCCAGAATAAATCTGACTAAGAAGAAAGATCTATTTTAAGATTGTCCAATAAAACTTTTCCCTTCATCTTCGCTCAGGGCATTATCTCTGTGAGTGATTCCTTCTTTCATGTTTTATTCCAAAACTGGCACCCCTTATAAAAGCACAATTAGATTTTTGATTAGCTACCGCAGGTGTTCCAGTCATGAGACAATGAGCTCTGATGGTAATGTTGAAGGAAGCGCTGAATGGAGGCCGGGAAAGAAAAGGTGTTGTTGAGTGACTAAACAGACGGATGAATGCATGTCGTGACAATTACACTGATTAAGTACTCAAGTATTTTATATGAAAGATCAACTTAGCACCATTTGAAGTAGAACGCACACTGTGTTGTATGCGAATTAATGTTTTTCTGAAAAGTGCATTTAGGACACACATGATGAATATTGCAATGAGCATTTGATTCAAATTCAAAGGAATCAATTAGTCATTAATGACGTTTACCTGAAAATGGCTTGTTTTTTTTCCATTCACTCTTCTTATTAACTGTTAGTTAGTGTCACCATTAGTGTTCGGATTATAAATCTGGCTAAATATTGCGCACGATTCGTTTTGAGGGTGTGGAAAGAACCGGATTAAGGCCTGTTCACACCAAGATGAGTGTGAAAATTTGGTGTGATAAACATTAATTTAATTAATTTTCAAGCCACCAATGTAAAACTTGTTTATTGTTATTACTTTTTTTCTTGCAATTCTGACTTCTGACTTCAGAATTGCATTATATAAAGTCAGAATTGCGAGTTACAAAGCTAGAATTTTATAACCCACAATTGCTAGATATAAAGTCAGAATTGCGATATAAACTTGCAATTCTGAGAAAAAAAAGTCAGAATTGCAAGTTTATATCTCATAATTCTGACTTTATATCACGCAATTATGACTTTATAACTCGCAATTATGACTTTGTCTCACAATTCTGACTTTATATCTTTGAAATCTGATTTTATAACATGCAGTGTATGAGATGAGATGTAAACTAACAATTGTGAGATAAAAAGTCGCAATTATCTTTTAAAATGTTTTATTCTGTGGTGGAAACAAGCTTCCATATTTTTATGACAGAGAGGTGTTCTAATCTCTTTTCCATTGCACTGCGAAGAAAACTGGCCAAACCAAGATTCAAGCTTTTGGTCATATGCCCAGTCATGTTTTAATTAAAACTATGATTTGGTGGCCGGGCCCAAAACACAAACAGTGAGAGTAAATAGCACAAGAATCCTGAGGAAGACAAGAATCTCTTGCATTAAGAGGTGTTAAAACATACTGATACTGTTTGACTTTTATTCTCTAAAACAAGCAGATGTCGGAAACGAAAAGGTGCATACCACTGCTCTTCTGTACTGGGGTGTTTCTGCTTTTCAGTGTCACCTACAGTGAATTTGCATTTGCATTCAGCCTGTCTGTCAGTATTTATTTATTTTTTTTCACATTAGTCTTGCTTGTAAAAATGTAACCGAATTTCTGTGCCCAACAGTCATGCTGGTGTGAACAAGCCTTTAGTTTGAAATATAATGGGAATACATCAAATTAGATTTCTAAAATCACAGCTGGACCCGCCTATCTGAGATTCTCAAAGTTCAGTGGTTCAAGAATTCACACTTACATATAATCAGATATAATATAAAATATGCATATTATTTGGCGTGCTATCCAAGGAGAGGGCTCCGAGCTCGGAATTCGGCCCGAACGCAGAGCCCCCCCCCCACCCCTCCCCCATCCCTGACTAGGATGAGTGAGGAGTTGTGTAGGAGGGATGCTGGAAAAACTGTTGTGGCACAGAGGTAAGTTGGCTCTATATATAGCCTAAGCCTCCTCTTGCGCTGATTGGGTATTATCTTAACGTGCTCCCGAACTTTGTTAATAAAACATAATTTAACGTACTGACAGAGTATATTGCAGCAAACATTATTTTTAAGTGTTAGTAAGCAACTTTGGGTAATAACGGCATGTCACTTTCGCAAACATTTGCGTTTTCCTTCATACGTCCTTGTGAATGCAGCATTCCCATCAAGATAGGGTGGATTTGCAGCATTAACTCTTGTGTGCAAGTGCCCTCGCACATTGTATTAGGAGACATCATGGCTCCTCAATCCAAGTGCAGTGAATGTTGTGTGTATTGACAACCAAAAAACTAAGGTTCTTTACATCCATTATTTAAAATTGAAAAAAGTGATAATTTCCCCCAGAATTCACACCTACCGGTGAGTATGCAGGAACTCAGGGTGAGGGCTTGGATGATGGCTTTAAGAAACAACGGTAAGATATGCAGCGCGGACTGTCTCAGTCATAATTGCACATTCACACGTTAGGAGATCAGACAGGTGCTGATCAGTCAGTGGATTGCCACAAGTTTAGTAGCTTGTGTTTGTAAACTTGCAGAGTGAAGACAGAGGTTTCTCTGTGATTCTGAATGACTCGTTCAAGACTGGACTGGACAGCGGCCCATTTTGTCCAGTTCTTTGGAAGAAGACGGTGGTGGCGTTTGGGGGTGGCCAATCATAGTTCATGCTGGTCCCCAGGCATGCTCTGCCACCCCTCAGTTCCTAATAGGCCTGTCATTTTTCCATGAGTGACAGCTGTATGATACGCTGCAGTTCCTCTTCCTCTCGCCTTTGACGTAGCTCCGCCTCTTCCTGCTCACGGGCAGACAATGCCATGGCTATACGCAGCTGCTCATCGTAGCTGCGCGGTGGCTTATTGGTTGGTGTGCTGCGAGGGCTCTCCACGGTTCTGGGTTTGTGCTGTGGGGTTCTGGGTAATGGAGAAGAAAAGAAGTGACTGAGACCTCTGCTAACAGTCTTTTTGAAAACACTAAAATCAGCAATGTAAGTGTGACAAAATATATGTGTATTAATATATTCGTCATCCCTGGAATGGATACTCTAGAAATGGAAAGACTTTCATATATAATACTATATTAATCATTTTGGAATTTGGGAGACGTTTTTGTTTATAAGGTTTTAATGTTTTCAAAAGTCTCTTTTACTCACCAAGGCTGCATTTATTTGATTAAAAAAAAAACAGTTAAAACAGTAATATTGTGAAATTAGTGTATTTATTAGTATATATTTTATGTAATTTATTCCTGTGATGGCAAAGCTGAATTTTCAGCAGCCATTACTAAAGTCTTTCAGAAATCATTCTAATATTATTTATTATTCATATCATTTATTATTATCATCAATGTTTTAAAACGGTTGTGCTGCTTACTATTTTGTTAGGTGCTTTTTTTTGGTGAATAGAAAGTTCAAAAGAACAGCATTTATTTGAAATAAAGATGTTTTGTAACATTATAAATGTCTACATTTTTAACTGACCCTAATAGTGTGAAGTGACTGTTTTGGATTCATGTCGGCTGCCACGGACAGGACATCTCAGCATGCTTTAAAACTCTGTGAATAGCAAACGGAGGTGAGGAGAGAGATGAAAACCCTAGTGAATTTGTATGAGCTTCACTGTACAGACTGTACAGTCACGCCTGTGTCAATAGCTCCAGTAAATGTAATGAGAGTGTGACGCTGTCCCTGCCTATCGTAGGTGAGATGTGACTACATGAGACAGTAGAAGTGGAATACTGACTGCAGACCTTTCGTGTCGGCTGGGGTCACAGGACAGAGAGTGTGTTCCTGGCTTACTGTTGGTCAAAGCCTCCCAGATCGTCACCTGTGAGTGAAACAGAGGGATCAGGTATGTGTAAAAGGGTTTACAGAGTCTTACACCCCGGCCTTAACCAGACAAGACACATTAAAACAAGCTCTTTCATATTCATCTGGGCTTTTGTCCTCCTAACCAGGAGCAGATAGACTGTCATAACATGAAATATGGTGGTTATAGAGTGATGCAGGGATGACGTATTATTGTAGACAGAAACCCAGAAATTAGTTAGCATTTTAGCACTTCTGGTTCCATCGTCCTGCAGTCAATGGATTTTTGAATGGGTTAAATACCTGAAATAAGGTCTATGGTTGGCACAAGCTCAAGCTATTTTCAAATGTTAAACCTAAAAGGGACTACAGAGGTTGTCGGAGACATTAAACGTCATCATGCCAGATAAGCATGATAAACTCATCTATTTACTTATCCACTTTTATAACCTTATTATGTTTATAATCATCTTATAACCTATGTTTAGCTTTTTACTTCCGCCGATTGTATAATTAATAAAAGTTGTGTTCATTTGTTAAGATTATCTTGATAAACAAAATGTGTAAGAATCCTAAACTTTTGTCGGTCACAGAGCTGATTTTCTGCAATAGTCCATTGGACAATTCAATTGTTTTTTTTTTCTGAGGGAACCAGGGTGCTGTTAAAATATGTTACCCCTGCTTCACTCTATAGGAATGGTAAGACTTCCATTCACACAATTCTGATAACAGCATTGTCTTTTTTTTCACTCTAATAAATGCTACTTTTTCATGCTACATTATTACTTCATGCAGCATTTTTGGATTCAGTAAAGACAGAAAAATAATTTGATGCCATGTTGTTTTGTGGTTGGTTAGGACGTAGTGTAAAAAGGTATATTTCTCTATTTTGTGGATACCTATGTGCATCTGTGTGATTGCATCTCAGACCTGGTCATATTCTGATCCAGCCTCAATCAGGCTCTGCTGGATGGCGTACTGTAGCAGATCATCCTCCTCTTCTCTAATGTTTTCCCTCTGGTTTCCTCCTAAAACGCTGTAGCCCCGCGGAGCCTCAAAAACGCAAGGTGGGATCTCTCCTCCACGACATGAGTCTGATTTATACACAAACACAGAATCATTAAGACCGGTGCAGATTATTGTAGTCAAGTGTATTGACCAGCAGATCTGAGTTACATCAGTACTACAGGCAGTGCTATAAGGAATGAAATCATTAAACATTTATCCAATCAATTTGTCTCTGGCCATTAAAAATGGCAAGTGCTTTGTCTGAACACAGTATTATTTTGTAACACCATATTTCTCAATCTGATCATCGTCTTAAATAGCTTCTAACAATCACATTTCCTTGAAGGTAAAAGACTGGTAGATTCTTACTTGTGGAGCTAGAGCTGGACACGCTGGAAGAGTCGCTGCCTGGAGACGGCGTCTCCGTCCTGGGACTGTCCTTTTGTCCATCCCCTTCAGTGTCCACCCGGGGCAAACCACCCTCTTCACAACCATTCAGGTTCCCAAAGGTGATCCGAGCATTTAGGATGTGGTAGATGGGAATTTCTGTGTTGAGGAGATGTCATTGTTTGCATTAACACATGTTTATTTGTAACCTAGCCGTACTTTGAAAACAAATTTGCCTAAGAAAATGGTAATTTTCTCATTGTTTTTAGGCATCTAGCATGTTCCTTCAGTTTTTTTCTTCTCTTTTACCTATCTTGACGGGGAAGCCAGGAGGCAGACGTAAGTTGATGAAGTCCCTAAGCTTGGCGAACAGGGCGTTGGAGATGGCCATGAGGTCGATGATAGGAGCCACCTGCTCCTCCAGCGATAAAGGGTGAGATTCACACAACCACAGCTTGGCTTTGAACCTGGGAAAAAAACATACATATAATGGGCATGACACACCAAGCTGGTGCTGGGACGCTGGCCATCGATGAGTGTCTGTCGGGCTAGTTTTGTGGTGTGTTCCACATGTCAGCTCTAGTCAGGCTTACGTCGGCTGCAATTTGCCCCGATTCAGCATGTTGGTGAGAGAGATCTCTCTGAATGGCTGTTCAGTTTAGCAAACGAGTCAGTGCATGTAAATTAAAACGAAAGTGATGAAAGCGAGCAAAGAAGTCACAGACAGAAGGCTGTTTTAATTTTACGTCATCTTACCTGAGCATTCCAATACGCAAATTTTTCAAAACAACGTGAGCCACTTTGAAGTGAATGAAGAAAGTGATCAACACAATTGATATTCAAAATGGTAAGCAAGCGCTGCTTTGTTTACGGTTTGTATATCTGCGGTCCTAGTTTCAGTTTCCTGTTTCAAATGACGAATATAGACTATAATTACCTGCTGATATAGACAGGTATTTCCTTATACACAAGCGCAGAACGCACAAGCTAGTTGCCAGTCGCCTGTAGTTTTTGCAGTGTGTTCAAGAGCAGCTTTCTGGCCCAGACACAGCCAACACGAGGTGACAACACAGTCGGCTTTCGTCGCCGCTAGTTCTTTGACGTCTGTGTGACAGGTTGAGGTTGACACCTGTGTGACCTCATACAGTCTTGACAGTCCAGGAAAAGAGTGTAATCTCATGTGCCCTTCAAGTAGAGCAGTGTTATATTAGTATTATTTATATACCATTATACCATATTCTTTATATTTATATATTTTGATGTGTGTCAATTTGAAACATTGACTAGTCTATTATTGTCACATGTGCTCTGTGTCTGTCCTTGGACTTTTACGTTAAAGTGTTTCCTGTGCTTTATTTTGTAGTTCTTTGTAGTTTTTGTTGATAAGTCTCCCCAAGTGTTTCCCTTTTACCACACCCCCTTGTTATCTTGTTAAGCTTGTCTGCCTATGTGTGTATGTGTGCGTCACAATCAGCTCCCTAGTTCAGTAGTCAGGGCACTGATCAGGGAATATGTCAATGGGCTGACTCCCTGATCAGTGCCCTGACTACTGAACTAGAGAGCTGATTGAGACGCACCCTATATATATATATATATGCTTGTGGTTCACTTGTCTTTTGGCCGTCGTTCTGTTACGAATGCTGAGAGACAAAGCAGAGAGATGGAATCCACTTGCACGCACAACTTTAATGAAAATATTACATAAATAAAACAGGAACATCCAGGAACCCAGGACATGAACACGTTAACAGCAAACAACGACTGACAAAAGACAAGTGAACCACAAGCATATATATACACACACAGGCAGACAAGCTTAACAAGGGGGTGTGGTAAATGGGAAACACCTGGGGAGACTAATCAATATGAAAAACTACAAAGAACTACAAAATAAAGTACAGGAAACACTTCAACGTAAAAGTCTAAGGACAGACACAGAGCACATGTGACAATAATATAGATAATATCATATACAGTATCTATAATCTATATATCAGTTAGCGGAAAGCAAATCTTTAGTGAATTATAATGAATGATTTGGCAAATTATTTTAATTTACCTGCTGCATTTCAACAATTTTTAAAGTGTGATGTACAGAACAGATGATAGACAACAATGTATAATCACTCCACTTTCATGGTTTGCTTTATGTAACAAACATTTAGTTTTTAATACCATGTTTAAATAAGTAATGGAAATGAAAATTTTGGTTATACTTTATTTTAAGGTGACGTAGTTACATTGTAATTACTCAAATAAGTACTGAGTAATATTAATTAACTACATGTACATACTATAGAGTTATGGTTAGGGTGTGGTTTAAGTTTAGTTACTTGTAATTATGCATAATTTACTCTTATTACTAGAGTAAGTACATGTAGTAACATGCAACTACATCACCTTGAAGTGTTACCAAAACATTTTTAATAATTTTTAATTCAGATGTAGTTATCTGGGTTTATGGTTTACAATTTTTTTTGTTTTGTTTAGGCTACTTCCATGTGATGTTTCCCGCTTGAATGCGTGATATCATAATAACAAATGCCCGACTGTGAGGCACGAGTTTCCCAGGTGCATGTAAAGACCGCATCAGAAGACTAGAGGAACATATCTCATTAGTAATGGTTTTAAGTGGGTAAGTATTATTATTATTATTGTCCATACTTAAGGTTAGCATTCAAACAAAACCTATATAAAAATATAAATAAGTTATATTTTTGCATTTATTTTGAAAGGACACTTTGAGGAGAGATGGGAAACGATTGAAGAGGAGAGAGTGGAATGGGATTGGGAAAGGACTACATTTTCTGCAGAGAATCTAGTTATTTAAAATGTTTCAAAATGAAAATGAAAGCAGTGTTGGGTTGAAACACTACCTTTGCGTTTTGGTGGTGAGGTGACAGGGCTGACCGATGTCTCTCTGACTCATGTTAGGATTAAAGTACTCCTCAGCCGTCACGGCCAATGGGTTCGTTGCAGGGCATGATATCTGAGTCACCATAGTGTGCTGTAAAACACACACACACACACACTTTACTTTGAGGCTATATATATATATACATAATACTTGAAAAGCACTTTAGATGTCTTGATGATAAATTAACAGATTCTTGACAGGCTCCTTTCACTCACTCCATTGTTAGGCCCAATGTGCTGTTCAGCGATACCCAGGAAGGATTGCAGAGGTGTCTTGCCGCCTGAGACAAAAACGCAACACACAGCAGTTCATATTACAAGAGACGTGCACAATCCCAAGGATCTGTATTACATCACAGTAACAGTAGACGAGACAAAGATGCTGTTTGTTTGGAAACTGAGTGGGCATAGAAATAATGAATCATCATATTCACTATGGGATGCCCACCAATGCACACGCTTATTGTGTATTGTTGAAAAAACAACAACAGCATATGCGCTTCAAAAACAAAATCTATATTTTTGTCCCAAGGCTGGTGATCAAAAATACAGTAAAAATAGTATTATTGTGAAATATTATTACAATTTCATGGTTCCCTATTTTTATAAGCAAACTTTTCATCAGCCATTACTTCAGTCCTTTAGAAATCAATCTAATATGTTGATTTATTGCTCAAGAAACATTTCTTAACATCAATGTTGAAAACAGTTTAATATGTTTGTGGAAACCATAATATATTTTTTTATGAATAGAACTTTCAAAAGAAAAGCATTTATTTAAAATAGAAATATTTTGTAACAAAGTCCTAACTGTCTTTTTTGATCAAACAAATGTATCTTTGCTGAATAAAAGTATCAATTTGTTTTAAAAAAAGAATCTTGAACAGTTATTGTATTGAAAATAATTTCAAATGTGTGATTGAGATTTCTGAAAATATAGAGTAATGTCAATGTGGGCATGTGAAGATTGTGGTTAAGTGCTTTGGTCAAACGTACCTTTGGGTTTTGTTTTGTGCTGGTCAGTGAGATGGTCAGTGCGTGTTCGTGTGATCAGCTCAACGTTAGAGGCACAGTAAACCTGAAGCGAAGACATATAAGAATATTAGTTTATCATTTCTTTGGTAATCTGCCACATTATATCCCTGACAAAAATACAACACTTACTTATCCTACAAGAGAATGCTGTTCATGGACTTGACATTTCAAATTATGGAGAACTTTGAAGCAGATTTAGAATTTCATGAGCATTTACATTGTGAAAAGTTACATTGAGTTCATAATGCTAGAGTTTCAAGAGTTCTAATGCTCGATCTACATGACTCTATGATTTACTGATTGTAGTTTAGACAGTTTAGCAGTTTGAAATGGGAGCAGTCTAGTTTCGTCATGTCGCCTCTCTGCACTCTCTTCCAGTATATTGGGTGTAACCGAATGTTGTTTCATAGCAATTGGTTCCTTTCCAATTGGGTCAATGGATGAAAGCTAGCAAAAGTTTGCAACTGTGAAACATATGCGAATCAAGGCATGAGTGCAGGAATATTAATTGGGTCATAGAGACGTTGCTTGGTAACCTTCCAGGAGTGTCCAGTCAAGTACCTTAATTAATATTCATAAGTCAAGTCTTTACTTCATAGTTGGATTTTTCAATTTGCCAGCTAATTAGCGCACAATTTAACAGCCTTCTTATTAGCCAAGGATAACTGTCAAGATAAATAAAGATATTAAACTTGAAAAAGGCTTTTCAGCGAAGGTGTTTAATTTCCATTTTCATACATCAGTACAGCTTGTTATTCTGAATACTGTAGTGATTCTTAATTTAATTTTTCTGTGCCTGTTGTTACGGGTAATCTGTGTCTGTTTATGTTTTGGGTAGGTTTGACGTGTTTTATGCTGCCTTCACATGCTATCGGAAATGTTCTACTTCCCACTTCTGAAGTTGTGAATAAAGCTCATTGCATTCAAATTTGGACTTGACAGGGAGTTCATGTCCAATTTTTAACTAGGAAACTCGTATTTACAAGAATTCCTATAGCACGTGAAGGCAGCATTAGTTCAGTTTCCTGTGTTTCAGTTTGTTTTTATGGTTTTTCATTGACTAATTAAGTTGTTTCATTGATTGGTTAGTTTGCTCTAATTAAGCCCTTGCGCTTGAACAGACACATTAACACAAAAATCATGTCAACATGTCCGTCTTGGCGAGTATCCTAGCAAAAGTAGTAGGTTATATCTTAAGTAAATGTAAACAGTCGAGAAAGACAACGCATGTGTATCAGTATCAGTGTACTGGATCAGTGCATTATTTCTTAAAGTGACAGCAGCCTAATATTCCTGCTATCTGTGTTTTTAATGTTAATAAAACAAGAAAAGACAAGGGAATCGCTTACTGCTCTTGACTGAATAGCTTTTGTAACTTTATTAAGGATTAATCTTTAATTTATAGTCAAATATGCAATGTTATTTTACATTTAATTACTTTATTCAATTTCTGTACCTGAAAATTACTGTTATATACCTAAATGTACCTGATAAGCACTGTTTATTTTATTTGTATCCTTGCTGTATTGTATTTATTTGTGCTGTTGCTTGTAGTTAGATTATTTTTCTTATTTATTTTTATTTGACAGTAGCCCTTTTTTCCCTGAACATAGTGCATAACAAACCGTACCATAACCGTGACCCTAAAACTGTGATACAAACCAAACCGTGAGTAATTTAAACCGTTACACCCCTAGTATATATTTCTTTACATGAGTATACTGTATGTATGCAGGAAAAGTAAGCTGTACTATATATCCAACTTTTAATATATAAAATATAGTTTTCATTTCTTAATGATAATGATATTTTTTTATTCTAAATTACATTAAACACGTTTTATCATTAAAACGTGTTTTATTGTGATATAAGCCATACCTTTGATTCATACCCGTTCACCACCTCTGTTTTCTCACTTCGCCAGCCAAGAATGCCTGTTTTATTCCTGCAGAGACACACAGGCACGTTACCAGATGGCCGACGTGCCGTGCAGACAGAGGTGAGTCCAATATCACACATTTTATGATGAAGCTTATCCCAAAAGTGCTTGCTCACACTCTCAGCTTTACAGTAAAGCCAAAATAAAAGGTTACGATGCCCTTATTTTAATTGCTGACAATGACTTGGCAGTTGTTATTATGTGCTCACCTCTCAAAGGAGATGTTCCTGGTGTCAAGCTGTGTGGCCACCACGGGAGCGGATAGACGGGCCGCCACCTGTTCATCGCTGGGCTGTAGCGCCCCCAGAAGGCTCAAAGCAGTTGTGCACGATCTGGGGGAGGGGGAGGCGGGAGAGGAAGTGTGGCATGGCAGCGTCTCGCAAAACACCAGCTGTCTGTCATGATCCACTTCCATTACCATGGCGCTGGAGTCTGAATGACAGGTGGAGAGAGAGAGCGAACGGAAGGAAGCCAATTAGAGACTGTGGCGAAGTGAGAATGGGGTTGTTTCCATGCCAATGATGGCTTGTTTGAAAGAAATCTGATGGAGAAGTGGCATCGAGAACAAAAGCGCAGATCAAACCCAAATCTGATTTGAAGGTAACACACAGGCAGAGAAAAATAAAGGCTGTTTGGCAACAAAATCAGTGCAGGAACAAAGCCATCGCACGCACCTTGACCTTTGAATATGAAGCTACGATTGCCTCTTTGCCAGGTCATTTGCTCAAATCCCATGAGTGTTGTGTCCACCCGCAGGCACTGGCCACTCTTCCATACCCGATATGTGTCACTCGGACAGATACGAGACACGAGCGGAACTGGAAATAGAGGGAGAGTTCAACAATAGCAGGATATGAGGATGTGAAAAAAGGAAGTGCCTGTCCAAACATACCATTTACACATGTTTACAGCATATATGACCTACCCCAGCTTGTAAACTCCCATTTCATCTCCACGTAAAAATCCTGCGCCTGAAAGACAAGGCGAACAAGAGGGAGAGAGAAGGTTAGAGCGTACCGTGGGAGGCAGAAAGTGAGAGACGGATCGCTCTGCAGGGAAAGACATGAATAATAAAACTCCCGGAGAGATGAGGACCGGGGAGAACCAGAGAGCTCGCACATCCATCATAAACAAAAGGAAGAAAGCTACAGGGGAGCTCAAGGTTGAAAAAAGACTGGTAAGGACAAGGACAAGGAAAAGAGAGCAAACTAACCCAGTGGTTCCCCATAAACCTGTTTGTTTGTATATCTGCATGCAAGAATCTACTGGAATGAGGGCTCAGGTGTGCAGGCAGCAGGTGGTTGTTACGATGCTGTTTGTCAAGCCCATGGCTTGTTGTTTCATCATTAACAGGTTCAGGGTTTATTAAGACACAACTGGGGCTGACCTGTCGGAGTCTCTCCAGCAGGCGCGGGATCCCTGCCAGTCGCTTAGTGGTGCGCTGGTAGTCACGGTAACGCAGCACCAGTCGCACCAGCTCCGGGTTACGTGTGCTAATGGCCTCCTGCAACACTGACAGACATAAGGTAAAGTTTAAAATGACACCAAAATTAGGGATGCATGATATATGTATGCTATTTACTTTATTTATTCAGTTAATCTTTAAAAACACAAATAAATTAATAAACACTAATAATAATATATATATATATATATATATATTTTTTTTTTTAATTTTTTTTTTTTTTTACATAATATTGTTGGGATGCCTAAATATACCTGTTGCATTCAAAATGACTGATGTTAGTTTTTATACTTATTATTACTCTTTGTTGTAGCATTTATTTGATCTAAAACAGTAATATTGTGAAATATTATTGCCAATTAATAATGAATATATAATTAGTTAAAAATTAATAAAGCCAATTCTATGTTTTCTATATGTATATGTTTTCTATATGTATTCTATTTGAATATATTTTAAAATGTCATTTATTCCTGTGATGGCAAAGCTGAATTTTTTTCACTTCTTCACTCATTACTTCAGTGTCACATGATCCTTCAGAAATCATTCTAATATGTTACTTTCATATTATTTTCAATGTTGAAAACTGTTGTGCTGCTTAATATTTTTGTTGAAACTGTGAAAAAAAAATTCTGGATTCTTTGATGAATAGACAGAGCAGCATTTATATAGAAATAGAAATCTTTTGTAACATTTAAATGTCTTTAATGGCTTTTTATCAATTTAATGCATCCTTTTTTAATAAAAGTATTAATTTCTTACCAAAAAATAAATAAATCTTACCAACCCCAAACATTTGAACGGTATTATCAGCTTATCATATTAGCCAGAATTTGTGCATCCCTACCCAAAATACAAAGTGGCTGGAGTTTTTTGCTGTATTACCTGTCCAGCCATTTCTGTTTTCTTTGCTGACATCAGCTCCATACTGGACTAACAGACGGGCGCAGTCTAAGTGACCCAGTGTCACGGCCAGGTGCAAAGGAGTCCGACCCCGTGGGTCCAACACTTCTAAATCGACCTTTAAAACAGAGAGGGATTTGTTTTATTGACCACTTTATGCAGTAAAATATTTGACAAACACAATTTTTTGTTTCTGTCCTAAAACAGAGATCTGTCAGAGCTGTGGCCTAGTGGTTGATGAATGTTCTCCAGAGATGCAGAGCTTTTGTGCTAAAATGCAGGTTTGAATAAGACCTTGTGTCCCAACCCATTCCCTCATCTATCACCTCAAATAATTTTTTTCTAGTATTCTATTAATCCATGTATAGAAGCCTAAACAGTTTGGACTTTATAGCAGCTTTCATTGGCCAAGGACCACCCAGAGTCCATCTGACTGACTTGTAAAGCAACCAATCACAGTTTGTTTTGTTCAGTCATGTTTATGGGCATAAAAATGTGTCAATGTCCCTACAATAACAGACCGGCGTGTAAAATGTATGGAAGTATTTTAAAGAGTCTATGCCGTGAACATCATGTGAACGTACACATACGTCACATACTTTTAAAAATCCAGCTTTTAGTTGATTCTGATAAGCACTCATTTTCACAGTTGTAAACAAGACGACTTTCTTTTTCCATGAGGGGTTTCGGTGTCACAACGTTTTTTTTCCCAGGTGGACCGTTTAAGAACGTGACACACACATCTCCCAAAAATCCTGTAGGATTCATACAATCAGATGACGACTGTAAGAGCCATATGTTATTTGTTTCTTATATAGATATGGAATAAATTATTATGTGTATTAAGCAATTGTTAAATAAGTACGAGTAAATAATTTAATGTGTAAAATAATATTTCATATTGATGATGACGTAATTTCCGGCAATATGCATGAGACGTTCAGCCACCTTTCTTCTAAAGTCTGAGGCCGATGCTGCGTCGCCTACTTATACTACGCCCTAAAAGTATGTACTCTTTTGTATGTATCCTTAAAAGGACTCAGATTTCAAACACCTTCGACGCCCGCATAGGTCGGACTGAGCGTTGTTAAATGGGATGGTCTAGCCTACGGAGGACTGTTCTGGTTGCCTAGTAACAGTGACAGCTGCTATTGATGAGTGACAGTAACGTTTGTACTATAACTAGAAGTTATATTAAACTGTCTGAAAACAAAACAGGGTTTACACAAACTGTCTAAATATGTTCACTACGGTCCATTTCTGTATATGATAAAGAGTATAAACTATAATCGCATCTGAGTAAGATATGTCAACATTTGAACCGCTTTAAAGTTTTTATTTTTACATTTGTATCATTAGATATTTGAGTAAGTTGAAACATTTAAATGTGTAATTTGGCAGTTTCTCTCCAAAAAATCCTGTCGTCACTGGCGCGCAATGAATTCTGGGGTAGACAAGGCCGCGAAGGATCCATCTGTTGTATCCTTCATTTTACAGGAAACGAAAGGAGCCTTCGAATTGGGACAGCCTTCGTAGCCCCGTGGTGACGCAATCAACCTTCGAATGCTGCCTTAGAAGGATCCATTCTTTGAATTGGGACACCAAAAGTCTTTGGTTTCATGCATCCTGTCACCGTAAACTGGCCTGTCAATCGTCGTGTCACAGTTAACATCCTGCACATTTCATTTCATTTAATTTTCTACAGTATTGCAGAGAAGTAGCACGTTGATCTGCCAGTCGTGGGTCTTTCATGCGGAGAACTCTCCTCATAATTTTGCATAATGATGCATTTAAAAGTTAATGGCCAAACAGATTTTTATAAAAGTTCACATTGTTGCAGATGAAATATTACATGGATAACATTTAAATATTTTTTATCCGGTTAATGGTGATTATTAGTCACTCAAACCTCTTTATCTAAACCTCTTTATTTAACTGTCGGTTGTGCCCATCCGCCATGTTTGTAGTTTTTTTTTTAACACTTTTTATTTGTTTGTATTGTAGTTCTGAACCGAATTCTCCTCCAAAGTGCAATGAATTGTGGGCAATATTAGACGTTAAAGTATGCATAGATCCACACGTTGAAAATTTACTATAAATAGTAGACCATCTGGAGACTTTTGGCATACTCTTTTCAACATTACACTTATTCTAATCTTACATACTATTTATGATGTACATGCACAATGGGATGCAGGGTAAGACAAATCCAGTAGTGCTGGACGCTGGATTCCCAGCATACACCTTTCTTCTGAGGAACACAAAAGAAGACAAGGTCCAGTGTTGTTTAGCACCCTATTGACTTTCAAAATATCCAGGTTTGTGTTCCACCGAAGAAAGAAAGTCATGCAGATTTTGAAAAAATAATGAGAGTGACTAAATGATGACAGAATTTTTATTTTTGTGTGAACTATCCTTTTAACTGCTGTATATGAGAATCTTGAGAAAACCTTCAGAAAGAAGTAAAGAAAGAGCACCATTCTGGCCACCTGCTATGCATAAAGAATAGCAGGTAAAAGGAAAAGATGGCAGAAGTGAAAGAGTGCGATGGAAAAGAGAAGTGACAGGCGATAATTAAGGCATCACACTCGAACATGACACAGACCGCGCTCACATGGCACCCAACAGCCACAGTGAGATCCGCGCTAAGCACACTGTGATTCCACGGTTGGGAAAACCAGCGGCATGCCATACTGTTTCCTCCAGCTTCTCATCCGAGTGATCTCTCTCAATTTCTCGCTCCCTTCCAAGCCAGTCAACTCTGTAATCAACAGTCTCGAGAGTTTCAAAAGAGTTTATGATTCTCATATGGGACGATCGTTTATAATAAGATCATCACTCACTGTCATCCGAACGAAAAAACAATCATTCCGTTCACCTCCACGCACTACCACACATTTCAGGAAATATGCTTGTGTTTATAGATGCAGTATGACCCATTAATCATTATTTGATGAGTTGGCTGGCTGTGGTCGCGTCCATATTTATAAGCGTACTCTCCGAAAGCAAGGTCATGACAGGCAATGCATGGTGAATCATGAATGTGGAGCAGAAATGAGAGTCAGGACAGCTTTATTTAGAGACCTGTATGTGAGCCATGTTTTCTGTTTTTAATGAAGCATTTTGATAGGCCGTGTGGTAATGGAAACATATTATTACCCAAGGGCTTAACTTGTGCTGTGAGAGCTGTTTGGAGTTCTCTAAATTAACTCAGTGCACTTATTTACACTTCACACAAGGTGTGTGTGTTCATGTGTG
This sequence comes from Rhinogobio ventralis, assembly GCA_039654625.1. Taxonomy (NCBI): domain Eukaryota; kingdom Metazoa; phylum Chordata; class Actinopteri; order Cypriniformes; family Gobionidae; genus Rhinogobio; species Rhinogobio ventralis. The sequence goes on from CM077199.1 coordinate 19,753,277, forward strand.
TTCATTTTCGTCACAAACCCCTAACTAACCCGTATTAAACTTCAGCACATAGCACACATAACTTTTCTAAGCGTTCAGACTGATTTTCTCCGGTGGGTGGTAAAATAGGCAAAATCACATAGATTTGCAATGCATTAAAGAAGAAACCAGAGCTATAGAGACCAGAATGTCAAAACGATTAGAGGATGGGCTCTTTTAACTTAGGCCAGTAAAGAACCACCATAGCAACTGCCTAGCAACACGCTAAAATCCGCCCAGCATACACTGGTAACACCCTGGCAGAATTATTTACCGTTTTACAGTTTCTTCAGAATATGTAAAGCCATAACTCATATCAGTGTTATTTTAAGTTATTTATTTTCCATTGTAGTATTTACTAATATTAGTTAGTTAGTTTAATTTTAGTTTAAGTTATCATAATTCTGTTGTGTTTTTTTTTCATATTTATGGGTCATCGATGTTTTTTTAAACATCTTTTCAAAACTCATATTTTTTAATCATGAACATTGTGTTTAAACAAGTTTCATTTGTTAAATAACATTTAAAACTTTTTATGTCAGGCAGTGCAACCAAATAGTTGTATGTATATATATTGTAGTTGTACCACCTGACATGGAAAGTGTACCAACCTACCCATACTTGAGACCAGTATTTGAGAGATCTACAAACCTATTCACTTTGCCACAAGGATCAGTTGGGCTCCTCTGTATGGTGCATTATCATGTTTACTGTTATTACCTTGTCAATTCATAATAAAAGAGCCATGTTTGCAGTTGTGCCACCCTGACATTTGAGAATATACAAATTACTGGACAAAAGTTTTTCAATTATCTCAATAGCTTTAAAACTACTGATATTTATAAAATGTGTTAATATGAAAGGTTTTAAACCTAAAATGATGCCATAGTGTTTAGTTTTTATTATTAAAACACCATTTTAAATAGTTCTCTTAGTCTGTTCATTTGTCCCGCAGATGCACCACTTGACATTTTGGGGGTTTAAGATACCAAAACATAAAATAATATGTATTATTTAAATGTACTGAAAAGGAATTCAAATCAGAATAAAGTGATACATGTCATGAATTTATCAAATAATTTTTTTAAAGGAAATAATGTACTTGGACACAAAAATATGCACGTCATGCCATTGATCCACTGACCCAAAACAGGTTATCAATAAAAACAGTCAAAAAACTAGAACTGTTAAGTACTAAAACTGTAAAACTCTCCTATTAATCTAATGAGGACAGAGTTTCAGTGCGTTTAAGCAGCGCTACAATAATTCCCTCAAATTCCCTCAAAAACCATCCTCCAATCATTCAAGTGCTTTACTGTCTGTAAGAACAGGAACCATGGAAACCAGGTTTATTCTTGCCTATTAATTGGGGAAATCTTATTAAAGCCAAAATGATATTTAGCATCCCATTCATTGACAACCATATAAACATTCAGTGCACTATCTATAGTCAGAATGCTGACGATTCTAGAATTTCGGTCAAATACAGGCTATTTTCGCTGTTTATAATACATACAATACACTTCAAATGATTATTTATTTATGTAAATATGCACCACTTTAACGACAAGACAAGGCGATGTAGCGCCTGTGGAAAAAACTAATAAAGAATACCGGTCACAGCAGCAATCGTTCTCCCCTCCGGCATGTTTAAAGTTTGTGGCCCGCCCATCTCGGGAACTTGGGTATCAAAATTATCCCCGATAATTATATATATATATATTATGTCACAATCATGTTATTGTTATTGTCACCGAAAACTCCTGTGTGTCCGACACTCTGCTCCGTAATTAACCGGCCCCTTTCGCAACATCATGACGGCACTCAACAGCAACAACTGAGGCCCGGCGGACCCTTGAGGGCCTCTAGCTAGAAAAACAGCAGCCTGGTCCCCAGAGCGAGATGAGTGCTATGAGAAAAAAGGGTGTGGATGGGCGGTGGGGGGTGGTGGTTGCTATGGTAACCCTGGATGAGGAGTACGGATATAGGAGATGCAGGACAAGGAGGGAAAACTGCAGTTTTAAGTGAATGATGGCTCTCACATCAGTCCTGTGGGATCTCCAATCAACCCTGACACTAGAGATGGCTCGAATGACTGACAGAGAGAGAAAGAGAGAAGGAGATAACTGTCAGCAGGAGGTGTACATGCTTTAGCCAGTGAGGGAGTGTACGAGTGAGGAGCTGAATGAGATTGATAACTGGTTTTGAGAGCTTCAGGGAGAGACGGAGAGAAACATGTAACTCGGTAAAACAGATTAGCGGCTGTAAGAGGAGAAGGGTTCAGGAAACATCAGTTGTTACAGACTGGCCTTCTGGTGACCTGAAATGTTGCTATATACCCCTCTGAGACACGCTAGACAACGCACACACAATAACACAAACACAGACAGACCCTTATCTCATCTCATCATCACACAGCCACATACAAATACAGACAGCCACGCTGAATGTAATCTCTTGTCATGTATTCCACCTAAACACCATAGTTAATGGTGTTAATCACAAGTTAAGGATTTGAACAAACCTCTTTGTCTCCTAACTCAGTTGTGCTAATTAAATCTTAAACTATGCAGGGTTTTTTGAAAGAAAAAAAAACAATGCACTCACTTTATTATTTTATTGTGTATTAATTGTATTGATTTTGTAAATTTTTTATTAAAAAAATTTATTACTAATAATTTATTAGATTGTTAATAAATTAATGAAACAATTTTAAATGGTTGTGGTTCCACGTCAGTAGTCAAAATGTTTTAGTTTTTTTTCTTTAAGGGGAGCTGTGCTATTACTTTCGTAAGCAATCTATTTTTGAAGCAAGCAATTTTCATGCAAACGGGCAGACAATAAAATGGGCATGAACTCCAGCAGTAAAGGAGGGGGAAGAGCCACATCTTTGGACCAAAATATACATTTAGAAGGTTCTTTCTTCTTGCTAACCACATAGCAACACACTACAAACCACTAATAAAACTTTACTTCTCCTTTTAGCAACACTCTGAACCACCCACAACACCTTAGCATGATTATGGTGAGGTTAGCACAGGGAAACTAAACTTTTCTACTGTTACCACTTTAAAAACCACAATAAATTAATATGGCTTCATGAATTTATACATTTTTTGTATGACATTTTTATGAATAAATAAAAATCAATGTAAATGAATACTACAAAAAACTTTTCAGTCATTTTGTTTCATATAAATAAGAAGTGTTTTATGGTTATATCTGTGTGTGTGTGTGTATAAACTGTGGTGTTTTAGTGGAAACTACAGTTACCATGGTAAATGTTTGTAAGGTTTCTTGAGCAGTGAGGGTCAGCATATGGAATAATAACAATAATAGCTGAATCCTACCTGAAACACCTACACATTACAGTTCTCCTGCTTTGGCCAGAACTTGTCTAACCCACCTACACTTCATCTCACTGACAGCCCTGTAACAAGCACACTTGCCTGCTGACATGCATGCACTACATCAGACACAAGTGCACTAACTCAAATTCATGTTAATTACTAATCCTTCTCCACCACATTGAAATAGACAATATTACATCATCTTTCCTCACATTTTAGTATGGATGCTCTTCCACATATAACTGTCCATCTCTTCTTCCACACTCTCTCACTCTCTCTCAGCCTGCTGGAGACTGCATTATTGATAGTCATTTCTGGCTGGTGCATCTGCTCTTGCACTCTTTCTGCCTTGGCTAATGTTCTCTGGCAGCTACTTAAACCAACATCAATCTTTCATTGGACGTCCAAACTGTGTATGTGGGAGGCAGGCAGAAGAAAATCATATGTGTGTGTTGGGGGAGTGTAAATCACAGCATGCAATGGATTCTGCTGAAGGCTTTGCACAGGCTCTCTTGTGTGGCCGTGTGCATAAAATGTGCATACATGCATAGATATACACACACACAGTCTGTTCTGCACATAAATGGAATCATGTGCTTCAGCGCTTTCACTTAAATGAGCATTTGTTTGAAGACAGACAAGGCAGAACGAACAGAAGCACTTAAAGGCTGTGATGTGCCAGAAGAATGAAATGAATTGCAATGACAAGGATGCAACCTAGGAGAGAAGTGAACAAGAACTTACAGATTCTTTAAATAAGTCTAGGCAGACATATTGTGAGGAAGGAAAAGGGAGGGAGAAATATGGGCCCTTGTTCGAATTTTTATGCGCTATTGTGTCACAGGAGGTTGACACACACCCACGGTGTGGTTTGTATTCTGGAGATCGGCATCCAGGGCTCGGGCTATAAGGGCTGAGGCGGCCGCCTCATAGTGTGGGAGGCAGAAACCAATGGAGCTTGAACCAAAACACAATGGTATACAGCCATCACTTTTTAACTAAATGTCAGTGGGGAAACGCAGTGGAAACGTCACAATGGGACAACAAGGACTATGTAAAAGCTCCATTTCACACTCAAAACTATTTCGGATATGGCCAGTTTAGCATCCATTCTGAATATCCCAGCAATCTGATTGTGCCGGTCCTTTGCTTTACTCCAGTAAATGCCACAGAGCTGCTGGGTTGAGATAAGAGGAAGAGGTCATAGTGAAACTCTTTCTATGTTAAAAGGGATAGTTCACTCAAAAATGCTATTTAAAAATATCATATATTATAAATATTATATTTTATGTTATATTTTGTTTCATATAATATATTATTATATGTTTATATTATAGTTTGAAGAATATTTCAACTGCTTTTGTCCATAAAATGAAAGTCAATGGGGTCCAAAACCACACTGGCTTTCATTGTATGGACAAAATGATTTAAAATGTATTTTGTTTCACAAAGGAAAGAAAGTCATACAGGTTTGCAGAGACCAGTGTTATTTTAGTTACTATTAAAGTATTTATTAATATGTTGAATTAGCTTTTATTTTTATATTTTGCTTTTGTGATTTTTTATCATTTTTTAATAGTTCAAATTTTATTTCAATTTTGTTTTTTAACTTACATTTATTTTAATGGGGACATATCATAAAAATCTGACTTTTTCTGTGTTTACGTGCTATAGTCGGGTCCCCGGTGCATCTACCAACCCAGAAAACGTGAAAAAGGACAACCCAGTAACTTTGTTTTGGTAAGCCTTTCTCTGCAAGCCTGTGGAAAAACGAGATTCGCTCAGATTTCTCTCCCCTTCTGACATAGGAATGGGATCTTATTATAATATTACCGCCCCTTAATCTGCACGTTTTCACCCACAGCGCCGTTATTTTGTTTTCGCAAACAAAAACTGTGTGTATTGTGTGTATTTGACAGTTTAAACGCAGCAAAAAACGTGAAAGAGAAGTTACGCATGGTTACAGCCAGGTGTCTGTGTGCGTGTGGTTCAGATCAGAGCCGTTGGAAAACTCTTATTTAACGACTCTGCTTTAGATAAGTGGGCTCAGAAAACGATCCATTAGAAGTTTAAACTGATACAGCTTTAAAATGCGTGGAAATAATAAACTTTAATGATGAAAGAAGAACTATGCTATCTGTGAGAGTGATTGCCATATAGATGATAAATCAAAATCAAGCTGATGGGGGCAGCACACAGCAGCTCATTTGCATTTAAAGGCACATGCACGAAAACAGCCCTTTCTTGACTGTAGTCCGAAATGAGTATTTACAGCATGGATTTATAAATTACCTGTAATGTATTTTAAGCTGAAACTTAACTGACACATTCTGGGGACACCTGAGACATAAATTACATCTTGTAAAAATGGGCATAATAGGTCCCCTTTAATTCAGTTAGTTGCAAAGGCAACATTTTTAATAAAAAAAAATATATATATATTTTTTATATTTTATGTCAGCTTTATTACAATTAACAAAAAGCAATTTTTAATAGTTGTAATTTTTGTTTTAGGATAACACTGGGAGCGTGAATGGCAACACGAGGGCGAGTAAATGCTGACAGAATTATTACCACACTATATGGTTTGAGGTTATGTTTGCATATCCAAAATAGAATAGGGGAATGTTTACTGGAAAAGCAAACATCTATGTAAATCACAGAAATGAGTAGTGCTGATGAATTAGAGCCTTGTAGTATTCTCTAGCAGGCAAATCCAGCACAGTTCAGACGCCTACTAGGTCATGTAAAATAGTTAGATTTTTATGGGTGTGTATGTTTGATTGTGTGTTCCTACTTATTATTTCAAGTTGAATTCAGATCATAAACTCTAATAAAATATACAGTTGATACTTTCATCTGCTTGTTTTTAATTTACGAGCACTGTCTGCCACTGTCCTTGTCAGTCTGCTGAAAGCTTCGGTCAAACTTTAGAATACTGTTCCGTCATTAATATATAACTACACAGGAGCAAACGAGTAACGCAATATTAACATTATAGTAACTGCTATTAACTATCAAGAAACTCTGATTAACTAATTAGTAATAGCGCTCAGTTGAAGGAGGTAATTTACTATTATCTAATAGTAAATGTTACTTATCTAATCAGTAACTACTATTTTTTCATGTCTCCCAAGGGACTACTAAAAACTACTATATACAGGTTCAGATTTAATGTGAATAGGCTACATAATGTATAATTAATTCTAAAGTGAAGATCATAGTAACTCACTAGTAATGACTCAAGTATTACCAAATCCTTCAGAAGAAATGACTAGTTATTTGAAACAGTATTCTATGATACTCCCTATTAATGATTTGAATCATTACAATAATTAGTCATTCCTTCTAAAGGATTTGGTAATACTTGAGTAATTACTAGTAGGTTACTATGATCTTTATTTTCGAATTAATTTTTTATTTTCGGGTGGGGTAATTTGTTTTTGTACATTGAGTTTAATTTGTTTAGCGTGATAGTTTCATCCTTAAAATCGACTATAATACAATATATTGTTAGTCCCGAGATTCTTCACGTCAGTGAATACATACATAAGTCCGCTTTAATTGTTCACGTGCCCTTATGGTCTGTTGGTAAAACTTTTAAGCATGACTGGGTTCTAATCCACCCTCGTATATGTTTTTTAATTCTTTTCTTTTTTTCTCATTAAAACCAAAGCTGTTCACCAGTGATTGTATTTCAAGAGTAGGGACACGTTTGTGTGCATTTTGTTTTGTGATTTCACCGGAAAGAAAAGAGAGTCTCAGCAACAGTGTTAAGCAAGATTGAAGTGCTCATCTGTGTAAAGACTGTGCAGGAGCCTGATAACAGCGGCAACAAACACAACACATACCAGTGCCAGATTGACTTTTTTAACTAACTTTAAACTTTAACTTAAAAACTTTTTATGCGTTTTGGATGTTCATTTACACGACAACTGCATTTTGAAGGCCTGAAACTCAAGCTTTTGAAAACGTGTTTTTTTGTAAAAATGGTGACGTCATGGGAATACGTGTTCGGTTATAGGTGCGTAGTGTTTCTATACAAAGTAACATTGCCAGCTATTGGCCTGGCAGCAGAATACAATGCTTTTAATCGTTTTTGCAGATCCGTGTGAACAGGAATTGTTTTGACATCTGTACGCAAAAAAAGCAAAGGAAAAACTTTTACGTTTTAGAACAACGTGTAAATGTGCCCTTATTTAACAAACAAATTAAATGAATATTCTGCTAGTCAACTGGAGATGTTTAATTTGTATTAGGTACATCCGTGCAGCAAAATGTTACAAAAGGTGGTGGGGACATCTGTCCCACCCCAATATTAGCCTTTGGTTACTAGAATGTTAATATTGTGTTACTTATTTGTTCCTGTGTAGTTATTCATTAATGACAGAACAGTGTTACCAAAGCTTCTCATAAGTTAACCAAATCTTAGCAACCCCTCCCCACCGCCCAACGCTCGTCCCCTGTGACAACGCTCTGTCGCAATTAGTGTTGGGTTACGGGTGGAGTGCAGGAGGGCCGAGCGTTGAAGAGAGAGGTAGTATATCAAACGAAAAAACTGAACAGATGTGTGGACCATGGCAAATGTGCTGATGGAGGGCCCGTGTTGTTGCGTATTTGCTGAGGGCGGCACTGCTGACTTCACTCAAAAGAATACTAATCTACATGGTGCTCAACAATTTCTCTTATTTTTGGACTCGGCTCTGTAAATACATCAACCGGCAAGGCTCTTCTTTCTGGTTTCCTCATTCAATCACCTACTCTATCCATTCTCCATTCGCTCTTTCTCAATTTCCTGCCACTCTTCTCCAAGCTGTCATCTGTCCACTTCCTCCCCCATGACTGTTTTATGGCACTGTCAAAGCAAACTGCAAATTGAGCTTATTTTCCCTTTGGTAACTTCTTTTTCCTCCTCCTCCACCACCCGATCTCTTTGCTATTCACGTCCCTCGCTCTCCTCTGTCCTAATAGCTTAAGTTTCCCCTCTTTGTTCTTTCACTGACACCTAACATCTACCCTATAATCCTGTGTGCTGGTGCAGCAACTTTTCCTCTTGTCAGGGTGGCTACGTGCCTCATTCACTGGAGAGGAACAATCGAGACACCATTGACCTCCCTTCGCGCCTCGTGCCGTCCCTGGAGGGACTCATTTTGACTCATCGAGCCTACCATGCCAAACGTGGCTAGATTATGCTGTCAGCGGCCTGTAAATCAACTAAACTGGAAGTGCTTTATATCGCAGTGATCATGAAGAGGGTTAGGGGTCTGAATTATTACCGTCAGCCTGAGTCATAAAAACAGGCACAGGAACAAGATGGCTGGGATTGGAGTGAGTTACAGTTTGTTTGGGGTTTGGAAAGATGGAATTATGAATGGCTGCTGTAACTGAGATGGATGACAAATTAGTCATTTACATAAGACGGAGAGTTAAACTAGAATAGTGAAAGTCTAACAAAGATCATACATTCTTAAAAATAAAGTTTTTTATTGTTTTTTACACTAAAAGAACCTTTAACATTCATGGAACCTTTTCATTGCACAAAAGGTTGTTTATAAATAAAATATTCTTAACACTTAGAAAAAAGAACTGTTCACTGAAAGGTTCTTCTATGGCATCGCTATGAAAACTTTTGGAAACTTTATTTTTAAAAGTGTCAGGCCTTGATACAACCTGAGATGGACATTTAATTCAGCTCTGCAATGTCAGTTAGTCTTCTTACATAAACTGCTTGTTACAGAAAAAATGCATTGTGTTTTTCATTGTGTTTTTCATTTAACTTATAATAGGAGTCAGCTATTACAAATTGTGTAGTATTGGTCACACTTTAGATTAGGGTCCAATTCTCACTATTAACTACGACTTTTGCCTCAATAAACTCCTAATTACTGCTTATTAGTAAGGTAGTTGTTAGTTTGGGTATTAGGTAGGATTAGGAATGTAGAATACAGTTATGCAGAATAAGGCATTAATATGTGCTTTATAAGTACTAATAAACAGCCAACATCCGTAGTAATATCCATGCTAATAAGCAACTAGTTAATAGTGAGAATTGGACCCTAAACCCTAAATCTATTGTATAATATTAAATCTTTTATTTTAACTGGAATCAATTTAAATAGCAATGTTTTATTAAGTTTATTTTTTTCACCTATTTTGCATTTTTACCATTCTTTGTCTATTGGTCTATTTGTATATTTTTTCCCCTCTCGAATAGATTAAAGATGAATATCACACTGATATATTTGTGGACTATTTCTACAAATCAGTGGATTAATGTTGCATTAAAGTTGCGATGTAACTGAAGTAGCGACAGATCTTTTCTTCCATATTGTAATGTACATCTAAATGGATTATTGAAAAAGAAAAAAAAGGGTTCAATCAAACAGTCGATTATAAGGAAGAGGCGGATTTAGGCAGACTAAATGATTGGAGAAGTCAAGCATTCGTCACCAGAGAGAAGTCTGTCTTTTGACTGAAAGTTGTGACATTCTGATTTAAGATTAAGATGTCAAAACAATTGTAAAAATAAACATGCATGGATGAATCATTCACAATAACATTTTAGAAAATACATAGGGTGAATTTTCATTTCATGCCGACTTAATTATTTTTAAGGTGGTTGATCATAAAGAATCAGTCAAAATGAACTTGCATATGAGCTATTGAACTTCTGTGTGTAATTAGTGATTCTGTCATACATGCTGATGTTCACTGCACCATGGGAGAGAGAGAGCATCTCCTGCTGCCATCAGTGTCTTAATATTTCTTAATATGTGTAATCAAATTGAGTTTCTGATAGCATTAATGTAATCAAATAGAATGCTGAAACTAGTTTATTAACAGAATAAAAATTCTAGAATATAACTATTCTAATAATGAATAAAAATTAGGCTACTATTGTGCTGATATTACCAATATCTACTGTACAATGTGTTCCTTTATTTAACCTTATACTATGATTGCAATTTAATCAAATCAGTACAAAACTTCAGCTTTGTGATATAGAACAAAATGTCACTGAGATAAATTAACCAGCCATGTTTTAATCGGTCTGTTTGCTTAGTGTGCCTATTTGCTATTTATTTATTTATTTGATCTATTCCTTTCCCCTCTACATTTAACTATTCCAACATGTCTTTTGGCCTATTTGTAGATCTGCACGGTAATATCAAATAGAAATTTACAGAATAATTCCACACTGATTCATGCAATAATGTATTGGATAAATAATTATTTTGAAGAAGGCTGATCATAAAGACAAACACACCCTCTCCTGACACACCATCTATCCTCAGGAACTGTGATTGAAGAACGTAGGCTGATCTGTAAGCATTATTCAGCCACAGCCTTTGTATGCAATGCCACTTTATTCTGCAGCCTCTGTGTGTTTAAACCATCTCAGATCGAAATCAAAGTGAACTGCATTTCTGATCATTTTTCCGCATTAAATTGACAGACCCGTAACATGAGCAGGTTTGGAGAATATGGACTGTGTTGGAAACTAGTGAACTACCTACCTAGACAGCATTTTTACGCGTTCGAACGTTACGATACGCCCAAAAATGCGTTCTAGCTAGGCAGCTCACTAGGTTTGAAGACACAGCCAGGGTGTGAGGTTTTTGACATGCATTTCTGTTTGTAGACACATCATCAGCAACCACTTATCTGAATAGATATGTTAACTAATGAACCAGAAAACAATGAAAAATCACTTTTCGGCTTTGCAACACAGATTACAAGCCGAATGAAGTACCAGAATCAGTTTCCTCAGTCAAACGCACGGCCCGTTCCTCACAGCATCATCCGCCGCGATACAGGCACGCGGAAACGAATGCATCTTACCTGCTCGCGCGCTGAGAGCTCTTTCTCCAGCTGCCGGTGTTTGTTATGCCACACCAGATAATGCAGGTGGTAGCGACTCTTCTCCGGAGTTTTTCTGGCAGAAATCATCCTCAGTGCATAGTTCGCTGCTGCTCTCTCTCCCGTTCCGTTTCCCTGCTTTTGTGCGATATCAGTTACTTTTGTAAAGGGCGCGTGCTAGGCTATATTATTATTGCTGAGACGACCGATAAGGGCATCTCTCTCCCTTTTCTTATCCAGCATCCCTTTTTGCATAGTAGCTTGGTATTCAATGTCTCTATGTTGAAAGGCAATTTAAAGCTAACGCGTGTGCTTGAATGCTCTCCGTTCTGTTCTCCACTCCTCCTAGCCTCTTCTCCCTCTCCTCTCTCACTCAAACGCGCGCGCACACGCTCGTTCGCTTGCGGAGGCTGAAAGGAAAGGCAGGGCTCTCGAAAGCGACTCGCACCTATGAGACATTGAACTTCGGCGTGTGATTCTGTCATACATGATGCTGATGCTGCTCACTGCACCATGGGAGAGAATACATAGAGAAAACATCGCATGCTGCCATCTGTATTAATATTTCTTAATAATTATCTCATAGAATTTATTAACAGAACATAAATTTAGTAGATTAGAATTCCGCCAGTTTTATCAATTGATATAGGCATTTTAAATACAAAAGTGTTCTTTTATCCATATCATCCAGAGACTAGACTTATTAACCTTGACTGAAACAAGACCAAATCAATTAGTACAAAACTTGAACTTCTGCTTTCTGAAATAGAATAAAATGTAGGCCTATAACTGAGATAAAATTAATGTTTTAAATTAAGTTTTAACCTGACTGTTTTAATTAGTCTGCCCATCAAAATAAATGTCCCACGACTATTTATTAAAATAGAAAATGTATTTTCTATCGTGCTGATATTATTTATAGGCTATATAGTGTGAAACGTATACCTTTATCCATACAATCCACCCATCTAAACCAGGCTATAAAACTGCAATAATCAAATATTCAAATTTGTGCTTTCTCACATTAAACATGATCACAATATAAACATGTCAGTGGTCAGATGTGTTGTCAGTGGAAACCCTATTTTAAGTAACTAATTGATTAATATTATACAATTCCAAAGATTTAAAAGTAACATTAAATATATGCTGAAAAAAGTAAAATCCAAAAGATATGCATGTTTTATTGGTTTACTTTTTCAGTTTTGCCCCAATTATTAGTAAAATTTTTAGATTGTATACTTTATTGCTTGCAGATTTCTGTTGGGTTTTATTGAGCTACTGTGCAAATTTTAAAAGCATTTTTTAATGTATGTTTATGTTTCTGTAGTTGTGACAATAGAGCACATTCTTCACTTTAGTCTATCCAGAAAGAAAAAAATACAAGCAAATGTATTTTAATGGCTTGACAATAGAATATAATTTGGAGTATTAAAATATTTTAGTCAGAGTATTAAAATAATAAAGTAAAGTATAATTTTTTTTTTCTTGACCACATTCAATTTACTGAAAAAGGTAAAAAAATAAAAAAAAAATATATATATATATATATATATATTTATTATAGGCCTACTTAATGTTTATTAATTCGAGGACTATGGGTAGGCTATGCAAATAAAGTTATGCAAAATTAATCTACTCTGTCCCTGGTGGGCATGACTGCATGGTCCCTCTGCTCTGTCTGCCCCCGCCTGTGCAATAACGACGGTGGGGCAAGAGAAAGAAAGCGAGAGAGCGAGAGACAGACGTCAGAGAGAGGGAGAGTATGCAGCCCGCCATACAGAAGTGTACAGGGCAGTGGATGTAAATAAACCGTGTACTGTATCCATACTTTTCTTATTCCCACCCACTTTTGCCCGAGACAGAGACGGGGCTTGGATAATGGTCGGGGGAAAAAGGATTAGTGGGGACGCCCAAAATTAAATAATCTGATATCGTAAGGGTAAGGGGCCTTCAGAAAAAAATTATTCATTCAGAGGAATCGCAAAGTCCTTGCAGCGTTAAGGCAGAAGACACCGCAGAAAAAAGGAAGGAGAGAGTGAAGGGTGAGGACCGGGAGCGCTGGAGAGCTCGTCGCCGGCTTCCGGACATTCAGGGCGGCAATAAAATCGCAGACGTCGCTCCTGGGGGGACATCAAGCCATATATCTTAAGTATTGGACTAAAATCTCTGGAAGCGGTAGATTTTATTTCAGCGATGTCCAGGAAAGTCCAAAGAAGCGAGGTGTGCGCCGACTGCAGTGCACCAGGTAAGGCTGAGATTTATGGATAGAGGCGTTGTTGTGAGCTGTGGTTGTCCGGAACTTGGTCGAGCGCGGCGGCAAGCGGTTGAACAACAAGCCCACATATGCGCAGGGATACTCGGTTAAGCGCGTCAGGAAAATGGCCGAATATTAAGGACTATACTGCGGCCCACCAAATCTGCTCCCTTAAACCTACTCTTAATTGACTACTGCATGTATCTTTTGTTCATAATACGATAGAACAATTACCCATAAATTAGACCCTTTTATCTATTTACAAAACTTGTATGGCTATAAATTTGATCTTCTAATTGCAGCTACTCTTCCGTTGCTAAAGTTTTATCCGTTGCTTGTTAGCACTCATTCTAAGCCAGTTGACAAGCCTGCGGACTGCTGTCAATTAAAAGCACCAGATTTATACTATAGGCCGGCCCTTGTATATGCACATATTTTAGTGACAGATAATTATGTTAATTTAAAAGTGAGTTTTAGTTGATATCGAGCACGAAAACGGACTCTAGCGAACGATGCTAACTGACAGTAGGCTCGGTTGCCAAGTAGCCTGCGGACTCTCGTATGACTCCCTTTCTCTGTATTTCATTAAAATACACTGTTTTTACAAACGTTAAATGCATGCATTATGGAGTACTAGTTCAGTTTGTCTGGTACTGGTTTTCGAATCTAGTTAATCTGAACTTGGGTTGAGACTAGTTAGTTAACTAGCGTTAGCAGGTTGACAGGACACATCAAACTCTGACGTGGGTCAGTATTTGCTTGTGTTCGTGCACAACTTTGCTTTTAGATAACAGTTTTGTGGGTAGATCTTGATTAGCTACACATTTCCTGTATGTTTATTAACTTGTTTTGTTTATTTCTTATACTATGTGCTGTTTCAAAGTATATAAATGGCATTTTATGAAACATAATTTATTTGATTTATAATATATATATATATATATATATATATATATATATATACAATTATTTTTTTCCAACAGGAATATTTCTGTGTGCTGCTGTATATTGTTGATAGTTAATTCATTAGTTTCTTATTCTTTATAATTTTCAAAAGCAACAAAAATGCTTAAACCAGCCTAAACTGGTTTACTGGTCTTAGCTGGTTTAAGCTGATCTCCCAGTCTGGCTAAGCTGTTGTGTAGCTGGTCTTCAAGCTGGTCTCTCAGCATGACCAGCTGAAAAGTGCCCAAAGCCCCTCTAAAACCAGCCAACAGACCAATATGACCAGGCTGGGACACCAGCTAAAACCTCAAACAAGCTTATGCTAGTTTAAGGTACTACTTTTTTATGATTATGAGCAGTGGCAAAAATCATAGTTAGCAGCAATGATACGTAGATCTATTTGATGTATAGGTTTCCACTGACCAAGGTTGCTACATAGTTGAGCATATGTTTGAGTTGTTCATAACCATTTCTAGTCCCATCACACGTGCCCTCGAGCGAGGCATAATTTTCTAAATACTACCGTGAAAAAGATGGAAGTCGACCCTGCATTTATGTTTTAAATATAGAGGAACTTCCTACGTTGTTCGGCTTTTAGTCGTTTGTCCCAAAATGTATTGCTCAATAAGTTACCAGCAGTTTAAACCACCCTAAAAAAGACATAATAAAGCCTTTAGTTGTTTTCAAAACATATTTTTGATGCTGCTCAGCTGTGCCATCACTTCTAGCTCACCCTTGGCCTTGCTCATTTAGCTTTACCGTCCCCACGGGGGGACCAAGGGGTGATGCGGGGGGCATGACAACTGCTCCCTCATCCACAGCTGCTCTCTCTCCAGGAATGTACGTGTATGTGGGAGTGTGTCTCATTTTTGACAGTTTAGTTCTGTTTCACCACCTCAGCTACCTGCAGTCATACTCTAAGGTCGGCCTCAAACACTGTCACAAATGCCCCTGGCTGACCACTCCACAGCTGATCGCTTGTGTGTCTTTTTGCATCCTCACACACTGCATCCTCACACACTCCTCACACACTCCTTGTCCTTGCATTGGCCTGTCCGGCGGTGCTGATCAAGCTTGTCATTTTCGTGTTTGACATGTTGTGTGAATGTAGCTAATGGTGAGAGTGTCGGAAGGTGAGGAACAGATGACTGAGAGAGGGGGAGGAGGAGGAGGGGTGGCGGGCAGACAGACAGATGCATTCTGGTAAATGTGTTATGGGAATGAATGAATGTGTGGAAGATTGTCAATTGCATGGCCACTGAGGACTGAATGGCGCCGTGTGCAATGAGTCTGTGTGTGTATGTAAGCGTTAAAAGTGTGTACATGTAAAATTTTATTAGACGCAGAGAGAAAGTCAGGTTTGTGATGGGGGGGGGGGGGGGGGTGTGGGGGGGGTAAAGATGTTCTGTTAATGGTTTCAAGCACTTCTAGGAAGGATGAGCATGTTAGTTAAGAAGTATGGCATCATCTTTGATTTTCCCACATGCAGGTGCTCCGCTCCATCTCTAAGAATGTCTGCCCATCTTTAGACAGTAAAGTGGATTTAATAACACCATATTATTTTCAATTAAGCCAATAAATCTTAAATTCTTAACCACATGCAAGATTTAAACTGTTGGCTGTAATATAAACATTTGGTGGATTAAAATAAGCCTTATCTTCTCCTAAAAATAAGGAGACAAGCAGACCTTTTAATCTACATGAATTCAGGCTTTTTTTTTTTTTTTTTTTTACATTGAATGACTCCTTCTATTACTTCCACTAAAAGAGAATATGATCGTATCATCTTTAAAACGTTCATTTGTGTGAATGTGAGAGTTAAATAAAAACTTGTTTCATTTGCTGTCTTTTAATTGTATAAACACTACCATTCAAAAGTTTGGGGGTCAGGATTTTTAATAGTTTTATCTGGTGCTTTTTATTATTTATCTCATTTGTGAAAGAAATTAATACTTTTAAGGCCCATTCACACCAAGAAAAATAACTATAGCGTCCACACCAATGCACGGTAACCTTCTGTTTATTATAAGCATGCGCTGCAGTTGTGTCATCTGACTCAAGCTCTTTAAAGCCCGGGACACACCAAGCCATCGTCGGGGCGTTTTTGATGGTCGGCCGACAAAGTTTTCCCGGTGTGTTCTGCACCGTAGGCTCTAGTTGGACACCATCAGGTTTTTTGGTAGAATCGGCATCGGGCTGTCGGTGAAGGAGAGAACTCTGATTAGCTGTTCAGCTTAGTGAATGAGTCATTGCACAAGAATAATCGCAAAACGAGCAAAGAAGTCAAAACGGTACAGATAGAAGACTGTAGATAGAATTTTACACCATCTTACCGAGTGTTGCTGGGTGAATATTTTAATATTAACATGAGCTGAGTGGAATAAATAAAGTGATCAGCAAGATTGATATTCAAAACGGTAAGCACACGCTGGTTTGTTTACGGTTTGTGTATTTGCAGCCTGCAGCGTCAGTTTCCCTTTTTGAATGACGAATATAGACAAATATATACGCGCATACTAACTGAGAATCAGCTGTAGTTCTCTCGGTGTGTTCAAGTGCTGCTTTTTTGCCCCGACAGGCGATGCGACAACACAGTCGGCTTTCATCCGTGCTAATTCTGTGCCTTCGGTTTGGTGTATCCCTACCCTGTCAATCTTTTTATTGTTCATCGGCTGGAAAAAATCGTTCTGAAAGGGATTATAATAATATTGTTCCTTTGTGCCATTACCGTTATAGTTGTGATGTGGACTCTGCTATTCTTTTACATTTAGAAAGATTTTTAAAACTATATCTTTATCATTATAGTTAGCTTCCCTGGTGTGAATGGGCCTTAATTATAATAAAACAGTTATTTTAAAATGTAATAGTATTTTACAATACTATTTTTTAATTTTAAAACTGTAAAAAAAAGACCAACCCTGCTGTCTACATATCAGTATTAACATCTTCCATTTTTAGATGGCATATTGTTTTTGCATTCATACGGGAAATCAATAATCATGTTATGACACTGTTTACATCAGTGCAAAATAATCTTCCTATCACTCTAATCATATCAAGCCCCTGCTTAGTGAGATTCTGTGGATGAGATTATGTGCTTGAAGCATTGTGGGTGCTGGTTTAATTTTAGCTAGATCCTAGGGGCCTGTGGCAGTCAGAGGCATACTTCTGTCACATTTTTCTGTTTACCTGAATGTCACCTTGATCCCGAGTCCTGACTATGCTCGTACCCTGCCTTATATGAGGACAGCCCTTTGCCTCAGACAAGCTCATTCCGAGCAGACATGTGGACCAACAATAAAGCTTTTTTTATGCCATTACTTCAGATGTCTACTTATTTTCATCAGCCCCAACAAAAATTATACTATTATTATTTCATTTTTGCAGGATTTGTGTATATGTGTCAGAAAGAGATCCTATAATTTCATTAAACATTGTTTTCACATTTTATTATGTTTTTAATTTGCAATAATAGCTGGAAATTATACAACTTTTAATAACTAATGTAACATGACAGCTATAAATTCATAAATGCACTTTTGCTAGCCAAATTTTGTCTTTTGTTTTATAATTGTCTAACAAATCATTCTCACAATTTCCACAACCGCAACTGTGTTACCCAACTAAACTTTGGTGACATTTTCTATCTGCAGAATCGATGACAACTGTGTTCAATATAGCACTAAAGCTAAAAAACAAATTAAGTTATATAAGATGTAGGGAAAAGGCCCAGGAATATAAAAATGCTGTTGTTTTTGTGATAGTTTTTTTTTTTTTATAGAAGTCAGCCCTCGATTGATGTTGTTTTTTGCTCATTCTCTCTGATGAAATGTGCTTTTATGTGTGTTCAGACCCGGGCTGGAGCAGTATAAACCGAGGGGTTCTGATTTGTGATGAATGCTGCTCAGTGCACCGGAGCCTGGGCCGACACATTTCCATCGTCAAACACCTGCGACACAGTGGCTGGCCTCCTTCCTTACTGCAGGTAACTAAAAGAGCCTCTCACACACACGTATTTCGGCTGGATCATAGTCTAACAAATGCGTGCATGTGTCTCAGATGGTGCAGACCTTGGCCAGTAACGGCGCTAACTCGATCTGGGAACACTCCCTGCTGGATCCAGCACAAGTTCAGAGTGGGCGCAGGAAACCGAACCCACAAGATAAAGTCCAGTAAGCCATCTCATCAACCATTCATGCATCATATACCAGAATGTCATAAAAACAGAAGAATGGCGGTGTAATTTTTGTTTTATTGCTCTGTGCAGTATATAATTGTTCTCCTGGAGCTCCATGTAATAGCAGACCACTGAGACTAGACTGGCAAATATGCTCACT
The DNA here is from genome assembly GCA_039654625.1 of Rhinogobio ventralis. NCBI lineage: Eukaryota > Metazoa > Chordata > Actinopteri > Cypriniformes > Gobionidae > Rhinogobio > Rhinogobio ventralis. The sequence continues at coordinate 19,772,044 of CM077199.1, forward strand.
CAGAATAAATGAGAGGAGATTTTAAAAGTAAAATACAGAGTAATTAAAGTGTAATTTGTCAGTGCAGTGGCGCAGTGGTTAGCCCACTCTTATTCACGCATCATACGCTCGTACAGGTGATGAAATTTTGAGTATTAGGTATTAAAGTAATGAAGTATTTATTAGGTATTTAAATACAATCATGTTGATGCATAATCTGGATCCAAAATTAACTTTTTGCCACACCTGCCAGTAGCGAGTGCATTGAGAAAATTTGTAAAAAAAAGAAAAAAAAGAACAGCATTTATTTAAAATAGATTTTTTTTGTAACAATATACACTGCGATTCAAAAGTTTGGGGTCAGTATTTTTTTTTCTTTCTTTTTTTGAAAGAAATTAATACTTTTATTCAGCAAGGATGTTAAATTGATAAAAAGTGATAGTAAAGATTTATATGGTTGGAAAATAATTATCTTTTGAATAGAATACAACTGTATTCTATATAGTGTATATACACTGTGTATTGGCTATGAAATTGTATTTTATAAAATTGATTACATTAAAAAATAAAAGTGTGTATATATGTGTGGGTGTGTAATTTATATCATTTTTCTTTTCACCATATTTGTAACAAACAGCAGACAAATACTGTGAACTTTTACAGCTTCTGTTTATTTGAATGGGGAAAGACCAAGCTAAACTTTTGATGGTTAGATCTGGTTTTCCAGATCTTTAATTGATGATTTGTATGGCTTGATTTGACTCAATTACATCAGAGAAGGAACCTTTTTTTAAATAAACAGCCTTGACAGTATTGATGTAGAGAGGACCATGTGTCCCATTTTGTATCGATTCATTGATTTTGAAATTGATCTATTGTATTTATGTTTCTATCTCTCACCCCACAGCCCCACTAAGTCAGAGTTCATTCGCGCCAAGTACCAGATGTTAGCCTTTGTCCACAAGCTGCCCTGCCGTGATGATGATGGGGTCACTACGAAGGACCTCAGCAAGGTGAAACATCAAGACATCACCTTAAACTCTTTATCTCAGTCTCTTCCCTATGGATCTCATTCCATCTTTCCTCCTCAGCCTCTCTCTGCTCCCCACTGTCTGTGCCCTTGCAGGAGGGCCCTTAAAATGACACCCTGCTAGTGAATAAATGTGCCTTCCTCAGTGCTATTGAACGGCCCTAATGAGAGGTTACACAGGAGGTCTACTTGCTGGGTCCCTCTGTCTTTTTCTCTCACTCACTCACTTATTCTCTTGTTCTTGCCTGCAGCAACTGCACTCAAGTGTGCGGACAGGAAGTCTGGAGACGTGTTTACGGCTGCTGTCACTGGGGGCACAAGCCAACTTCTTTCACCCGGTAAGATCTGCCATCTCGCACAGTTCTGTCTTTGCTCTGTCAGTTATTCTACATCATATCTAAATTTAGATCTTATGATTACTAGATTGTTAGATATCACAAAGAATCCATTTCTGTGTCAAACTATGAACATTATTGTTCATTGTATCCAACTGTTTTTATAACATTAGATTTTTTTTCAAATCTGATCCAATGCATACATATTTTCTAAACCAAAATCTTTCTAGTTTTCTGTCCTTTCTTTCCTCTAAAATATCACTATGGCAAACAATGTACATCAGATATTGGCTACATTGTCGGAAAAACAAAAGTAGATTTCATTACTTGCAAAGATTAACATAACAGCAGAGTGAACAGAGCCTGCAATCTGCTGTGGTCAAACGTCTGATGTTCCCTCCACAGGAAAAGGGCACAACCCCGTTGCATGTGGCCGCCAAAGCGGGGCAGGTTCTGCAGGCCGAGCTGCTGGTGGTGTATGGGGCAGATCCAGGAGCTCCAGATATCAATGGCCGCACACCTATAGACTATGCCCGGTAAATTCAAAACACAGGGGTCACTAGCGCCTCATTCCCGATCTGTCTGTCTGTCTGATGTTTTTGCAAAGAAGTCTGTTTTATGCTCACCAAGTCTTGATTTATTTGATCAGAAATTATATTGTAGTAATATTGTGTACAGTTGTACAGTAATATTGTGAATTATTACAATGTAAAATTGTTTTCTATTTTAATATATTTTCAAATGTATTTTATTCCTGTGATGGCAAAGATAGTGCATTACTCCAGTCTTCAGTGTCACATGATCCTTCAGAAATCATTCTAAAATGATGATTTGGTGCTCAAGTAACTTTTTTTTTTATTATCAATGTTGCTTAATATTTAACAATAATATATAATACAAACAGTTGCTTAATATTTTGGAAACTGTGATACATTTTACATGATTCTTTGATGAACAGAAAGTTCAAAAGTACAGCATTTATTTGAAATGGATATCTTTTGTTTTATACATTTATTTATGGTCACTCAATTTAATGCATCCTTGTTAAATGAAAGTGTTGATTTCTTTCAAAAAGAAAATCTTACTGACCTCAGACTTTTGAACAGTTGTGTGGTTTATTGTCTCTATGAAATTGATAAATATACAGAAATTAAATACAGTTATCAAACACTTAACTGTATAAATTATAATTATATACTTAATTTGTATAATTTAATAAGACTGCTCTTATGAGAATATTCAACAAAATGGGCATTTTGGCATAATTCTGTGTTACTGTTTGTTCAAGCGCGAACGAGAACTGGCGCACATCTTCTTGTGACAGACATTTGTCTTGTGGCACTTGAATAATTTAAAAACATTTGCGTGTATAAGAGCGTGAACATATAATGTAACCCTAGCCAAATCAGGGAAAAGCAGATGCTGCGTATGCATATTATATTTGATTTGTATGATCATTTATTTATATATTATTATATATTGTTATTGTAGGTTTATAGTGATCTAGAGTCTTCAGTTTGTGATGTGACTATGTTCTTACAGGCAAGCAGGTCACGTGGAGCTTGCCGAGCGCTTGGTGGAGTGTCAGTATGAACTCACGGACAGACTGGCCTTTTACCTGTGTGGACGTCGCCCAGGTGAGCTTTAGAATATTATAACCAATCAGCATAGTATAAGACTCGTTTTACAGTATTCAGTATTTCCTTTAATAAATCAAATTGTTGTTGCTTCATAGAAGTCCAAATTGCAGTTAGTGTTGTTAAAAAGGTTTATAGTGCATTTCTAACATATTAGAAATATATATAGTTCAGTGCGCTTTCCCCACAAAAATAGGCTCAGCGACAAAACACTTATTACACCTAAGCTTCTGTTGTGTGGCTTACACATGCAGCGTGAATACTGTAACCTGTTAATTGAAATAAAAATGTCCTGTTTGCATTTGTGGTGTGAAACAATCTGTCCTCCCAAATGAGAATGCAAACTTCAACATGTCTGTGTTTTTGCAGATCACAAGAACGGTCATTATATCATCCCTCAGATGGCTGACAGGTACATTGTGTATGAGAGTGTGTCTGATTCAAAATAGAAAAAATACTGTGTATAAATGTTGAAATGCATCAGTGCAGTTTAATACCTGTCATTATGCATGATATCCTCCCTCAAGTCTTTTCCATAGCGCTGCCCATACAGGGTAGATGCAGTGTGCTAAGATCAGTTGGCAGCGGGTGTATTTGAGTGTGCTGGCCAGCAGGTTGCGCCACACGGTCAATCAGTTTGCATTAGGGCAAATAGTGTGTCCTCAACCTCTGCGCTGACACCTCAAATGCACCACAACTGAAAGAACTTTACTGATCTGTCCAGAAGTAGTGTTGATATGGGGTCTATCCCTTTTCTTTCTCTCTCTATCTGTCTGTTTTCTGCTCACTTTTCGGTCTCGCTCACTCGTTCTCTGTTCTCTTCATTGTGCTGCGCTTTTGGAGGCAGAGCTCGCCCTAAGTGCCCGACGCAGAGGTATCTCTTTCTCTCTCTTCTCATCCCCCTCTCCATAAACCCTGCTCTTTCTTTCTCACATGGCCTTCATCTGGATGTGGGTGTCTGAAGGGATGAGGCAGGAGTTGGAGAAAATACCTACACTTGTACATTATCCTGTTATTTACACTTTTAAAGTCAACATGAAATCAAAGTTGACCAATATTACCTAAATACATCGTCCTTGTCATATTGTGCACAATTTAATGCATGTTATCATTCAGTGCTCCACCTCAGAAAAAAATGCCCTTTTACCTTGGCCACGCAGGCTATAATTCTAACCAATAGCCAACTAGTTAATGGTTTTAGTTAAAAATAACACTGGTTTTAGCATACTGTTGTTGGTAATGTTGTCTTTCGTGCTTACGTTTAAAACAATAATTCAGTTCTGGTTAATGTTAATTGAAGTAAAACAGTGTAAACTCACATTTAGGTGATAGCATTCTAGCATGGAGCATCACAATCCAATTAATTCCTAATGGATTAAATCAAGTTAAAAAGCACTGTTTTTCCTCATTGAAAAACCTAAGTACGTCTCCTCCTCATCTTTTTCAGCTGCCCATGTCCCGTTCCCACACTTCATCCATTCATCCAGTTCCTCATTCCCACCTCTCTGCTTTCCTCTCTCCTCATCTTTCTCTGTCCGCATGACTCCAGCATCCTTTTACTCCTGTGTCTTTGTCTTTGCGTAGCCTGGATCTCTCTGAACTGGCCAAGGCAGCCAAGAAGAAGCTTCAAGCGGTGAGTGATGCAGGTTAATGAGCTGCTACAGAGAATTAAGGGAATTTGAGTTTTTAGACAGGCACAACACAAAGCAACAACTGATAAAAGCTTTTCCATGTTCAGTTTTGACGCAAACACCAATGAGTGTACAGCCAAAATTCATAGCCTTTCAGAATATTCTCCATTTAATAGTGTGTCTCCATTTTTTTCAGTGTCTGGGCTATTTCTCTCCAGAAATTATAAGCGAATAAAAAAAGCCTTCGTAGTCGTTTAAACTAGAGTTGTGTGTATCTCTTACCCCCCTCACCCATGTGCTTGTCAACACGGGGATCTATTGTTGTTGTCGTCTTCAATAGTTTGGTGTTTGGATTGTTTATTTTGTGAAGCAATGGGAAGGGGCGGCGGAAACTAAATGGAGCAAAGAAAATTTAGGTTGCTTTGAGCTTAGCATACAGTCGCATAAGAAAAATCCATCTCCGCACAAACATTACGTGCGTACTATGCCAAATAATGAAATTTACATCACGTGCACTGTACTCATACCTTAGCGTACATATACAAACCGAAGTATCCACCTTATTTTTCATGTAAAAGCAGGCGCAGCCATTTGTAAATTAAATGTGTCTGGCCTTCAGTGTCATCCTCTTCCAGTTATTTTTAGCTGGTCAAAACAGCTCATTATGCTGCTTGATATTGCAAACTGGTAATTCTTACCATATGTGACCCTGGACCACAAAACCAGTCATAAGTTGCACGGGTATATTTGTGGGAATAGAGCTCTGGAGGTTGACGTCACGCAGCCTAAACTCAAACTTTGGCAGGCAATCAGGGGAGCGCTAGACCGCGCGGCTGTAGCATTGGTATCTATAGTGGTCGAAAAATAGTTTAAAACCAGACTGTTTAAACCTTACTATTTCAACATGGTGGACAGCTGCTGTGCGCCAGGATGCCAGAACAGGCGGGGGAAAGCAATTACATTTATTGATTATGACTGATTTTATTTGACATGCACAACACGGACCGATGGGACAGATGTTTTGGACGGGTTCGTGTAACATAGTTACTATGTTAGTAACTATGTTACTATGTAGTAATATAGTTGGACCGCTAACATAGTAATCTATTTACGTTTTCTCTCTTAAAATGTAAGCGCGTGTATATGTCAGCATTGTCATATACGTGTAAAGAATTTAAGTCTGTCATGTAAAACAAGAGCTTATTGCAGTTCTTATTGTATGCAGTTCAGTCTGTCTGCTATTTTATTCTATTTGTTAACGTTACTCCTGATCGGAGGCTTCCGTATGTATTTAGTTTATACGTAGATTTAGGCTTCAGCTAAGTTTAACGGTGCAACGCAAAAATATTAGTGCCCATTTACGTCAAAACTAGGCTAGTTGTAACTTGCGCACAGCTGGTGCAACAGGTGTCCTGACAGAAAAGCTATCCGTTCCTTTATTGATACACGTGAAAAGCACCCTAGGGGCATTATGTGGATCTGTTATGTTTAATCTATTAAGTTTTGCTATGTACAGGTCTATGTCTTTTGAATTAAAATGCGCAGTGAACTCTGTTGCCTTGAAACTCATGCTGGCGTCATTCATTTCATATTCGCTCCCGGCTGTTCCTGCCTGCCAATATGGCGTTGTAAACAGAATGGGTCACGTGACGTCCGGAGCTCTATAGCTAACAATACATTCCTACTGTAAATATATCAAAAATTTATTATTACTGGTAATATGCATTGCTAAGGACTTAATTTGAACAACTTTAAAGGTGATTTTCTCAATATTTAGATTTTGAGACCCTCACCCTCAGATTCCAGATTTCCAAATATTGTCCTAACCTAACAAACCATACATCAATGGAAAGCTTATTTATTCAGCTTTCAGATGATGTATAAATCTCAATTTTAAAAAAATTGACCCTTATGACTGGTTTTGTGGTCCAGGGTCACATATAATTTTAATGTATTGTCGTAATTATAAACACACTGGACTGTAGCGTAAATTGTTTTACCGTTTACTGCACGTTGTTGTTCTTCTAGTTATTTCCCTATAGCAGCTAATGAATCGGCACATTCACAGAAATTAGCTTACTTCCGTGTTGCAAAATAAGGTGGATACTTTGGGAAGTTACATCCAAATTTACTTCAGTATTCTGACATATGTCCGAGGGAAATGGAATATTGAATGAGAAAAAATAGAGGGCAGGGAGTGGTTAAGGATGATCTGCCCAAGCTGTCAAAAGGATGTCATCAGAGAAGGAATGATATTCGAAAGATAGATTTTGACTAAAGACTATGAAGGCAAATCAATGTTTTATGTGGATTAACTTGCACGGATTAATTGGTCACCACAAAACTAGTAATGTCCGCTAACAAAGCAAATGAGGTCAATTTAGATTTTTTGCTAAGTTTTCATCCTAACCAGCAATATCAAGTAAACAGAACCTTTTCTTGGCCATTTGGTTTTTATTTCTGGACTATTGCACTAGGAAGCTCCACCCACACTGAAATCTCATTGGTCTTAAACTTACTTGTTGCAGGAATTCCTGGTTGGGAATGGGATACAGTGTTAGCCTCTTTTCTCGAGAGATTTGAGATATATATGTTTGACAAATTGTTCAAATACTTAGAAACTCAGTAGATAAATTTAGTAGATGCTTTGAGTTGCTTTTAATCTTTATTTAGTGTCTTGTTGGAGCATGTTTTGTCTTCTCACTGATGCCTTCCTGTAGTGTGTGCTCTGATTTTGCTGTGATTTTTGTGTCTACCTCCCCCCCCCCCCCCCCTTACCTGAATCTTAATGCCACATACTGATATGTTTGTGTGTGTGTGTGTGTGGACACAGTTAAATAACCGCTTGTTCGAGGAGCTGGCTATGGATGTGTACGACGAAGTGGACCGTAGAGAGAATGATGCAGGTAAGACTCAAACCCCCATCTGTTCCTGTCCCAGCTTTCCCTGCTTCTCACTCTTTTCCTAATGTAGTTATGGAACTGTCCAGAGGCGTGGGGACAGTTGTAGTCGTGTCCCTGGAGACGCAGTGATCGGTGTGTTGTATAAACACTGACTATAGAAGGACTTTAGCAGTGCAGTCTGCCTGTAGAGAAGGGAGGGAGAGGCGCTTAGATGGAAGGAGGGTGAAAGGGAGCGAGAGCAAGGGAGTGCCGCAGGAATTCTCTCCTCCTTCTCTCTCTCGCTCACTCTCTCTACTCCCGTTCCTGGTTGTAGAGGAGAAGAGGTAGCATGCTAGGGTGGCAGACTGAGAATCTGATGGTAAGCAGGGCTGGGAGCGAGGCAGGGGGCCAAGCACACACAAACTGAATGGGAGGGGTAGATGTGTACTCTCTGAAACTTCAGGGCTATGACATCGGAGTCTGTTTGTTTATATTTGTCTTGTTTATATTTGTCCGTTCTGTTTCTCTCAGTGTGGCTGACAACTCAGAACCACAGTACGCTTGTGACCGAACGGAGTGCCGTCCCCTTCTTACCCGTCAACCCTGAATACTCAGCGACACGCAACCAGGTAACATGCACAGCATTTTATTCCTGAGCTTCAGAGGATGTGTTTGAAGTATGTTTAGGAGGAAGCTCTCCGCTCCTGCTGCCCCCTTGCGTAAGCTGCCGTCACTTCCATGCGGGCCCGTTTTTGATGGAGGCACAAAAGAGAGATGATATCTGGGGTGCAGCAGACACAGGGCTAAAAATAGACATTTTGTAGCTGTACAAACGTCTGAGGCTCAGGTTTGGCCAGCAAACCAACGAATGGATGTTTTCCAGCTGCGTAACTGCTGCAGACACACGACGGCTCCCTCCCCCTCTGTGTTTCCACTGGCATCCTTGCATGACCTTCTCTGTATTTCTGCTTGAAATAGTTCTTTTATACTGCAAGACCACTAAGTGCGTTCACTCGGGGGCACGTTTCCTGCGGGCTGATTGGCCAGGCTGAGAATTTCCTGTTCCTTTGCGCATACATGAGACATGGAAAGAGATGATGGGAGGAGGGACGCGCACGCCCAGTGGTCAAGAGTTGGAACACTGAACTGTTGATGTGGCAGAGTTTTCCAGCCTTTAATATGTCCAAGTCGCCCTCAGCTAAAACAGACTGTTCTGTAATATGTATTGCAGAGTGACCAAGTGCCCAAATAAAACTTTGTCAAATTAGCAAGTTTCACCTTATAATCAGGCACAGATTCCCGCAGATTTCCTGTATGGCCATCATTCATATAATTCTACTCATCCCACAAAACTTTCGTATTCGGTTATCAAAAGCATGTTCTCTCCATTTAACATGTTCTATGAAGTTTCTATGGTGTGGGCGCTATGTATCTTTTCTGCTAAATTCCACAAATTTTGCCCAAACATTTGTGTAAAAAGTTTAAGAGTTTGTTTATAACTATATAATTTATTTGTAAAACTACATTAATGATTCACACTACCATTCAAAAGTTTAGGATCAGTAAGATTATTTACTGTAAAGTATCTCTAATGCCCACAAAGGCTGCATTTATTGGATGAAGAATACAGTAAAAACAGTAATATTGTGAAATATTATTACAGTTTAAAATAACTGTTTTCAGTTTCAGTATATTTAAAAATATAACCCATTCCTGTGATTGCAAAGCTAAATTTTTAGCATCATTACTCCAGTCTTCAGTCATGTAATCCTTCATAAATCATTCTAATATGATGATTTGTTGCTTGTTTCTTATTATTATCGATGTTGAAAACAGTTGTAATGCTTAATATTTTTGCAGAAACAGTGATTCTTTAATGAATAGAAAGTTCAAAAGCATTTCAAACAGCATTTGTTTGAAATATAAAGCTTTTGTAACATTATAAATGTCTTTGTCACTTTTCATCAATTTAATGCATCCTTGCTAAATAAAGTATTCATTTCTGTAAAAAAAATTCTGTAAAATTCTGTAAAATCTTACTGACCACAAAGTATTATTAGTATTTATAAAATATTTTGATATAATGCATATTTATTTGTGTATATTTTTGTCAATGGCAGGGGCGGCAGAAATTGGCTCGCTTTAATGCACGAGAATTCGCCACCCTCATTATCGACATTCTCAGTGATGCCAAGCGGCGGCAGCATGGAAAAGGCTTGACAAGCCCCACAGGTGAGACGCCACATTTTTATTTTCGAATTTTAGGAGATTATTAATAATGCAGCTTCAGTAAAATATGGATATAGCTAAGCCGGTTCTCTTCATATTAATGATGTTATCTTCTGTGTTTGTTGTTTTTCAGACCCGCTGGATCTGAGTCAGGCAGACGATGACCAGCACGATTATGACAGCGTAGCGTCTGATGAAGACACAGACAGTGAGCTGACCGCACAGAATAACAACAACACCCAGCGAAACAACCGGGCCAAGGTGAGCTCATCAAATGGTCACTGGGTGTTTACCTAGGGAAAATCATCACTGTACTCCACCTAAACCTGAACCTCAACCTAGAAGTTTGAGAGGTTAAAGATTTGAGTTCATCCATCCAGATGTCCATTGTTCTTAATAATGAAACTGCCTGATTGATTTGAGGATCATCTTAAAACCTTTGATGAAACAAGTTTAGATGATCCACTGAATCTTGGAATTTCTTGTATTGTAGGTTAGGCCTTGGTAGTTGTTGCTCTTGGTTTTTGCCAGACCAGAAATTTAGTATACTCAGTAGTACAGAAGCCAGCGTTGTCATGTCCCAGCATGCACCACTGGAAGAACAGTAGCCGTGCCTCATATTTGCAGAATGACATCATTCCCTTTCAAGGCTGTGATCAGTGAAGCTATTGTTCTGCAGCTGAAGACAGGAAGCTGTGTCTGAGCATGCTCACTCCACACACCGGAAGTGACATGGCTGAGTGTAGAAGAGCACAAAGTAAACGGTAGCACTGCTGTTTGTCATATTGCACAATCATTTATTTTAACTAATGCTTTATAATAACGTTCATTAAAATCTCCATATTAATGTTAGGTTTATATATACGTATGGACATTAATACCTCAAATTATCTGACTTGTTGTGCTGCTAGTTTTCTAAGAGATTGAACATACTGTGTTTGCATGGCAAATGATAAAAAAACAACTCTGAGACATATCTAGAAATATTAATGTTGAATAGAATTGTGTTTTTTTTTTTTTTACTTAAATTTACACTACCATTCAAAAGTTTGAGGTTGATGAGATTTTCTAAAATTTTTTAAAGGCTATTGTTTAAAAAAGTTTAAAAAAAAACAGCATTCATTTAAAACAGAAATCTTTTGTAACATTATGAATGTCTTTACTGTCACCTTTGATCAATTTAATGCATCCTTGCTGAATAAAAGTATTAATTTCTTTTTAATTTTTTTACTTTTGCATGGTAATGTAAATACTACAATAAATTAATGAAAATCGTAATTGTGTATGTCTTTTGGAAAAAATATCACCTTTTCCAAATCTGTTCCTTTTGCTGTTGACAGTAGATTGTGATTTGTGTTGTGTGTATCAGAGCATGGACTCGTCCGACCTGTCAGATGGGCCCATCACACTACAGGAGTATCTGGAGGTGAAGAAAGCACTGGCCTCCTCAGAGGCCAAAGTTCAACAGCTCATGAAGGTCAACAACAACCTGAGTGAGGAGCTGCGGCGACTACAGAAGGAGGTGCGCCCACCCAATTTATTTAAACTGCCCTTGTTTTGAAAATACAAATATTTCACACAGATAGAAATGAAATGCTGCCATAAGCTACAGCTCACCATCACACAAACTGATCCCAAACAGAGCAGAACAGTATTAACATACACTATTGTTCAAAAGTTTAGGGTCCGTAAGATTTTTTTATGTTTTTGAAAGAAGTCTCTTATGTTCACCCAGGCTGCATTTATTTGATCAAAAATACAATAAAAACAGCAATATTTTAAGTTAAAATAACTGTTTTCTATTTGAATATACTTTAAAATGTAATTTATTCCTGTGATGGTAAAGCTGAATTTTCAGCATCGTTACTCCAGTCTTCAGTGTCACATGATCCTTCAGACATCATTTCTAAAATAATAATGGTGCTCAAACATTTCTTATTATTATCAATAATGAAAACAGTTGTGCTGCTTAATATTTTTTGTGGAAAACATGATACATTTGTTTTTTCAGGGTTCTTTAATAAACAGAAAGTTCAAAAGAACAATTGTTTTTAAAAAATAGAAATCTTTTGTAAGATTATAAATGTATTTACTTTCACTTTTGCTCATTTAATGCATCCTTGCTGAATAAAATTATGAATTACTTAGTTAAATTACTTTAAAAAATCTTAGTGTCTGCAAACTTTTGAACACTAGTGTAACTATCATATACCATATATGTCTCACTGAGAATGAAGCCCTTCCTTGTTCAGACAACCTTAAACTTCCTGTCTATCAGAATGACCCCATTTTGTCGCGCCCAGCATGACGTAACCATCCACACTGCAACTGTTGTGTTTTCTTTGGTCCTTGTGTTTGTGTATGTGTGTTTGTGACTCCCCGTGATGCCCCTCCATCCCTGTAGATCACGCGGATGCAGACGGAGAACAGCGTGCTGCGGGGGGCCCAGGCTGGGGCTGGGGGCGCTCTGACCGGGGGTGGTGGCACAGGGCTGTGGTCTGGTGGGGTAAGGGGTACAGGCAGTGGAGGAGGGGTAGGCGGAGACTCCGGCCTAAACACACCCTCATCTACTCCCCTCCGCCGGGATAGGCAAGCCTTCTCTATGTATGAGCCCGTGGGGACCACCCCCAAAACTCTCACCCCAGCCCTGGACCCCCTGACGGGCCGCCTGCTGCCTCTCAGCCCCGTAAGTGTGAGCTTTAGTGGCCAGCCTGATTTTTTAAAACTTTAAACTCTCTTTCTCCCTCTGCTTACCTGAACCCACACTGATGTGCTGCTTTTGCCTGGAGCACCTGCTTTCACTCTTACTTGTTCTCTACCACCACCTTATGGACAGACAGCATCTCTGACAGCATCTTTCTTTTTCTAGATATTGGCTGTCTCCAAACTGAGTGAGCTGCCTAAATAGACAGGATTTTGGGTCATTATGGGTCTCTTTTACACCTGGTATCAACAACTGTCTTGAAATGATTTGATCATAAGTGGCCTGGCTAGAATTGTGAATATCTTTAGTAGTGCTAAATGTGAATATCTTAACTCTTTCCCGCCATTGATGGAAATTTTCGGCTTTCCGTATTTTCACTGTTATATGCTGGGGGCGCTATGATACGTACAGAATCTCTGGATCAAAACAGGTGAAAAAGAAGCAGAAACTAACGATAGAATATGTTGGCAGATTCATATGTAAAATAACGCGATCATTAACATTAAACAATATAAATCAAAACTATCTAATGTTACTGAATGAAATGTTGACCCAGGATGAGCTATGGGACTCTGAAGCTTTGGGGGTGTTGTTGGACTCGATCTACTCCATCTATGTTTTGATCATCATTCTGAATCTGATCTGGATGTAGTGTTTGACAAAAACACAATTTTCTCAGCTTTTTGTTCGAAATGTTGCTTTTTTTTATGAAACTTACTCACATTCAAGCTAGAATAAAACCTTTTTTCCCCTTTTTTTTAAGCAGAGGATCTGTTCTTTCTTTTGATATATTGCATGTTCAGATATTCATACAACAAAAAATTCTGGGGTCCATGATGGTGGCTGGCAACTTAAAAAAAAAAAAAAAAAAAAGTTAAAAAAGAGTTAAGTATGGGCAAAGTGTTAAGTATGCCTACATACATTGTTTCTTTTTTACTCTTTTATATTTATACTTTATTGACATGCAGAAATGTGTATGTATGTGTGTGTGTATGTATGCGTGTATGTATGTATGTATATGTGTATGTGTATATATATATATATGTATGTATGTATGTATGTATGTATGTATGTATGTATGTATGTTTGAATATATGTATGTATGTTTGAATATATTTAAATGTAATTTATTCCTGTGATCAAAGCTGAATTCTCCACATCATTACTCTGGTCTCAGGTCACATGATCCTTCAGAAATCATTCTAATGTGCTGACCTGGTGCTCAAGAAACATTTATTGAATGTTGAAAATGGTTTCTCTACCACAAATAGAGCAGCACAACTGTTTTCAACATTGATAATAATAAGAAATGTTTCTTGAGTTTCTTCAGCTTTGCCATCACAGGAATATATTACATTTGGAAATGTATTAAAATAGAAAATAGTTATTTTAACTTGTAATAATATTTTGCAATATTACTGTTGTTACTTTATTTTTGATTAAATAAATAAAGAGACTTCTTTCAAAAACATTAAAACTTTTAAAACTTTTGACAGGCACTGTATACACACACAAAGTATAAAAGTAAATAAAATAAAACACACATATATAGTACTATATATGTATGTATATGTGTGTTTTTTTATTTGTTTAACTATTGACATGCATAATAGTAAATAATAATGTATTATCATTATTTTGTAACTTTATTAACATGCAGAATTTTTAATTCATTAATTTAATGTGGTTCTCATCACAAAAGTATAGACCCTCCCCTCAGTAAAATCTGATCACAATCTGTCTTTGCTCACCCAACATGGATGTTAATACCAGGTTTGCCTATGATGCTCAAAAATGCTGCTTAGGTAGGCAGCTCAATACATTGAGACACCATTATGTAGCATAGATGATAGAACTCTGCTTGAATTGCATTGTGTCTTTCTTAAAATGGTTGATATGCCAAGAGAGGCTCTCATTGAGATATGCTTGTCTTGTGCAATGTGACATGTCTGGAATGTTTAGAAAATTGATGTATTGGTTACCTGATTAGTGACACTAAAATGAGTTGAGCTGCATGGCACAAACGCTAAAGGAAGTGATTTCTTGTAGTGTGCACTGAATCAATGTGTTGCTCCTGACAGCACTGAAACGGGAAATCGTCCTTTGTTTGTGGATATTCATAGATCTGTAGGATGTATTTTAGTCTTTCGAATGCCTTGTTTTTATTTGCTTTAATTGCTTTTGCAGTTATGCAAATATTCAATTTTTGGCCTATTGCTGACAGTGTGTAGTAGTCTTATTTTTTTTTTATTAGTTATGGTTATTTAAGATGCAACTTTATGCCTGATTTATTAACTGCACTGTTTTCCAAGTAATGTAATGTGCGAGTGTCTATTTTTAGTGTTTTCATTAGTTCAGAGAAAAGGATGAGTTATTGCCCTGTTAATTCAGTTTGGTTTTTGAGCTTAATGTAGAAGCTTGCTGTTCTGTGACTGCAATATCTAAAACCTCTACACTAAGTTACTTCTATCTAACAGAATTAGTCATTAGTATAACAGCGTTTTTGCTGTGTCTAACAGTCCTGTGCAGAGATGACTATCAAGGCTTCTTCTTTTCTTTCCATCCTCTGCCTGCTGACTGTCTGTCAGCTTTTCTCCTCTTAATCTCGTTCTGCTTGTGTTCAGGTGCGAAAGGGCGCCCCTGCGGGTCCCACCCCCTACGGAGGAGCGCACCTGTCAGCTTCCACTGACGGACGATATAATGTGAGTGCCAGTTTCCATTCATATCTGCACTGACATGCAAGTTGCAGACTGTGATGTGTAACAGACCTCTGCATATGTTTGTCCTGTCCAGCTTCCAAGAGCAGGAGAGAAATACGGGAGTGGTACTGATAGTGACTATGACAACTCTCAAACATACGATGTCTCCCTTGGGTGAGTGCAAGCCACTGTTGCAAACAAAGCAGAGCAGATTCAGTCTTTTACATTAGCGTAATTTCACACATTTTTGTGGACAGAGGTTAACTGCATTTCATTTGCAAAAACGGTCAAACTGAAAGCTCTAAAGGCCCGTTCACACCAAGGACGATAACTATAACGATAAGATATAGTTCTAAAAATTGTTCTCAATATTAAAGAATAGACGAGTTCACACCACAACTGTCACCATAATGGCACAGAGGAACGACATCGTTGGAATCACTTTCAGAAATATTTTTTTCAGCTGATGAACAATAAAAACATTGACAGCCAATCAGAATCCATCCTGCTTTTAAGAGCTTGTGCATTTAAAGTGCAGTCAAGAAGACTAGCACGCTTAGAATAAACAGAATGATATCATCCGCTGGTGTGGACACTTAATATAGTTATTGTTATAGTTATCTGTATAGTTATCGTTGTTGGTGTGAATGGGTCTTAACACATAAAGAAATATATTGCCATTTTAGTATTACTGTTGTACTTTTAATCTATTTATAATTGTTTGAATTCTATTAATATATTAAAAGTTATTTAACATTATTATATTCATTCATATATTAATTTATTATGCTGTATAATTCATTAATTTATATATTAATAAGATTTTTCTATTTAAATGTTACTTTTTTACATCATAGGAGTAATATATTTGTCTATATTTAATATATATCATAAAAAGTAAGATACTATATAATATGCAAATGCAATAAAGTTAGTTATTATAATAACTATTATTATTTAACTATTTTGGAAGTACAATAGTAATATTACAAAAGTAATATATTTGTCTTTTTGTTATTGTAGTAATAACTTTTATTACTGCCTCTAGTAATAATATTAAAATGTTAGATTATAGATAATTTATTTATTATTAATTAATTGTTAGATAATAAGTATTAACCGTTATTATAATAAATATTATTTTTGGAAGTAAAAGAGTAATATTACAAATTGTACAAAAGTAATTTATTACAAATATAAACATATTTTACAGTAAAATAGTAATGTTGTCTTTTTTATTAGTTATTATAATAACTTATTACTAAGCTACTTATAACTTAAAAATATTAAAAATGTCATGTCTTTTGTATGGAAATGTGTTTTTATTGTGTGCATGTGTTCATATGTTGTTGTTTTTTTGAAGTGTGGGCCGCAGCAGTGAGGAGGACAGCAGGGGGGATGTGGAAGACACAGACGGTGACCCTGACCCCACGCTGCCCTGCACAGAGGACGTCATCCTCAAAACTGAGCAGGTCACCAAGAACATCCAGGAGCTCCTGAGAGCTGCACAGGAGTTTAAACACGACAGGTAGGATGGACTGTCACTAGGGGTGTGCGATATTAACAAAAAATGATATCTCAATATTTTCTCGATAACGATAATTAGACGATATTTTGCTGAGTGTTTATTGAGCTGGTACCTTGGCAGGTTTTGGATTTGGAGAGGAAACACAGAAGCTGCATCTGAAGTGCCATTTAGATGTATTTGGACTGTTTAATGCACAAATGCATTTAACCTACAGTTATGCCTAAATAATATTTAGATGTTTAAAACATAAAATGTTGAATATTGATATTTGAAATGATTTAAAACATGAAAATATATGTGAAATTTGAAATTAAACCCGCCAGCAGGTGACTGCAAATCACTGTTAATGAGTGAGTCATTGAGATTCAACTGATTCATTCAAACAGGTGATTCATTCAGGAATGAAGCATTTGACTATCTTAATCTATTTTAGTCATTGAATCATTGATTCAAATGATTTGTTCAAAATGCTGGTTCATTCAGTAAGGAAACACCTTGCTCACGCAATGACAGTGCTGTGGCTTTTTTTTTTTACTATTTTCGTTGGCCAAATAGAGCAAAAACAGGCAATATGGTGTCTAAATGTAAGTCACTTAATATTAAGTTCTTGTTTAGTAAACTTGTATAAAATCAATATCACATTTCTTATCATGCTGATGCCTAGAGAAAAACTGCACTCTTCTTTATTAACTATAGACTACCACGCAGTGAAAGCGTGCACTCTAAATGCACTCGCCACTAGTCTAATCTACAAAACTACATCATGTAGTGCATGCATGCACTCTCTGGGTGTGTGTGTGTGAGAGATATACTCGATAATGTCAGATCGCACATCGTTAAAACAACAATTACGATATTAACGCAGACAAAATATATCACACACCCCTAACTGTTAGCCCTCATGGCTGATTGCAGTGTCTTTTGCTGCAGAAACCCATTATAATATCTGTCTTTTGTTGCAGTTTTGTGCCATGCTCCGAGAAAATTCACTTAGCTGTGACCGAAATGGCCTCGCTGTTTCCCAAGGTAAATGAATGCGTCTTATGATGATACTATGCCTCAAGATATCCAGCCAGACACACTAAATCTGTTCTGTCTGCTTCTCTCAGAGACCAGCGCTGGATGCAGTACGTTCTTCCTTGAAGCTCCTGGCGGCCAGTGCGTCCCGCCTGCAGGTAGAGTGTCGTAAAGCGGCGCCCTCCGACTCGTCTGCCAGCACAGTCGACTACCAGCTTCTCACCCAGCAGGTCATCCAGTGCGCCTACGACATCGCCAAAGCTGCCAAGCAGCTGGTCACCATCACTACCCGTGAGAAAAAACAGTGACCCACTGGGCACGCTGGGGTCCAGCGGGCAGGGGCAAAGACTGAGAAACGGGAGAGGAGGAAGACGCTAAGTAAAAACTGACGGCTGGGAATCGTTGGTCAGGTAGATAGAAAAATGATGTGAGAGAACGAAGATGGGAAAAGAAAAGTCTAATGCATGGGGTGATCAATCCAGCTTTGGCCACCCGGACGCAGAGATGTGGAATGTTTGGGAGAAGCCAAATGGAGCGGCCTGGTTTTCCTTACACTCCTTTTCTTCTTTCAGTTCTGTTTTTTCAGGAGGAACTTCTCGTCTACACATCTAAATATGACAACATTACACACGCAGACCCATAATTCAGTGCTGATGGGGGGCTACTGTTTGGTTCTCTTGGTGAAATACTCAAGCACTCCTAACCATCAGAGAACCTGAAATGTTCCTCCTAAATTTTCGTTTTTTCTTCTCTCTCATTTGATTCATTTGGTGTTTTTAAGTGCCGCTCCATTGGCCTGTTTCTTTTGGGACAAATGTATCGACTTTAAACAACAACACACTGGAGTTATTTTAATAACTATGACTTAGGTTTTGCATTATTGTTAGTTATTGATGTCTTGTTTTGATTTTTGTTTCGGTTTGTCAAGTGGAAATCACACAGAGCTTTGCGAACATTAACAGGTGTGAACAATAACCTGTGAAAACTGACCAGAACACTCCCGTCCTCCAGTGGTAGAAGCACTGGTTCACTCACACAGTGTTTTACAATGTATACTACATTCTTTTTTGTCAGTGCGTTGAACACTAGCCAAAGGAGCAGAGGGGAGTGATGACACTACAGTTGCGGATCCCTCTCTTTTTTTTTTGTCTTCAAGCACAAAGACAGTGGTTAGGGTTGATGTACAGAAAAGGCTCGCCGGATCTCGTCCCGGCTCCTCTCATCTCATCTCATCTCAATCCCAACATTAATGGGTTTTGGTATCAGAACAATGCAAATTTGTTAGTACAATCATCACATTGTCTTCAGCTTATTAGTTTAGGACAAGACACCATGTCTTCTTTTTCTGCACATTATTGACTTAATCGAATGGCCTTCTTCATCAGTTTAGCGGAGTAAAGATGACTCTTCACTTCAGGACCAGGCTGTTTTTTGTGTGGTGGTTTTTTTGTTTTCCATTTGAGAATATTTGATTTTAATTTCATGCCATTCTTTATATTTCATGATTTTTTACATCAAGCATATGTGTAGTTAATGTTTATTAATGTAAGAAGACCCTTATGTTCTATAAGCTACAAGCATGTGAATGTTGATGGTTGAAGATGACCACTATCAATGTTCTCATCACTAACATTTCAGATACAGTCACAGGAAAAGCATGTGATGTCCATCTGCTGCATCAGGACCAGCGTAGTCACATTCTGTGGCATCAGTCAGTGTGATCGCGGTCACTTTTGGTGGAGAATTGCGGGGGAATGAGCCCCTCGCTATATCGATGTTCATGGGAGAGGAGTTGAACTGGAGCTTCCAGTGTGAACGCACACGTAGATGAACGTTTCTCCACCCGAGGCTTGATGCCACATATGTGTGCGAGCGCGATCAAGTATTTGTTGTACAGTTACTTTGCATTTTAGATGTCATGCTACGGGCCTTAAACTTCCTATTGTTTTCCATATGTTTTACCCAACAGCCTTTTAAGTTAAGCCATTTTTTTTGTTTTTGCCTTTGTTTCTTTAACTTGGGAATGGGATAATGTTAGTGTCCCCTGAAAATGTGTCAAAAAGATTGTCTGAAAATCTCTTATCATTGCCTTTGCACATCTGCTAGACTGACTTTAATCAGTACTTAAAACTCTTTTCCACATTAGAAGCACATGGTGAGTAAATACTGTGTATGCATAAATAAGCATATATTTCTTTTCCAGATTTTTCGTTTTCAACTAAACATGTCAGGATGGTCACTGGGTGATGGCTTACTGTGATGATGATTTGGGAGAAAGAGCTTGGGCCATTATTTAATAAGCACTAAATTCATAGAGGTATATGGGAAAGGGAGTCATTGCACACACTATGCCCAACTCTGAATCTGATTCCTTTCAAAGTAGTAGGTAAACATTTTCCCAGGCATCCTGCTGCAGATGCATACATGGCTCACATAATGCACCGGTGAAATTATTTTTAAAGACTAATGCACACACTCTCTTCCGTGATCTGTCATACTAGTTGCACTGTACTTGTTATGACTGTTCTTTATCACTCATTCTTACATGAGAGATTAGCTGATGGGAGATATTTGTTTAGCAGAGGCTACCTGTAAGATTAAAGAAATTAAATAAAAAGACTAAGAAAAAACCATTTAAATCGTAATAAAGACTCATAAGCTGTACATTTGTAATAAATAAAAGAAAAAGTTCATTGTCTCCTGTGTATTGTTATTTATATTTTTGGCATTTTAATTGTGGGATTATTGGATGTCAAAAAAAGGTGTATTATACACGGTGTTTCCTTTGGACACATTTTTTTTTATATATATATATATTTGAGTTATGGAAAATGCCTTAATTTATGGTTGTGGAAGAGTCTGGTGTGTTTTCCTGCGGAATTGGCTTTTGAAAACCATGTTCTCTGAATAGGGAAAAAGATTCTGTGTAGTGATGACGCAATTGGAACGCCCTTGGGCTTGGTGCTGATTGTCTGAACCCATGTGGAATCACGCCAATTAATTGGCTGATGACGCGGGCGCCTCCTCTTATACAGTGAACGCGCCATCTGTTCAGATGTTCTACCGAAGAAGAAGCCCCTTCGGCAGCGAGAGGAGCTTGCCAGCGAACTCAGCGTCTCGTTCCCTATTCAGAGAACGGGTTACACAGGTAACCTGAAGCATTCTCTTTCATCGGTTTACTCAAAGCTGCGTAGCGATGACGCAGTGGGAACAATATACCAGCTAAGCGCTGTCAGATCTGGTCCAAGTACTCTCTTCCCTCTTTTTTTTTGAGCCAGACCAAACTCAACCAGGACCAAAGCGACCAGTTTATGTTGAAAGAACCAGTGGACGCATCTAAATCCAGGTTTTAAAACTTGATAAAAGTGTGTGGAGAGGATCAACCTGCCACCA
Source organism: Rhinogobio ventralis (assembly GCA_039654625.1). Taxonomy (NCBI): domain Eukaryota; kingdom Metazoa; phylum Chordata; class Actinopteri; order Cypriniformes; family Gobionidae; genus Rhinogobio; species Rhinogobio ventralis. Next base: position 19,793,108 of record CM077199.1, read on the forward strand.
CACAAATATCCTCAAAAGGAACTCCTCTAAAAAGAGCCTGGGAAGACGCAGAAGATGCGTACTCATAGTAGAGTTCACCAGAGATGAAGGGAGCTTCCACACAGCCAAAGAAATTGCGTCTCTCACCCAATGAGAGATCCTGTGCTTAGAGGCGGCCGCCCCCAAAGCATACAGACAACTGAGATAACTAACACCACTGGCCAGAGCAGTCCACATATACTTTTCAAGCCTGAACAGGTCAAAGCAAATGAAGTCTGTCCTCCTCCGCAAAGGAAAAAGGAGGAGGACAGAAAGAATGAAGCATGACTACTTGAGAGCGAAATTATGTGGTTTAAAACTTTGGGGACATAACCAGGCCTGGGTCACAGAAACACCTTCACAAGACCCGGGGCAAACTCAATGCAAGGCCCACTCACAGAAAGAGCATGCAGATCCCCCACACGCTTGAGAGAGGCCAATGCTAAAAAAAACGCCACCTTGAGAGTCAGAATCCGGTCAGGAGCTGACTCCAAAGGTTCAAAAGAAGGCTCCAATAACCCTTTCAAAACAATCAATCTCAGGTGGGTTCAGCTCTCAAGCGTCCAACTCCACGGATAAAATAAGAGACCAGATGGTGTATACCTAAGGGGACCTCATCTGACTCCCAGAGGGCAGCGATAGCTGCAACATAAACCTTCAAACCCTCACTCTGGAAAGGACTACAGGGATTGCATATAGTCTCAAATCCGGCCATGGATGAGCAAAGTCATCTATCCCCAGAGGCATCGGATGAGACAGGGAGAACCACAGGGGGTACTAAGTCAAATTTACTAAGTCAAATTTTTTAAATTTTCTCCAGAGAGCGCGAAAGCAAATGCATGACACACTCAGCAGACGGAAGGTTTTGACCAAGAAGGGTGAATGCCCCTGAGCTTCATTCACCACAGGAATGGCCTCATGAAGCAGACCCAAAGGCAGCCCAAGAGAGGTTGCTGCCATGAGCCCCAGAAGTCTGCAACATAAGCCCACCTCGACATGATGGCCAAGCCTGAAACGGGCCAAGCACACACAGAGACTGTAAACTCGAGCAAGAGCCAAGTGGGCCTGCATCGAGAGAGAATCGAGCTAGGCACCCAAGAAAATGGTCTGCTGAGGAGGAGTTGAGACGCTTTTCTGAGCATTCAGCCCAGGACCCCAGAGACCGGAGGTGGTGGAGAAGGACGTCCCTGTGACAACAGACTAACTCTCTGGATTGAGCCAGAATGAGCCAGTTGTCTAGGTAATTTAGTACATGGATGCCCTGGAGGCTCGAAGGGGCCAAAGCTGCATTCATGAAATCCTGAAGCGTCTCCATCCTTCAATACAGGAAGATGTTGTTGGTAACCTAATTCTGTAACAGATTTTGATCTCAAGGGGGAACAGGTACACTTCAGTGGTCTGTCCCACCCTTCTGAGATGGGGGAAGCTCTCCGTTTCCTGACCCGAAAATCAGGAACGCACCTGCGAAGCTGCAGCTCTTTTCTTTGTGCGAGGCAGTCCCTGGGCACGAAGGCAGGAGTGGGAGGTTCACAAGCCCTCTTAGGCATGAACTGCTAAAGCGCAGCAGATTGCATCTTAGCAGTACGGAATTTAAATAATTTAAATAATCATGGAGAAATTCAACAGGAGAATCAATGAGAGAGAGGTGGAGAAATCGGCCTGCTCGCTCTCCATCGCCTCAAGCTCGACATCTGTAAGGCCCGCCTAATTGTCCCAATGACAGCTTATGATTAGCGGGTGAAGGTTTCTTGCGTGTTCGGTCTTTTCAGCAGGGCGAAGTAATTTAATTTCAATTTACTTTTATCTGACTCCATTTTATCATGACCTCGAATTTAAGTTAGAATGCTGATTGGTTATTAGGTCATTTGTATAACAATTTAACTACACATTTGATTATTCTATTTAACTCTTTACTCTTATTGAAATCATTAATTCGGTTCTCAGAGTCGCAGAGGGTCCTTGCACCGGCCGTTATGCGGGCCCACGATCACAAACTTGCCAGTGATTTTAACAATAGCAGGTATGGACGGCATTGTTAAAAGTACCCATGTAGCCCCCTACAGTCGCCTGTATAACAACTTGGTTAAAGGTGAAACAGTAACCAGAGGTTATTTTATCTGACCCCCATAATGTGACTGCTTAACAACTTAAAGTCAAGCAGTTAGTCAGAATTCTAGAATCTCGCCAGATGTGCCCCATGCTCCATACAATCCGAGATCTAGTATGTACTTAACCATGGTCGCAGATTTGCGGTAACGAAAGGATACATCATAAATGCACTAAAATCAATTTCAGAATAAATCAGAATAAATTAAATACAGCAATTTATTATTAGTCAGGTAAATGTATCATGCCAATTACATTATCAATTAAAAGATAATCCATACATAACATCAAATGCTCTGAAGTAAAGAGTAAAAGATGGATACCTGACTTCTGAAAATTACAGAAAAAAAAAACTAGAATACACTGTGTAAAGGATCGTGCCCTGACCCTTCTGCAACATCTCCTTAAATACCAGACCAAGACAGAAACTTCTTTCAAATGTAAACATGAGTTCACAGTGGGAATTTGCATTAATCAAGTCTGTAGACCTGTAATTTACACCTTATTGAGGACAGGAGGTAAAGACCAGTTGGCAGACGACACACCCACCACAATAAGCAAAATATATCTAAACTCTTAAAACCTTTGTTACCTTTTGCTTCACTTCTGTGGGAATGAGACCTTTGTACCAGTCGCACTGAGACATTTCAAATGATACCAAACATGTATAATACTGTATAGTACTTGTTCACATTAACCCATATAGATTTTGGGTGAATTATATAGGAGAGATGGGGGAAGAGGAAGGGAAACATGTAAATTAAGGCAATACTTGGATGATTAACTCAGTGGGATGTCTCGGATGGGGACAATTGTGCTAAATGCACAAGAGTGAGTTCAGATGTTAATTTCCTTTGTTTTCTCAGAGTCGCCATCTCTTATAGTTCTTCCAGTTTCTCCAGTCTTACACATCCGATCCCCAGGCCTCGGATTCATGAAGGGCCTCAGCCGCTTCACTGGCTGCAGAGCGACGGGGAAGAGCGGATGAATCCTTTTCAAAGCAAGCAAGCAAGCCTAGCGAGGAGAGTTTTAAAGGAACACTATTCCCTTTTTTCTTGAAAATAGGCTCATTTTCCAACTCCCCTACAGTTAAACATTTGAGTTTTACCGTTTTTGAATCCATTCAGCCGATCTCCGGATCTGGCAGTAGCACTTTTAGCATAGCTTAGCATAATTAATTGAATCTGATTAGACCGTTAGCATCTCGCTCAAAATGACCAAAGAGTTTCTATATTTTTCCTATTTAATTCCTATTTGACTCTTCAGTAGTTACATTGTGTACTAAGACCGACCAAAAATGAAAAGTTGTGATTTTCTAGACCGATATGGCTAGGAACTATACTCTCATTCCTGCGTAATAATCAAGGAACTTTACTGCAGTACCATGGGTGCAGCAGGCGCAATGATATTACGCAGCACCTGAAAATAGTCCCCAGCTAGGTAACTTCCAACGTGACTGGTGTTGTGCCGAATTTAGACCCCCTGCCAAATTATTACCCTACCTCATTGAAGTCGCTACCTGATTGCCTAATCCTAACCCCACCCTTAATCCTAACCCCTCCCCCACACCTACTCCTAAACCTACCAATACTAGGGGGGTAATAATCTGGCAGGGGGTAAGAATTCGGCACAACACCGGCACTAAGGCTGAATCCGAAATCGCCCACTATAATCGCCCACAAATTTAAAACCATATAATAAGCATATACATTTACAAAACACACAGTATGTATCTAAAAAAATATAATAAAAACATTGCTCTTTAGTTTTATTAGTTTACATTTACCTGTATTGACTATGGAATGCACCCAGGTTGACACATTGGTTATGTTGACGGAAGTTAGCTTATTTTTAGGCGCTGCATAATATTGCGCCGCTGCACCCATGGTATGGCAGCAAAGTTTCTTGATTATTACGCAGGAATGAGAGTTTAGTTCCTATCCATATCAGTCTAGAAAATCACAACTTTTCATTTTCCGTCAGTCTCAGTAAACGATGTAACTACAGAATAGTCAAGTTTTAAATAGGAAAAATATTAAAACTCTTTGGTCATTTTTGAGCGAGATCGAAATGATCTATGCTAAGCTATGCTAAAATTGCTACCGCTAGACCCGAAGATCGGCTGAATGGATTCGAAAACGGTAAAACTCAACTGTTTAACTCTATGGGAGTTGGAAAATAAGGCTATTTTTAAAAAAGTGGAACGTTCCTTTAAGCTTAAGCATAGCCTCGCGTGCATGTGACAGGACAGGCATTTCACACACTTACCATGCGGGTTGTCGCTGAAGTGAGAGCACGGTGGCTAGCAACGAGGCAGATCCATCCAGACGCCATCTTTAGAGCAGATGGCGTTCACTGTATTAACATTGAGTGAATGGCATTAGAGTAAAAAATATAATGAATATGTAATATAGTGTTGTTGTTTTTTTGCAAAATGCTCCGCTCTAGAGTAAATTTTTCTCGCCAACTTTTTCTGAGGTAAATATAATGTTACTTGACATATTGTTTACAAACTGTTTTATCCGCGGTTAAAACGCTGATTGAGCGATGTTACATGAGACATAATACATTTCAGTAAGTTCTGCTGGTTCTTTCAACATACCCTCTGATGTTAATTCATGTTTATTTTGTACTGCAACTAAGAGATGATTAGTTCACCTGTCAGTCTTTAGGTAAGGTGATATTATTAATGAAAACTTATTGTGATTTTCTAGTTGAAATTGTCTAATGCATAACAGTGACTAAAATACTTTGATAATTCAAAAAGGGGAGTGTCATAATTTGAGTTGGTCTATTTTAAATGAATCATTGGGCCTGTTTTGATTGTTACATGGGCTTGTTATGCAGATCTGGGAACCCTGCTAAATATCACAAAGACTCATTATCCTGAATGATGTTAACCACCTTTTTTTACCTTATCCAACTATGCTTGGTATTAGCTAGGTTGTTTGCCTGTTTTAGCATTGCACATTAGTTAAGCACAAACTGTCAATTGCTTTTAAATTATTTGTAGACTGTAAAGTACACATCACTGGTGGAGTTCATTTGATCTACTACGCTGATGACTCATTGTTTAGACTGTTGAGTTTGTGCATTATATAAAGCAGTTAGTGTATTTTAAAGCAATATTCTTGTCACTGTGCTTGTTACCTGATCACTTTGTAAATACCAACAGAATGTTAAATAGTTTATTAAAGAGCAGCTAATTGGATAAAAAAAATGTTTAACTCTAGGGGAGTTACAAAATGAGCCTATTTTCAAAAAAAGTGGAGTGTTCCTTTAAAGACCAATAAATACATTCTACAGCCAATAATAATATAAATTCTTTTTAATAATCATTATCAGGTCATGAGACAATTATGAAACGAGTATTACATTGTATCCAAGTCCAGTAAACACAGAGTCTTAAAGAGAAAGTGGAACCGAGCAGCTGAATACCGCTTCAACATACAGTTTATAATTAAGCATCGTATGACAGAGGCACAATGCATATCTCAAAACATGTGCTAATACATCTCCAATCCAACATGACATGTTTACCTCCCTAGACCCTGGGTGGAAGTTCAACTGAACTAAAGCGAGTTTTTTTTTACGCCATTACTGTAAACCTGGTATTACCACATTAATGGCTTATGAGTAACAATGGGTCAGCTGCAGCCCTCTAATACAATAAACTCTTGGTGTTTTGTCAGGAGGCATGAGGCAAAACAAAACCTGAAGCAAATACTTCAAGGGTGGAAACATCTGCTAGAGAAACGTGTAAACATGCTGGTGAAACAGATAGTGAGGGGTTATTTAAAACAAGTGCTGATGTCAGTCAACTTAAGCAAAAAAAGAAAAGAAAAGCATAAACATGGAGACACTTTCAAAATAAAATTGACTAAACATGGGGTACAAACATGGGCTAAAAAAAAAATGTTGATATTAATTAGTGTAAGAACACCTCTGGACAGAATCTCCTGTGTGCAGATGTTGAGAAAAGAGAGAAATTACTGGAGTGAAGCATGAAGAGACAGAGCAGCCCATCATACTGCAGAGACTGCAACATCTGAAAATACAAAATAAAATATATGCTTGACATTAACTTTTTTTGCTGTGGCTAGGGGTTTTCCAAAGTTACTAGCCACTCAGCATTTTCACTGTCCACAATTTTGACACCAATACCCTGGGGAAAATATTTTTTATATTGTCTCATAATTTTGCCGGCAGGTATATTAGGCTGCTGTCACTTTAAGACCTGACGCACTGATCCATTATACTGCTACTCATGCGTTTTCCTTCTCAACTGTTTAACGTTCACTTAAAACATAACTGACTGCGTTTACGTGAACACTCAAATAATGAGTGTGTGCAGGGAGTGGGGTTTGTGTGTTAACTCGCTGTCAGCTGTTAGAGAGAAGATATTTTTGACAGTTTATTTCATTCATTCATCACTGTTAAAGAGTTGGATTCTCATGCTAAACATGGCCAAAATTTAAAAAAAAAATTTGTTGGAGTTGTTTGGATTTCTATACCAAATACACTCCTTCAGGATTCAAACAAGTTTTGAAAAGTTTTTTTTCAGAGTATGGCCCTTTATGAAGTCAGAATTCTCCTCCACCAGAGCAAGAGCACGCCCATCAACAAGCTTTGTTCGGGTTACAGAAGCCGTCGGCAGCGCTGTCATTTATGTTTTTAGACCACAAAATCAAAAATTGTCACTAAAGAAGTGTGTTTTTGGTTGTGAGGGAAAGATAACCCTGTTCCAAATAACCCAGCGTTAAGGAAACAGTGGATGCAGTTTGTTTTCCCGGAGCAGCAATGGAGTGTTTTGTTGGAAATCGGCACGCGTAAGTGCATATAATGTCAACATGAACGTATAGCGAATCAAAAGTTATCCAAGGATAATGCCATGATGCAAACTCCTCTCCAAGCTGATATGTCATGGGAAAAGAGAGAAGTTTCAAACTCAGGTTAGTCACGTAATATCAAAAGCTAACGCCTTACTCTCCACACCACTGATCCAGTTATCAGTTTCTTTTTTAAATTTGCCTGGCTCAATCAGACAACTGGTGGGCAGAGTTAGTGTAAATAGCATCTGCCAACAAGGTGGTCTATTTGCACTTAAATAGACACTGAAACATGGACCATCAGCAGACCTTTACTCACAGTCCTAATAAACAAGCGCCTCATTCGTCTGCGGCAGACATGCCTTTCACTGGTTCGGTCTCTCGCATCTATGGGCAGAAAAAAGAAGACAATTTCAGACTTGTCAACATTGGATATTTAATTATACATGCTTCACTCCAATTTTACTTTTAGACCTTTGCTGTCATCAAGCGCTCACTTAAAGTTAATCTTTAAAACATTAACCCTCTGGGGTTCTTCATTTGGGAGTCACACTCGGTCAAAAGTGACCGGACCCCTAAAATCTAATTTTGTCCCCCCCAGTAAAATCAATGTAATATATTTTTGTTCAATAATATTTTTTCTTTTGTATTTTGAGAGAATTTTATGTTAATAATCAATATTTATGCAATAATTATGATCTATTTTTTCCCATTGAAAATAATTTATAAAAAAAGAATTTTTTTAAATTATATATATAAATTTTCATTATTTTTCAATTAATGTTGTATTTCAGGTTAAAATAGAGACTAGGCCTTTAAAATCCAATTTTTGAAGTCAGATTGGTGCCATCTGGTGAGAGCAGTGAGCATGAATATCACAGTGTAAGATGTATCAGTGTAGATGATGTACAGCTCTCTATAGAAAGGCTTGGGAATTCCCTAGTTGTTTTTGCACATATTTTCTTATTTTTTTCAGGTTGTGGATTTGAATATATATTTAGAGATTCTCAAAGACTACTTTTGTCAAGTTTTTTGTGTGTTTGTTTGGTTTAAATGGTCATTTGAAGTGCCAGTTTTACTTAGTAATACAGTCAAACCTGAACATTGCGTTAGAAAGAGAACAAATGGAAAGCATTTTGTTACCCATTGTTTTAATTCTAATTTAATAAATGCAATTCATTCAGTCATAACATTTTTTACAAACCTTTTATAATAAATGTTTTCATTAAATCTATTTTTTGTACAATTCAATGAACAGTAACTCCTCTTCAAAAGGCAACAGCAATTATGAACAAAAAACTAAAATAACAGCAAAAGTATAATAATTATAAAACAGTAAATGGAAAATAGAGAAACAAAAAAATAAAATAAGTGTTTTAAATATTATCCTAACTATATTTACATATGTGCATAATTTTTACATACTAACTGTAATATGAAGTTTTTTTGCACATCACAGATTCCACTTTGTGCAAATGATGCTTGTTTTTACATTCCTTGGCAAGCACCTTTGAAAAAGTGTGTGAGTTTGTGCGAGTGTTCAAGAGAGAGACACAGTGTGTGACTTTTGCATTTTGGATATGTTATAATGTTACAATTTTATTTAACATATTCTCAATTTTCTCTGTTACAGTCTCACCAGTCTCATATTTCTCTGTGTGTGTGTGTATTTTGCAATCTTGATGGCTTACAGTCTCATGCTTTCATTGCTGTGTGCTTTTTTTCTTACATTGTGGATGAATAATTGATTTTATTTCACACATTTCATAAAATTAGCTTTTGTGACACGAGTTCATTTGTGTGTGTGTATGTATGTATGTTTATGTGTGTATAAGTGTGTGAGTGTGTTTGTTTTGCACTCTTGATGTTTTAGAGATTCACCCCTTCACTGTTGTGTGCTTTTTTTATGCATCATGGCTGATTTGTAGATTGTACGCACAAAAAAACCTCTGTATTTTCGTATTTTTGCCAATTTCCCATTCATTTCCTATGGCGGTCACTTTTGACCGTGAAGACCCTGAGTGTGACTTTTTTTTTTTACGACCACTTAGCCTTTTCAAATCCCAATTTTTTTGTGTGTTCATATACCAAGTACCATAAAAGTCACCAAGTTTCATACCATTCCGATGAAGCTACGATTTTTAAAATGTTTTAAAATGTAAAACTTTTCGGTCAAAATTGACCGAAGAACCCCAGAGGGTTAATAACACTGTAAAATGTAATCTCTACCAAACCACAAAGTGAAAAATAATTTTCATACTGTACATTATAATGTTGCCCAAATGAACTTGAGCTGAATGATTCTAGTTAAGTGTTTGAATTGATTTAGGCACAAACAGTATATATTCTAATAGTCGCCATTTATCAGTCTGGACTTTTTCAACTCAGCCAGAACATTATTATCGGTGCATCCATAAATTTAATATAGATTAAATATCTCCTCTGACCAAGGTCATTCAGCACTGGATCTATACTGCATTGTGTTTTAGTATTATTTATATATTATTAATATTTTTAATTAGCTTTTATCTTTATATTTTCACTTTTTCACTTTTGTTGCGTGCTTTTGTCATTTTTATTAGTTCTTTTCTATTTAGCCTTCATTTATTTTTGTTTTAGTACTTAAATGAGATTTTAGAACTTACTGTAAATAAATTACTTTTTGGTCCATGTACAGTACCTTCTGGTAATTAGATTTTCTACTTAGAGCAATAAAGAGAAATGAGAGAGTTTGATATTAGTTGTTTTGTTTAGGAAACAGAAAAACAAGACTCAATTTTGCATATTTTTGGTTCATGGTAAAAAAAAAAAAAAAAAAAAAAAAAAAAAAGTTTATAATATTGGTTTCAAATGTGTGGGCGGCCCTGAAACGCCCCTTTAGTCAACCCTCCCCACCAGTCTTCTGGTATACGCAGCTCAATTCATTTTCACTAGGAGAGACACGGCAGGCGAGCCAAGCTTGTTCATTAGAATCCTGCGGCTTTGTCATGTACAACTGCTAGCGGCACTTACATGATGAGCTCAGAGGAGAACGACTATACCTCTTGTTGGTTTCATATGGATTATTACATAATCAGAAACTTATGTAGACATTTAAAGTTTTCTATAGACATGTTTTGTCTGTGAGGCAAGTTTCAGTTAATTTTTGAGACATGTTTCACAAAGTTGTTCACAGAGAGAGAGAGACGCCAAAAAGCACACACACTTGGTTCTATTTATTTTACAAAAGCGTTTTGTAAAGTTGTTGTTGTTATTGTGAGTGTACACAAATAAAAGTAGTACCCTTTACTGTTTTGATGTCTTATCTGTATGACCAAAAATGACAATGCAATGGAACGCGCCTCCGCCGACCCGAGAAGTGTTCTAAACGAGATGTATATTGGCAAGAAATATATGAAACATCCAAACATTATGAAGAAATGTTATTGTAACTAATTTGCAGAGCAGATGAACTCTTATTCTGCATGATGGAACACACAGTATACAGAAGACAGGATAAGTTGAAAAGGGGCGTTTAAGGGCCGCCCATGCATGAGAAACAAATATTAAAGTGAAAAAAAACAAAAACATTTCTTATTTCTCTTTAAATAGAAAATCTAATTACCAGAAGGTACACGGAACAGTTTTTCATCTGATATTTAGATTTTATTTCAGCTTTATTCAATTAACTTTTTTTGTATAGTTTTAATTAACAATAAGACTGTACTGCATCTTATTTAAAAACCTGTGAATTATAAATGATTGTGGTAAACACTGCCTGCACTCTGTTCAGTGTTTAAAAAAAAAAAAATGTTGTGAAACTCACATTATCAAGTTCTTTCTGCGTCTCTTCCTCCATGCGACGAATGTCCTCCATGGTTAGATTGATCCACCGGTCTATCCAGCAGAAGAGCTGCCTGTGAAAGTTGGTGAAGAGACGCTTCTCTTGCTGAAGTCAAACCAAGCAAACATTAATGTTTCATGAGTCACGGCATTCAAACTAGGCCAACACACAAACACCAAGCCCTCTAATAAAATGAACAAACACTAACTGTTTATCTTTCTAAACTGCATCTCCATGATGGACATTTTGTTGAGTCAAACTGAACACAGCATGAGGTGTTTTATAGTTTCATACCCTGTGGATGAAACTCTCCACTTTATTCTGCAGGCCAAACCACTTGAATTTGACAGTGACTAGTTTATAGGCACACATATGAGGGCAGTCCGTCTTCTGAGGAAGTTCTTTCTGCAACACACAGAAACAAAGTTGATCAACTGCAGAACTCTACAAAAAATCCTGGAGCTATATATCTAGAAACAATTAAAGAAAGCATACAGACCTTCCAATCAGGTCCTAATGGCCCTCTACTAGTCTTCTGTGATTTAAATGTGGCTGGATCCTCGTCTGGTTTGAAGTCCTGCAAAGACGTTTAAACTGTCAGCAAGTCTCAAAGTTTGATCATGCATTGAAAGTAAACACTCAGTTTTCTTTACCTTAGTGTCCACCTGAGATCTGTCAGCAATGTCAATGTGTACCACCTCCACCTTCTTCCACTGTTCAGGGTCAAGCTTATGGACCTTCAAAAAAACAGAAAGGACATAGTTAGATTCTTACAGATACTTGTCATTTAAAATCGATTTCATGCTTATTTTGGTGATGTGTAATTAATCTGCATAATGTCGACTGCCCGCTCACATTGTCCTGTTCACCGAGGTCAGGCTTGTGCCACGTCTCAATCATGACTAGAAAATTGTCCTTCATATATTCATTCTATAAAAACACACACAACAGATTTGATATACAGACAAGCTACTTTTCAAAGTCTGGGGTCAGTAAGATTTCTTTTATACGAATAATTAAATACTTTTATTTAGTAAGAATTTATCAAGTTTTTTATAGTGTTACAAAAATAAATATACTTCAAATAAATTCTGTGTATCACTGTTTCCACAAAAATATTAAGCAGCACAACTGTTTTCAACACAAAATAAGAAATCATATCAGAATGATTTCTGAAGCATAATGTGACTAAAGACTGGAGTAATGATGCTGAAAATTCAGCTTTGCCATCACAGGAATAAATTACCTTTTCAAATATATTAAAATAGAAAACAGTTATTTTAAATTGTAATAATATTTCACAATATTACAATTTTTACTGTATTTTTGTCAAATAAACTCAGCCTTGGGGGAGCAGAAGAGACTTACAAAATTTTTTTTTTTAAATCTTACCGACCCCAAACTTTATAGGGTAGCATATAGATAAGAATAAAACCGGTTTACTTGTTAAAAGAATTGTTAATGCGGATTATGATTATTATTAATATTGAAATTAATAGCAAATATTTAATTTAGTTACAAACAGGTGTCTCATACACTCACCGTAAGAACTGGAGAGATGAATGATGATGTAGGGATTGCATGAAAAAGAGGAAAAAACTATGAGTTCTGTGTTTAAGAGATCAATAATGCTTTGTATACTGTGTACATTTAGCTCCAGGGCTAAGCTGTGTTACTGTGTGCGATACCTGTGCGGCAGTAAGGATAAGCATTCCAGGCCTTCTCGTGGATATTCAGGGCAGATGAAGGAGCCAGTAACCGTACAAAAGTTGGCACTTTACTGCATAAGACAGAGAGATTGAGAATCCCAGAGAAAAACTGAGATGCAGACTATGACCAATTTTTCTGCTTGATGATGGCACATGAATCACAATACCACGGCACTGAATAATAAATATTATGATTGTTACCTCTGCAAGCGGTAGATTTTGTGTGTGTACTGTCCTTTCTCTCCATCCTCCTTCTCGTAGGGCTCGTTTTTCAGGACCTCCACCCCTTCTCCACCTCCCGTCTCATTCTTACTAGCCTCTGCTACAGAGAACAGCTGACCCACCTGGTACTGTACGTGAGAGAATAATGTTAACTTGACCTGGCCATATGCAAATTACAGTATAATGACAAACAAAAACACATTAAAAATGAATGTATTCTCTCATGTCATGGCTGCGTACATTACTGGGAGAGGTTTCAACATCTACATAAATAAATAGCCATATACAGGCTGGTGTGCCATAAACAAACGCTCACAATTATAGAGGAAGTGTTCAGACCCTATAATCTGATGATAGAAAAGAGGGAAACTGGTGACTAATGTTTCTAGCAAATGCAAATGCACTTCTAGTTCTCTAACTTAGACAAGCTTTTGCCCAAGACTAAAAACAGTAGGAGTATAAAGATATTTTATCAGTTTTGGACACTTTGGAAACAAATCCCAAACATTTTATTCTAATTCTGGCAGCGACAATAAACAATATATTATTTTTAGTGCTGTCAAATCCAAAATAAAAGTTTGTGTTTACATAACATGTGTGTGTACTGTGTATAATTATTATGTATATATAAATACACATTCATGTGTATATTTAAGAAAAATGTATTATATTTATATATAAAATATTTAGATTTATATATATATATATATATATATATAATATATATAAATATATACAGTATTGCAAATATTTCTTAAATATACACATGAATGAGTGTGTATTTATATATACATAATAATTATACACAGTACACACATGTAAACACAAACTTTTATTTTGGATGAGATTAATCACGATTAATCGTTTTGACAGCCCTAATTATTTTGAATGTTATGACACAATCCAATAATTTGTCGATATTAAAAATCCATACTATTTTCTACAAAAAATAAAACAGTAAAAACAATCATTTTAAATGTCACAACTGAATTAAGGCCTCCAAATCATAATGTACACAGTATGAAAAACTGATTGCAGTGATATTTAAGTTCTGGTTGACACCTGTAAGTCATTAATTTGTCAAGTCATGTAACATGGTGAATTTAGGCATAACATTATAATGCACAGTATGAAAAATAATATTTAACAGGGTTTTAAAATTAAGGGTTTGAGCATGCACAACATCGATGATATCCAAAAAATAAAAACCCTTCAAATCCCTCAAATATAGGCAGAAAAACAATATTACGGTACTAATATATTGTGCATATAAAACGTTCTATGATATAAAAAAAATAATAAAAAAAAACTGACATCCAGACACAAATGAATCATGTAGCTCCCAGCAGCCTCTGCTCTCTGACTGCACCTACACTGGGCATGTCTACAAAACCAACTTCCACAATGTAATATCCTCTGTGTGCTTCCCATTTCAGCTGATTGGGTAGTTTAATTCTCCACCAGTCTATATTATGTGGCCTTTTGCACAGGTGAAGAGAAAGGAATGCAACTACACATGCCAAACCTGTGTCTGTTTTTACTGCCGTTTAGACAAGAACAATTGACTTTTTCAACAATGATTTCTTATTCAAACACTACAGATACAGAACGATAGCAGCAAGACGCTCAGATATCAAGGATAAAAACACACCAACCTGAATCAACAAATACTACAACAGCGAGGGCAAGAAATGACAGGGATAAACAAATTCAACCTTTGCTTGGTAAGCTGGAGCAAAGATGGTACACTTGATAATGTGTGATAAGCCTGGTCTCAGATTACAATTAGTTACAGGGCTGTCCTTGTCTACTGTATACAGGCATGCAGTTAACTAGGCCACTTTCACACAAACCTCAGACTGTTTTTCAATTCATCATTTTGAATGTCTAAACTCCTGCCCATCAGAACAGTCTGGGCGGAGACTGGAAAACTGGAGTCACAGAAAAATTGTCATCATGCCAAATTACATCCATGAGCCTCAAGAAGTTTTCAAATTATGACTAGATTAAAGTAAGTTTTTTATATAAATATAAATAAAGAAGCACCTGTAAGATCTCAAGAAAAGAGAAATATTACAGTACATACCTCTTCAACAGAAATGGGCAAGACGACTCGACTGAAAGACAAAACAGAAAGGCAATTAAATCAGCAAAAGTACCATGGTGACCTTTGAACTCTTTGTTCATTCATAATCACATTTATTTTTTTGGACAACTTTGTATCCCACAAGCCCTGTTTTTACCGTCTGAAGACAAAGGCATTAATAATACCTTATAAATTACAGCATTTTAGATAGTTAAGAACTGAAGTTGCTTTATTTCGTAACCTGACCTGTCCCATGTCTCTTTGCAATCATGAAACAGCCATGTTCTAAACATTTCTTTTCACAATGAGATTACTTCATTGAGTGGTCTCAAACTACAATGAGATATGTGTGAGATATGTGGCATAGACCAAAGTTAACAAAAAAGGTAGATGTCTGCATACTAAACAGAATCAAAGCTCCAGAGAACTGTATTACACCCAAGTGCAACAAAATACAAATTAACAGTTAAACTGATGAAGAAATGCATACTAATCTTTTAAAACCAGGATTACTTCCCACATTCTTCCCCACGATAATTCTCAGGTTTTCCATGACGTGTCTAATTAAAAGTTCTAAAATCACCATATTCAGCCCACATCAAGTATTATAAAAGCCATAATGGCTGTAATGACATCATAACGTCAACGTAGAGACGTCTAATGTAATAGTTCATATAGATCAGGCAGAATTTCATTTTCTTGTTATGTAAATAGTATCATCTATGGTTAGAGGACTAATTCCTGAATATGTATATACACTATATACTAGCAGCACATACTTTAAGTCTTAAAGTGCACTTTGACGTAACGTGCACACCGGTGCATTATGACGCGTGACCGGCAGAACGGTAGCACGTGACAATCACATTCATACTACTTGCAGCTTTGTAAGAGTTGTCACTTTAAAAATGTTCTTGCTTTCTTTTACTTTGCAAAGCAAATAAACTGATCAAAACTAATTTGGATTGACTGGAATATAAATAATATAATACGAAACAGGACAATAGATCAAACTCTAGACTTTTTATATAATTTAATTACCTCTGTAATTCATAAACATTCATTAGTCAAAATAAAACCAACATAAATCAATTTCATTTGGCTGCTGCCGGCGAAAGTTACCAAACACGCGCCCCAAACTCAAGTTCAGCGCGAGATCAAAACTTCAGCTCAGTTAAATCTTACTAAATTACTTACAATTCCTTTATTAACATGTTATCTCCTTCGGCTCCGCGTGCCCAACATTCAAACTAGTTTAAAGAGGGTTTATTCTTCGACTCTTCGGTCCTGAAGGCAGCGACTCGTTTCAGTTCAAGTTCCTGGATTTCTAATTTCTTTAAATTCATTTCCTGAAAGATGTCGACAGGATAGCCGCGTCGTCACGGCAACCACACCCACTTGGATTGGACCCGGCCATGAGCGAATCTGATTGGTCAAGAGCCGCACATAGACGCTTGCGACACACCCTGCACTGATATTTAACTCCCGAGCACAAACAACACACAGGTTTATAGAAACTGTGACTGTGTGTCCACATGGATGTCAAGTAGATGTTCTTGTTCCGCTGGTTTTAATTTTAGGATGAGACCTCAACAGGAGGGATTTGGGTGTGAAGTTGTTTTTGTATTAAATCTAAGCCTATCCTGTCCCAGACCTGACTTTCCAGTCAGCCTGATGATCATAGATGACTAGTCTTTCTCCATTCCACGATAATTTATGTTCAGCACTAGTGCTACAGCACAATGTTTGTCATGAAAATGTTGTTCTATATTCAAGTATTAAATATTTGATCAAATATTAAACTAACAATTTATAAACATGGAAATCTTAGTATTCAGTTTCTGTATTTCAGGTAGTGTTCAGTTTTCAGGTTTCATCCTGTTCGACATCCCATCCTATATCGTTTTATACTTATTTAAATTACAACAAAAGAATATATTTAAAAAAAAACAAGCTTTTTAAAAATAAATAAATAACTTAAAGGGATAGTTCACCCAAAAAATGAAAATGTTGTCATCACTCAAGTTGTTCCAAACCTGTATGAATTTCTTTCTTCTGCTAAACACACACACACACACACACACACACACACACACAAAGATATTTTAACGGCACCCATTGACTTCCATGGGGGAAAAATACTATGGAAGTCAACGAGTGCTGTCAACTGTCTGGTTACCGACATTCTTTAAAATATATTATTTTGTGTTCAACAGAAGAAAGAAACTCATAAAGGTTTGGAACAACACGAGGGTGAGCAAATGACAAAATTGAATTGTTTGTGTAAACTATCCCTTTAAAATAAAAAGATAACAGACTCAAAATGTTGAGCAAACTTTTGACTTGCAACACTGAAACCTTCATCTGTCGATGACGCCACACTGCCATCTATTGTACAGTTTACATAACCCAAAAATGCACAAACAAATATTTAATACAAATTAGTTTTTATTTATTTTTCACATATCTGATATTTGTTGGGACATTTATTCAAAAAGGTGCTATATAGTAATAGAATGACGTAAACCCAAAAACATAGTACAGTAAACCGCCCACAGAAAAAAAGAGAAAATATGTACACATAACTAAAAACACAACCTACAAAGTAGATAAATCAACAAAATAATCAACAAATGACACAAAAAAAAATACAATACAGTACAGAGAGAAAACATTGGTGTTAAAGCTGATCTTTCCAACATTTCTTCCCTCTTACATCTCTGTGTATGGGCATTTTCCACGCTCATACACGTACTATGGGGTATAATAAACCAACATTTAAAACCAAAACATATGTGATTGTGACTACTGAGAAAAGAATGAAAATTAAAGGTATGGCAGTGAGGAAAAAGTGCTACTTTAGTTCTGAGAGCAAATGTTTCACTCTCACATTCATTACGCTTAGTACAGTACTGCATTAGATTGGAATTCACTTGCAATATCCAGGCATGTTCAAACCACCAAATGCAGTCCATCACAGACTCACATCTAGCCTCACCTCTGATGAAATATTCACAATAAGTGTGACAGACAATAAGTGGATGTTGCTGGGTGGATCTGACCTGTTCCTCTTCTAAGGGGTCATAAAAAAGGTCACATTTATTGCAACATGCACAAGTCCTATTTTCTCATCCAGGATCTTGTACAAATGTTGTCTCAGTTACGGAGAGACAAATCTTTTTTTTTTTTTTCAGGTAGGTTTACAGAGAAAATACTGTTAAAGTGAGTGAGGTTGTGACTTAACCCTAACCATAACATCTTCAAATCAATCTTTTGATGAGAAATGATCAGTGATCTACACAAAACACAGTATCTACATCAACACTGGAATTCATGTTTAAAAGGTTTTTGAGTGACTTTACATCATTTTTACACAGTTGTCTGAGCATAGTTGAGCCTAATCCATCTGTCACAGGACTAAAAGACCTGATTTCGCTCAATATGATGTATTTACCACGTTTTGTCGTTCACAATACTGGTCTGCAACCCATTACAAGCTACCAGAATATGGGTCTTCCAAAGGGATTGTCATCAAGCATGTCTCAAAAATCTCCCTTTTTTAATCGCTATGAATTAAATTCAAGTTCTTATCATTACAAGGTGTGTCTATGTTGAGTAGCCAACTAAATTCTGTTTTTGGTTTCTGTATCATTCATTTGACCAACACAGAAACCTTCTTGGTTTTTCTACTCTAATAAGCACCGTAGTTAAATGGTAACCAGACCAGAAGCTAGAGAACATACACAAAAATCTTGTATCTTTTATGGCTAAAATGGTTTTCGTGTACTGATGAGGTTGGAACAGAACACATATACTCTGTAATGGCTAACGTAAGCACCTCTGTAATTATGAACCCTGTAGTGCAATATATATATATATATATATATATATATATATATATATATATACGATAATGGTCTCTAATCTCTTAACCGAGAGTACACTGTCTAATTTTTTTTGTACCCCTAAACGCACATACGTGACAAAGCAAAGCTTGCAGGTGAAAGACATCTGATATGAATTATTACTCTAAAAGTGAAATACCCTGAATAATTGAATCAATACAAGGGAAAAAAAACATTTTGTGCTAACAAGTAAATCTTTACCAGTAGTACTGCATGGGGAAGTGGTATAGTGTAGGGTACGATCAGTGTGGAATAGTATTGCTGGTGAAGATCAGTCACTCTTGTTTGAAATGTGAGGCTAATCCCCAACATACTGCTTTAACAGGAACCTTTTAGACCCAAATGGCTTTTACAACCTTCTGAATGGACTGATATGTACAAAATGCATCATCTCAGCCACAGATGTACTGGATTCTGCAGCCCAAAGCAAATAATAGCACAATTGTCATACTAAAATTTTTAGTTTACATTAGCCTCAGGTGCCATGGTCCAAACGTCCTTTAAAATCAGCCCAGTTCAGAAAAAGCTGCAGTTTCATGCTCATGCTGTCCGAAGCATGCTTGAATATATGAGATTAAAATATAAAATCTGTCCACTTCCAATGAAGACCCATATGGGACAGATAACAAGCAGAATCATTCTGCTTTAAGGTAGTTTGTCAGTTTCT
Source organism: Rhinogobio ventralis (assembly GCA_039654625.1). Lineage (NCBI taxonomy): Eukaryota > Metazoa > Chordata > Actinopteri > Cypriniformes > Gobionidae > Rhinogobio > Rhinogobio ventralis. The sequence continues at coordinate 19,812,473 of CM077199.1, forward strand.
CAAACCGCAGTGGAGGGTCCTTGTCTCGCATTTCAGCAGCTTTATGAGCTGAAAGAAACATAAAGTGAGTGAGGTAACAATGCAGAAAATGTCTGAAACAAGCTTGGCCTCGAAGCTGAATACTAATGACGTGTATAATACTCTGTTCAGGAAGCATCGTCAGGCTTCCTCAAACCTGAGAGAATTTACTTTGTCTTTTATATCGTAATAGTGTGAAATTCAAGAATCAAGCTAAAATTGCAAGAAAAGAGGGCCATTCTCATCTTTCTTGTCAGGCAGTACATAAAGACTTAATGCCCTTGTCTGTTTCAAGGACAAGGGCATAATTTTTTTCTACACCTGCCTTTCACAGTGTCCATTCAGTCCATTGCGTGTAAATGTGTGTTTGTGTGGCACATTGTGAAACTCTCGGTTGCTTTGGCTGTATTTTGTGTTTGTGTGCCTGTTGAGAATATGTGAGTATGTGTGTCAGACAGAAGAAGGCATCAGGGAGGTGTTTATCACTCTTTTTGTGACCTGCAGTTCTCATCCCCCCCTTTTCCCCCCACTCTTCTTCCTCCTGCTCTCTCTTCCTTCTCTGCTGTCATCTGTGTGTTTGCAGTTAGACAAAGGCCTCGGGGTTGGTGCTGTTGTTGATCTGGACATAGATCTTGGGGTCTTCCTCGCGCTCCTGCTTCTCTCTGCGCAGCTGCCTGCTGTAGCACAGAAGATAACTAGGCAGGCAGAATCCCAGCATACTCAGGACCAATAACCCCACGTTTACCTACACAGACAGACAAAAGCTTGAATTTGAGCACGCACAAATTAAATCTGGAGGTGATTTTTGCTGAAAAACAACCTAAATTGTGATTTGTGTGTAGAGCAGAGATATAAAATGGGTTTAAGAGTTTGTATGCACTACTTTTCAAGTCACAATGTAACGGAAGAAATGACAGATCTTTTGTTCCATATTGTAATGTATAAAAATAATCTACACAATTAAAGCAAAATACATTTACTTAAAAAGAAAAAAAATATATATATAACTTATAACAGACCATCTTGTTTTTAGAGAATATATCTGGAATCTGGAGTCAAAAAGCATACATTCATCAAAGGTTAGTGAGATATATGGTTAAACCTATTTTTGGGGTAAATCAAATAAGACAAATTATCTTCAGCCTTGTTATGGATGACACTGAAGGCTTGTGTGAATACGATCATGAAGGATTCAAACCTGATTACTGACTATAAATCTAAAATCTAAAATTGTATGGAAATTATAAAAAAAAAAAATTGGTCTCCTTTGAAAAAGAAAAAATGTAGGACGGGGACTTGTGCATCGGTTGTTGATGCCCACTGACATCGGTTGTGCCCCCCACTGAGAAATTTGCTATTTTTTTTCGCAGGCATAATCCAGTCATTTTTTTTAAGAGGAATCCAAATTCACCGTGTTGACCAACAGAATTCTGCTTGGTTTGATAGTGACATCTATGTGAGCAGTGCAGTCTAACAGTGTTGCCAAGTCTGTGGTTTTCCTGCGGAATTGGGCTACTTTTACACTGTTGCTGTAGGTAGTTTTTGTAGTCCGCGGGTTGAAGCAAGCATACACCCCCAAAAACAAGACTTTTACCAGGGGATGCCCCCGAAACGCGTTTGTGCTAGTTTTGGCCGGATTAGGCTAGTTTTGATTAGATATTGGGTGGGTTTTGTTGTGCAGACCTGGCAACCCTGGAGCAGTGCTTCATACATAGCTACACTACTGATGATAGGCAATGGACCTTTTTTGCCAATATGATCACACCTTTATTACACAGTAAGTAAGTCATACGGGGTTGGAACAACATGAAGGTGAATAAATTCTTAATTAACTATCTCTTTAAATATTAGTAAAAGACTGTTTGCTCACCCAAAGTGGATCTCCATCCAGCGGGCCCATCATGGCCATAAAGAGAGGCTGTTGCAGCAATGCAAAAAGTGCGCTAATGAGGGACTGCATTCCTGTCAGACTGCCAAACTGAGAGGACGGGTACCTGCACCCATAAAGTAAACCATTGTTCTTTAATCATGATTAAAAGCAACACCAATAAACACCCAAAACACAAAACCGTACTCACACAGCAGCATACAAGCCGCCAACGGCAGAGTGGATAAAGCCTCTCACGATGGTGTGCAACACAAAGGACAAAATCTAGGAGGGAAACAAGAAACCAGAGTTACAGTGCTTCCCCAAGGCAAAAATAGCCCTACTTTTTTTTTAACTTTGTCTAATGCATAAATATTGACTAGCTAGCCTTGAAAGAAAGCCATAGTCAGTGGTGCCACTGGGAGGCGCCGTTGTGCTACTACATCCTAATGCATCCGCTGCAGTAACATGTAAGGGGCTCTGCACCACTTTCTCTCCCATTAGGTACAATATTGTTCTGCAGGCAGTGAGACTGATGTTTTGCTCTCAGTTACCTGTAGAGGAAGATTGGGCACCAGGCAGGTCATCCCAAAGCCGACCAGCAGCAAATTAGTGAAGCTGAACGCGCGGGTAGCGTTGCTGATCTTCTGGATCTGTCTGTCACGTTTCTTTGGCTGAGTAGGATCCCTTAAGGAAAAGCCAAAAGTACATTACGTAGATGCAATGCAACTGCGCTTGTAATCAAATAATAATTTCAGGTTGAATTGGTTGGCGGTAATTGTCAAAATGATGCATTAGGCAGCAGGAAGCTCATCATTGCACTCACTTTGTGACTTGTTTCTCATTTTCATCCTCACATTCTTTGAGCTTCCAATCCATGATGTAACCAATCACAGGGGCCGTTAGGAGACACAGCAACTGTAGCACCCCGAAGATAGATGTGTATGTGCTCACTGAGAGAGAAATAATGTTGAGTTTTAACATGGTTTTTAACATTGTCCTGCCAAACAGAATATGTTTGAAGCTGATGACATACATAAACATAAACATACACTACCATATAAAAGTTTAGTATGTAATTAAGTAATACTTTAATTCAGCAAGGACACATGAAATTGATCAAAAGTGAGAGACATTTTTAATGTTACAAAAGAACTTTCTATTCATCAAATAATCCTGCAAAAATGTATCAAGGTTTCCACAAAAATATTAAGCAGCACAACTGTTTTCAACATTAATACTAATAATAATAAGTGTTTCTTGAGCAGCAAATCAGCATATCAGAATGATTTCTGAAGGATCATGTGACACTGAAGACTGGAGTAATGATGCTGAAAATTCAGATAAAAGTATATATAAATATATTTTACAATATTACTTGCTGAGCATAAGAGACTTCAAACTTTTGAACGGTAGTGTATCTACAAAATCAAGTAACTATTTTAGTTCTTTGGGGGCGGGGTTCATTTATTTTTGGTTTTTGGTTTTTGTCATGAGGATGCCTTTTTTCGCATGTCTCCACCATTTCGATTTATTACAAATATGTGAAAAATATTTGTAAAAATAAATCATTAATCAACACTGACTGACAATATATTATTGTATTTATATATTAAATATATATGAAAATATACAAATATTTTTAAACATTAAAATGTATTAATATAAAATAATTATAATATAAATATAAAATTATACATTTACAGCTTTTAAAAATGGAAAAGTTTAGGTGGACAGATGAATGTTTGGATGGATATTATACTGTGCACTGACTTTGATGCATCACGTCAATCTCTAACCACCAAGGGCTGGGTTCATGCTTTTACATGACAACATGAATCAATGTCAAATGAAGGTGGAAAAGGAGGTGGAGGAGGAAGGAGGGAGGAACATGGTGGGGGTGGGGTGAGAGGGGTGAATCGAGAATACATCTAATTTTGCCTGCAGTCTTACCCATTTCCATCCTCTCCACTGAAAAAACACACCAAGCAGCACGACAGAAGAGAGTGCAAACAGAGGACAAGAGACAGACAGCAAGGAATTAGCAACATGAACCTGCTGCGGCCATCCGAGTACATATTAAATGCATGATTAAGAGTTGTTAGGCAGCCAATCACTCAGTGACATCGGAAAACATTTAAGATGCAAGCTGTAAGAGGAATAGAGCACAACAGTGCATTTTCAGCAGCCTTGATAATACAGAAATATTTTCCCCATCATTTTCTCCATAGGCATTTCAAATAAATCTTAAATAAAGAGCTCTAATCCATAAACCAAACCATACAGCTACAAGCTGAATCATAACATTACAAAGTTTGAAGCAAAACATATATGAGTATATGAAAAATCTAAAACAAAAAGGGAAAAAAGGCAATACGCTACTTATGAGATGTGGTCACTGACCGCCAATGATTGTAAGCATTATAAATTGTGTGTGTAATGTATATATGTATATGTGTATGTGTGTGTATATATATATATATATATATATATATATATACATATATATTCTGATATTTTTAAGGAAGTAGTATGCATGAATTTATTTAATATAGTTTAATTGATTTATTTTAAATAAATTATTATTTTAATATTATATAATAAATATATTAAAATAAATTAGTAAAAATAATTTTTTTTAATTCATTATTTAAATTTACTGCACAAATATTTTGATAAAATAATAATGTTAGATATTTATTATTTGTATATTAATTTGAGTGAGCACTTTTTATATATATTATTTATATTTATAAATTAATCTTTGAGCGACTTTTGTTATCATAAAAATCTATTTCTGTTTGGAGAAAATGAACCTGACTGTTGCATTCTATTCCATAGGTGACATTTAGCGTTGGATCAACAGAAACAGCTTTTAGCCTGTAGCATCAGACAACTTGTTTGGCAGCATGTTGTGAATATTTGACATACCTTTGTTTAGGTCTCCATCAGTAAGGGACTCCAGAATATTGTTCATGGCCCCCATGTAGAAGATGAGTCGGAGCTGAGTCACACACATTGTGATGAGGCTGAGCATGAATATGGGGCTGAAGATGCTCCGCATGAAGGACTGGGCTGAAAAACACATGTATTAAAACTATTATTTTTAAAACAGCTAACTTTATTGGCTTCTTAGGGAGAACACGACAACAATGTAATAAAAACAGAAAAGTTAGCATTTTTCGTGTACAGATGACAACGTTGTCAAAATGATCCCAGTTCACATGGATCCGTGAAAACGACTCAAAATGCTGTATTATGCATGCTAGGCCAGTAGTTGGCAATGTCACATTGTAAAGAAACACTACACGCCTATAAACTGAACGTGCATGACGTCACCGTTTTCACAAATTCGCATTAATGTAGTTTACACGAAAACGATAACGGTATTGTTTTCAAAAACGTGTACTTTGAAACCCGTTTTTAAAAGTTTGCATTTTCAGGCCCCCGATCGCTGTTGTTGTGTTAATGAACAACCAAAACGCATTTCCATTTTTAGTTGAAAACGGTGTCGTGTAAACGGCCCCTAAATCACCACAATTTAGGATGCTCTAATGCCTTTAAAAATAGCCAGATACTGCTCACATGGAAAATAACTCTACAGGTGCTTGGACAGCCAGGCAACACTTCAATGTCTCGCACAGTAACACAGAGGCCGGATGGTCTGGGTTTGTTAATGATCCACTAATTCTAGTGCAATAAATGCATGCTTCTGTTCACCGACTAGCAATGGAGAGACCAGTATGGTGCTGTTACCTGGTACATTGGGAATCTGAACTCAATTCACCTCATATGTTCCGGAACACATGCACACACACACACACACCTTGTTTCCATATTTTATGGGGACTTTCCATAGACACAATTATTTTTATACTGTACAAACTGTATATTATATCCCCTTACACTAACCCTACCCATAAACCTACCCATCACAAAAAAACTTTTAAAACTTTTACATCATCACTAAGTATGATTTATAAGCTGTTTTCCTCATGGGAACCAAAAAATGTCCACACAAGGACAAGGATTTCAGATATTGCCATCTATGTGGGGATATTTTGTCCCCATACACATACACACACAAACAAACTACCTCATTATTCCCCTAAGAACACAAACACTCAGACTCACAAGCTTTCAAGCCGCCAGCACTGAGTCTGAAAGTAATTGACTGCAGTAATGGAAACACAGGGTGGTGAAGGCATTAGCGTTCTATGGATGACAGTTAGAAGGGATTAACATCATTCTCTCTCTCCAAACTCACACAACATCTCCTGCTGCGTCTCTAAAACAGCCCTTCGGTGCTATCTGCCCTCTCCCTTGCCACCTTCTCAACCCCTGCCAATTTTAGCCCCTTGTCATGGGTCCTCCAGGAACGAGGTCTGAATCAATTGCACGCTCCGTTTGCTACAAAAGAGCTCAACCGGGAGCCCCATTGAGGGTTATAGAACCCTAAAAAAAGGGGCCGGTGGGGAGCAAGGGCCCTTTTGCATTATTCTGACAAGTTTGAGGTGAATTTGGAATAATTGCATAGCACAGATTTGGGTTAGTAAAGCAAAGTGCAAACACAGCGTGTGCCTGCAGCATCAAGTGGTTCAGCAACCTCCAGATGTCAGAAACCAGGCATAAGGCTAATGAAGGAATCCCCATGCACAATAAAAGGGATTTACTGAGAAGCCTTCATTAACATCGCCCCCTGTCTGCTCGCATATTCCCTGCATGTCTGGATGGCAAAGGGTGCGCAGTGAGGGGGAAGATGCTGTGGCTCTCTGTGTTCTGTCCAATTCTTGGATATATGCATGATTGCAGGATTACATAAGTCACTTGAATTTAATGAACAAGGACTTTGTTCAACACATTAAAACAGTGGAAATAAAGGAGTTTTGGTAATCCAATAACCACTATTCTGCCTTCATAATTAACAATCAACTTGCATAACTTTAAATTATTTGGCACTCACGTCACCAGCTCATTAAAATGGAACCTGAAGGACACCTACAGCGGGGTACAAATGTCTAATGAAAATGTAATAAAAAATTTTGACAAAATGTGATTTAAAAAATGCATTAAAGGGGTCATGAATTGAGAAATACAAATGTCCTTGATCTACATCATTGCATCTTTGGCCCTGCCCACTGGCGTGTTAGTAAGATGAGAAGGAGAGAAGAGAGATACAGGATCACTGGACTAAAAATAACCTTACCCTCTAAAGAATCCTAATGCTAGCAGAGTGGTTATTTATTTTCAATTATGTGAATGTCTCAGTAGGGTATTATTTGTTTGTTCGGTATATTTCACTGTGGATTCTTTGGTAAATCAGTTGCAATTTCGCCGCAGGCTTTGCAAACACACTTTTTCTTGATATAGACCCAACAGAAATTTGACAACATGTTATGATGAGTCATGTACAGACAGTGTATGTCATGTATGTTCTTTGTCTCAAAATCATTTATTACTGTTTATGCATCAGTAAAACATTGACTAAATGCTCCACTTCACATTTTTTTTCTTAGTAGCATTAAAATAATCTTAAATTCTGATTCAATCACAGAAAGCGATCAAAGAACCCTTCCTTTATATTCGCTGGAGCTGTCAATCAAACAGCATGTTTTTATCAGTGACTGAGTTCTGGACTCTCGCCAAAACTCCTGTTATAATCAACAAATCTTTACATTGTGTTTGAACTGTTAGTTATGATGAAAGCATTCGTGAGAGTGCAGAAATTGGGTTGCAATGACGAGATCACTGCATTTATGCACTCAACAGACATATGTCTGTCATCAGCTCGTCATCGGCTCATCGCTGCTATCTTTCATGCCACGGGAGTAGTTCTAAATATAATGCTATGATCAACACTTTTCACGATTAGTTAATCTCGACAGCTGTAACAGTAAAAACTTAGTAAACGTTTTTGAAATAGTTCCACGTGTAATACTTATTTCAAATTCATATGCAAAGATGTTAGCCAATCATAGCAGTGGGTGTTTACACTGACGTCTCACAGCAGACACGCCACTTAAAATGTTCAAATCAGAGGGCTAAAATCAGGGTAGGAAATTTTTATGTAAAAGTCACACTATTTTAATTACCTCTAACTTATCTTATGACATAATTTTTCTTTGTTTTATGTTCCAAGATCCTAAAATAAAATAAAATAAAATAAAATAAAATTTTCGTTGTGGTTTTAAATTTGTCAGATAATCAGAGGCAAGACTGGTCAACAGAAAACATGTCAATAAGGACGATACTCACATTCCTCCTCAGACTTGCACTGGACCTCCAGATCGAGGGTGGACAGGCAGAGTTTATTGCCTTCTTGGGTGGCGAGCTGTTTTGGATTGTTCTTCATGGAGTTGCCCACGCTCAGTCTCCGACCAACGGTGGTCACCTGCCTGTAGAACTGTTTCCCTGTGATCTTGTGGTCAAAGCCCAGCCAGCTGAACTTGATCTTCACACTGACAAGGCGGAGCATGAGACAGACAATAAGTGAATTATGTTCCATCAGAACCTTCAATAAATAAATACAGAAAACAAAATCATGGTTTGGGGTCTGTAAGATTTTTTATTTTAATAAATTATATTAATTAATATAATTTAATATAATATGTGTTATTCATATGATGGCAAAGCTAAATTTTTAGCATCACAACTCCAGTCTTCAGTATCACGATACTTCAAAAATCTTTCTAATATGCTGATTTACTGCTCAAAAAAACATTTCTTATTAACATCAGTGTTGAATGTTATCAAATTTGTTCATATTTTTGAGGAAACAGTGATACATTTTTATCAGGATTCTTTAATGAATATTTTGTAACATAAAAGTACTAATTCCTTTGAAAATTCATACTGACCGCAAACTTTTAAATAATACTGTACAGACACACTGGACTACATACGTGTAATCCATGTCCTCAGGTCCGGGGAAGGGCTCGAGCGGCCAGTTGAAGAAGCAGTTGATGAAGACCAGGCCGGCACAGCCAGCCCACACCAGAAGGATGGTAATGAAGGCAACACCGACGTCATAGATCACCTGATAGAGCAACAATCATCATCATTATCACTGATTTTAAGCACAGCTTATTAAATAAGTCCAAATTTAGCGCTCAGATTTACCTTTATTCCTGGAAAGGTGACAGCGGATGAGGCGTACGAGCCAATCATGAGTGCGATGAAAGTGGAGCGGAGATCACCAAACATGTTAGGAAGCTACAAAAGAGTCAAACAGATAATATCAAAAACTCTTCAGGTGCATAAATTACTTTTTAGAGGCAATACTGGCAAGAAAAGCAAATAAATTACATAATGTATGAGCAATATGAAAAACAAGAACGATATCTTGTAACAGGATCTGTTTTAAATGACAAAACATGTCAGATATAGCAGAGGGTATGAAAGTAAACATTACATCAGGGTAACAGTGATATTCTCTGCTGGGAGCAACATGTAGGTGGGGGGACATCGTTTGAAAAGGCAACTGCATGCCATGAATATTTTTAGCAGCGAGAGAAAGTGTGAGGGACACTGGAGAAGATTGCATAATGCTGTTGCCTTTGAGCTGCATGGGTGGAGGAGAACAGCACTGGCTGTTCTAAACTGCACTGTCAGGGTAAACAACTGTCGGACGCCACAGAGAAAAAAATACAGCGGAAGGAAGATAGCCTGAACGCCTAAGATAGAGAACCAGGGGGGCAGAGGCAGAGGGGGGCAAGAGTGTATTCTTAATGTTCAATAGTATTCTTCAAGAGAATATTCTTAAAGATAATTAATGTACTGTTGAATATGTTTATTATTATTATTTATTTATCAATCATGTATACTTATGAAAGGCAATCGAGCCAATCAGAGTAAGCATTCTGCAGGCTGCAGCCAGGTCATTCTCTGTTGCACTGGGAAAGTTTTTGTTCAACATTAAAAGGATCTCCAGTTCAAAGCCTGGAAATTTTATTAATTTAATTTTTATTTTATTTAGAATCAGAATCAGAATGAGGTTTATGATTAGTATGCTTAAACACAAAATAAATTTGTTGTGGTGACAGAAGGTTCCTGTACACAGACAAAAAAGAGAAATATAATGAATAAATAAAAATTACAAAATTGAAAAACAATATAGTTTTAATATATACATATATACAATTATATATAATATTTTATCATTTCATTCACTTAATTAATTTTTTATTTAATTTTAATCATTTTATTTTGATACATATTTTAAAATGTACAAATGTTTTATGTAGTCTCTCACTGTAATCAACTTGGATGTATAATAAATGTAAAATAATGCTGTTTAAAATAGTATTGTATGTCACACCATTTTATATTTTTTATATTTGATTGCAGTTGCAGGGTGTCAAAGTGTTCTAGTACATGTTTTTTATTTTCTAATTTCTAGGTATTTTCCATTTCTCTGAATAAAAAAACATCTATTTCACACCTGTCGACAGCTGACAGCAACTTATATCACATTTCCTCTACAACGTGCAGTTCAAACATCAACACAGATTTTCCAAGAACTCTCTAGACATCTTCCAGTTCCCATGTACTAAACAGTTCAAAACCTTGTTGAAGACAAAAATGAAGGAAAGCTCTCCCTTGGAACCCAACATAGACGTCATTCACTGCCTCTAATTAGAGTAAAGGTCATCCCAGAGCCAAAACATCCCAGATGACAGACACTTACAACAACTCTCACACACCCAGCAGCCCTATAGGCGGCATTGTGCCTGTGGCTGGAGGGACTGTGTAAGAACAAATTTGGCTAATGGACTGTGGAACAGGGCCGACAGGACAGAGAGTAATGGCCTTTTCATGGAGTTGAGTAACATGTGAAGTACCAAGAGAAAGTTTCAATAACACGGTTCTTCTGCTTTCTCAGACAGTCACTGGCCATGGCTGGTCGTGTGATGTCAAACACAAAGAGACACTGCGACAAAGGCTCTTTTATCAAACTTATCTTGTATTATAACGTGAGTGTCACTCTGTCTTGCTTGTGCTGCAGTGAAATTGGCTAGGGAGTACAACAATACGTTGAAATTTGATAAACACTGATAGTCTACAAGTAAGTCAATAAGACCAGAGGAATCCACTGAGACCAAACAGTCTCAAAGTCATGGCCACTGGAACTCAGAACACTGTAGTGTAAAACAACCAAAAGATTCACAATAATGGTTATCTAAAATAACATTATTTTAAAATTAATATTAAAACTATTATCTCTAAATATAAAAAAAAAATACATCTGATACTAATCTGATGGCACTTGTGATGCAAGTACTTAAGATACACTACTGTTCAAAAGTTTAAGGTTAGTAATCAATACTTTTATTCAGCATGGATGCATTCATCAAAAGTGACATTAAAGACATGTATAATGTTACAAAAAAATTATTTAAAATCAACGCTGTTCTTTCTATTCATCAAAGAAAAGATTTGTTGATCCAAATATGTATCATGCATTCCACAAACATATTAAGCAGCACAACTATATGATAATAATAATGAATGTTTCTTGAGCAGCAAATCAGCATATTAGAATGATTTCTGAAGGATCATGTGACACTGAAGACTGGAGTAATGATGCTGAAAATTCAGCTTTGCATTACAGGAATAAACAACATTTTAGAATACATTGAAATAGAAAATAGAAAAAAGTTATTTTAAATTGTAATAATATTTCACAAATATTTCATTTATGATCAAATAAAAGCAGCCTTGGTGAGCACAATTCTTCTTACAAAAGCATAAAAAATATACCAATAATTTCCTTGGAATAGAAGTGTATATTCAAACAAATAAGTAATATTTCGTTAATTTTATCGCTGTAGGCATGGAGCTTTCTTTGTACTATAAATTGTTTAAACTGAGTGCTATTTTTAGCCTTGAGCTACCCAGAAGCTGATTTAATTTGGGATCGATGTGCACTAAAGTCAGCGGGTGTGATACTTGATTGATTTGTTGAAATAAAAAAGGAAATTCTAAAGTGCCTGAGTTGAGTTACTGTCCTACTCTCCCAAAAGCACCTGTCAAAACTGATTTATGTGTGAGGGTTTTGTATGAAAACAAATCAATTAATGTTTTCATGAGAAAACACACCGATCGTCATTATGAATTTGGCTTACCCATCCCCATTTGTGTGACCACAGAAATCTGTCAAATCCTTTTTCCACCTCTCTCTGAGAAGAAGGACAGTGAGTCATTGTAAATGGGTTGGGGGGAGGGGCCTGAAGTGGCTAAATCATACTTGCCACCACGAGAGAACGTCAATGAGTGAGAGGAAATTAACATAGGAACACAACACATACATAGAAGTGAAACAGAAGTGAAAGAAAAAAACTTGAAGGTGAGCTGGTGGGCTGCCAGAGGGTCATATATAGTCTGCCTATATTTAACATGCACTTGATCATTATTTGTTCCACACTTAACTGACTGTTTGGCCCTGGTGCATTTATGACTCATTTTTTCATCATTTTTAGTCCCGCTCATGGGGTCTGCTTCATCAGAATTATTCACACACACACATTGAATTTGGCACAGGTTTTACGCCGGATGCCCTTGCTGACGCAGCTCAGTAGTGAGAGTGTTGGATGCATTTAGATGGCTAATTATATTATAAAACTATCACACCTCATTTTGAGGTGTCCAATGGACCAATGGACATGCAGCAAGATATCGGTGTGATCAACAGGAATAACGACTGATAATGATGGCATCATTGGCATGCCCACTTACTGAGTATTTTTAATCTGTTTTCTGGAGCCAAAAGCACCTATTTCTCCATTATAAGCCATTTTTTTCTATTTGCTTCCTCACATGACTCAGCATCCTAAAGAAGTGGGTTATAAATGGATTGAAGGCACAAATGAAAAAAGAAAAACAGCATTAGTGCATCAGAGAGTGAGACAGAGCTGGGATACAGAGGAACAGGATATCCCCAAAGAAATGTTATGGTTCAGAGGTTGCAATATTACAGAGCTCCTACAAAAATAAAAAATATATTGACATTCCCGTGCACACGCATTACAATTTCCGGTTAAAGTATACCCTACTATTACCAATTTCCTTTGTCTGTCACTGTCATTTTACTATGAAGTAAATGAGAGTATATATGCGCATTAATAAAGATCTATTTGCTCAAAACTTAGCTTGGCGTTCAAAGGTCCGTTAAAAAATGACTGATATAGTAAGAAGTGCTCAAAATTGGGCTTTTGTCAGGGCAAAATGTCATATTTCAAGGCCTTAATGTCTGCTTTAACAAATTTAACTTTGTGGCAGCCGAAAAACCACCCCATGAAATAGGCTGATGGCACAATGAGTGACTCAGTGTGCATTGTCCTATATGCTAACTTTAATGGTTCATAAAAAAATATTGGTACAATAAAAAGTGATAAAATTTTTTATTTTGTTAGGGCAATATTTATATTGCAATATACATGCAATAGTTTCTTGTGAGCACGCAAAACGTTTCTCATGCACAGGCGAATGTTTCTCGGGCGCAAGTCTGTGTATTTTTTATTTTTGCAAAGGTCCCTTTAGGCGCTCCATACTATTTTATATATTTATTTCCTAAGAAGATATAAAAAATTGAAATTAGGCAATTTCTGACATACAATAAGAGCATATAGCTATAAAATGAATGTTAACAGCTAAGATAATTTTGTCTTGGAAAAATGTACTGGTTGCTAAGGTTTTCTGGGTAGTTGCATATTTATTTATTTAATTTTCTAACTTCAGTGAGGTTGTGTTGCAAAAGATAAAAAAAAAAGGTTGCTTGCCATACAGCCAGTGGGATGACAGATAGAGACAGACAGAGAGCTATAACAGGAGAGGATAAGAGCTGCAGAAATGGGCAGATGAAGGATTGAGGTCAGACAGCGAATCAGATGGCTGGGAGAGGACAGTCCAGCCATTAGACAGAGAGCTGAGTCAGTGTACTGGGAAAACATCAGAGGTGTGCTGGGAGGAAACACAAGCTCTCAGGCACTCGCACTGCAGCTGCACTAAAACTGCTGAGTGCGCAGACACAGAGAGACAAAAAAGTGAGGAAAAGAAAGAGACAGAAGGGTCAACTGCCAGCTTTACCTAACCTCTTAAAGGGGTTGTCTTCAGAATATGAGACTTGGTTATATTCATCATAGAATACAATGTTCAGAAAACTTTTCTTTTTGTCCCGCCCCTCCACTGTGATTGGACGACGGGGTAAAATGACAGTGATGAGCACTACATTTTCCTCAAAGTTGAACATTCTTCAACTCTCAGCGATAGGTGAAATAGACACTTAGCACCTTGTTACGCTCCTGCCCTTTTAAAAACGCGGCGCTCACATTAAAAACAATTGGAAAAATACACTAGCCAAGGGAAAAAATGCTTTGGTGGACACACGGCCTTAGGGGTGTTCTGGTTGGTTGCCAGAGCATAGTTAGGAAAAATTGCTATGAAAAATAACAACACACATCAACTCAAAAAGTTACACGGTTTAATTTGTGTCTGTAGAAAAAAAATTTGATTTGTTCAAATGCCAAACAATAAGCAACAATGATAGTAATGCCCTAGCAAGTATCCTTAAAGGTGTGTAATTTTTTTAAGGTATATAATTTTTTTTGACTGCACTAAAGTATTAAAATACCATAATATGTTTGCAGAGATTTAGGAAAATGCTAAGTTAAAATTGTGTTACAGCCAGTTATTCTACTTTGAAATGTGTGTTCCATGTCAGAATGTCTGTTATTGTTTTGGTCTGTGTGATTCCGTTCACTGCCAATTTACCTGATAGTATTTCGACACCCCTGGTTGCCAGTTGGCGGAAAATACAGCGTATTGCAGCCATGGAAGCTGTCAATATTACATATGGCACCTTTAATAAGTCTAATAACAGTAACAGTAATAAAGCTATTGAGAGATGCACCCAAACAACAGATGTCAGACAGTATGAACTGTAATGTGAACCTCAGGTTCAACCTCTCGACACAACCAGCAGGGTAAAACACATAGTTATACAGAACAGCTGGGAAAAGGTTCTAAGACCACAACAGCTGAGATAACAGTTTGTACTTTTCCGCTATGCACTCATGCATGCCAGTTCACTCACTCTTTCTGTGTGTGTTTTTCTCTGCGTGATAGAGATAGAGGATTGCCCAGACAGGCTGAGGCATGTAAGGTAGCACAAGAACCGGGGATATAAAATCAACAACACAAGCAGATGAACTGGTTGTGGGAACGACTGTGCCATCAGCTATGAACTCTTTAGACCCCAAAGTTTTCTATGACCTCAAAACAGCATGCAGAAACAAGAGACAACCACCCTTCAGCTGCCAATGAGCACAACTTCCTGTTTTCTTCAACCCAGTCTGCTCTCTTTAATGATGATGTTTCTCAATATGAACCCAATGGACTAAGGCAGCATAATAAATAGAACAGCATAAATGACTATAGGCAGCAACTCTGTTTGCACATTCCAGACAGACTGTCTTCTGTGTATTATTCAGACACTGTTTCTGTGAGTTACATTGTTATACCAGTAAATGCAGCAAGTGACCATCTTTATGAGTAAGTCATCACATCATTAATTACTGATTCTTTTAAAACACTGATTCATTCAGAAAGTGACTGGCTGAATATCGAAATCACATAGTACCATACTACTTTTACTATTTCTCCCATATCTTTATATGACAGAAATAATAAGAATAGTATGGCTGCTAGTATGCTATTATGATTTTTAGCTACTGTCTTTAAGATTGAGTCATTGAATCATTTAGTCCACTGATTCATTCAGAAGGCTGAAATTGGAATAGCACACTACTATACTACTTTCACTATTCTTACTCTACTCTTACTATTTCTGTCATATAAAGATATGGATGAGCTATTGTGTCATATTATTGAAAAAAATATCTAATCACATCCTATGTCAGTATCAGGCAATTTCTAGGATAAACCAGTGGGCTGCTGGAAATCCAGCTAAGAAAAATGTCTATTTAAGGATGAATACATTTTTGGGAACAGAAAACACCTGCATTATTCAGCTACATTGAGTTTTAGTGGCATGTGGCCAGCATGTGAGATGCACCATGGTCTTTGCACAAAAGACCGGAAAGGACACCCATGGAGACCCACTAGTATGACATGAGCACTTACTGTGAGTGAGGTGAAGGTCATGCACATGCCTCCAAACCCATTCAGCGCAAGGGCGAAGAAGATTAAGATGGAGAGATCTGTGAAAGAAAAATACAAGGGGATGTCAAAGAGAGCAGGGATAGGTGGGTATTAACAGCAATGGTGGTCTCAGCTGGATTTGCAAACATACTTCTAGGGTCACTGGCTCCATATGCAATTAGGATGCAGGAGAGGGCAAACGAAGCACTACGAAGAGATCATTTCATGTTATTCTTATGACACAACATGTATTCCACATATAATTCTTATATTTTAGCACAGGGATTTTCAAACTGGAGGCTATGGAAAAGTTATAACATAATACAATATAATATATAAAAAATAACAATACTTAGATATATTATAAAGTATTTGTTCAAAATTAGTGCTGTCAAATCAATTAATCATGATTAATTGCATCTAACATAAAAGTTTGTAAATATATGTGTATGTATGTATATATATATATATATATAA
This sequence comes from Rhinogobio ventralis, assembly GCA_039654625.1. Taxonomy (NCBI): domain Eukaryota; kingdom Metazoa; phylum Chordata; class Actinopteri; order Cypriniformes; family Gobionidae; genus Rhinogobio; species Rhinogobio ventralis. Next base: position 19,828,992 of record CM077199.1, read on the forward strand.
ACTTTTATGTTAGATGCAATTATTCGCAATTAATCAATTTGGCAGCACTATTCAAAATCTAAATAAAAATAAATAATATCAAAATAAAACAATATAATATGTAATAATTTAGTAATATTTAACACAATTTATAATGTTAATAATAATAGTATAATACAATACTAATAATTTTTTTACCATATTAATAGAGTAAATTTTTATTTAGTGTATTCAGAAGCCAGTTTTCCACCTATACCTGCCGAGCAGCCTTAATTTGCGTGGGCCGTATTTGTCCATGATAATGCCGAGGGGCAGTGTGATGGCGCTGAGGAGGAAGGAGCCGATGGTGAAGGCCAAGTTCAGCATCTCATCTTGCTCTTTACAGATGGTCCAGCCATTCATTTTAAGATTTTCCTCCTCCTCATTTCTTGGGCCTGTTGTTGTACCATTTTCATTGTCAGATACATTCTGCCCTGTACTGTTACCTGGAGGATTGGAAAGCATAAGACAGAATGAACCCAAATTGAGCAATCTAATCACCAAACTAGCACTAACCAGTGTGAACCAGCGTGGAAAGTCATGCCGGACTAAGCTGGTCTTTTTAACTGAGTAGTCAGCAGTCACATGTAAAACTCAATGGTCTAATTGGGAATCTGACTTCTAGGAATGGCACTCTGGGAAGTAAAACAGGAAATGCCTTTATGAGATATAGTGGCCACCATCATGTCCCCCTCCTAAAGCAGCCAGGGTGCTGGGCAAAGGGCCAAATAAACAGGCAGCTATACACAGTAAACAACCATAGCAGAAATAGCATGGGAGTCTATTTGAACCCACAGCCTCAACACCTTCTTACAACAGTCAAGGCATGAGCAGCTTGACTAACATTTAACCCTGTTCTTTTACCCAGTGCTCCCCTGTTGTTTTGACTATGGATAATCATTCTTTGGCTGGGCAAGTCTCTTACTTAAACAGCGCTCTTTTGAATTGTCAACGGCCTTGAAAATGGTCTGGAATAACTTGTTCTGATGGGGGATGTGGCTGTTTGCAGAATATGGCGTTATGAATGTATCAGGGTGGGCAAGAGACAGAGAGTCTTTGTGTGAGGGATTTTTGTTCACATGTAATCAGTAAACAAAAAAATTAGCCGTGTTTGTGGAGCAGAAATGACCTGAGCAGGCGATTGATGATTAAAAGAAATGGGTTAGAGATCACTTATTGATTATTAGAGGAAAGATATCTGCTAAGCTTGAGATATTTTGCTGAGCAATAAAGGAGGAGCTGCCTTGAGTCAATACACACCCTTTCAATAGGTAAAATATCAATTAAAACATATAGATAAAATGTTATGGACCTAAAAACAGCCTCCATTTTCTGAAATATGACTTGCAGATGTTCTTGACAGGTTTTGTTGGATTCACATTTTAGGTCTCTTCAGATGAACGAGTACCTCAGATGTTTCTGAACCATTGTTCCACTAGATCTAATCAGCAACAGCAAAAACCAGAGACAGCCAGACCTGATTTTCCATTTGCTTTGATATAGAGAAATGAGAGAAGAACGGAATGAGAATTGAACACGAGTCGTCATAAACAGAAGTGCTAGGCCCAAGCATTTAGCCAGACAAGCATTTTCCTGGTCAGTGTTTCCTCAAGCCTGCTGATTAAAGAGAACCAACCAGCTGATAATGTGAGATAGAAGGCTGAGTCCAAGGGAAACAAGTACTAGGTGAGGAAATGGCAAGATAATCTCATATTTACATTGAGTAAACATTTGAGCCACATTTACTTCCTTGTGTCGTGAGACATGTGAGGCCTGGTGTCTAGAATCTCTAAACTAGATGCTGACAACAGCTGAAATGAAAGAGAGAAAGGAAGTGTGAATGCACAGGATTGCAATGTGCATTGATATTTTTGACCTCTCCCACTATTCTATCAATAAAAGTCAAAATAAGCACTGTACTAGACTATTACTTAATGATAGCAAACAGCGAGGAAATCTGAGGAGGACAAAATCCATATTTCTGTGTTTGGAACTTCACATTGCTGCGTGAACCACAAAGTCTCAAACACAAGAATATAGCTGCAAGCAGTGAATATAGCTCAAGCCCCAGTGCCACCGCTACCCTGGTGGTTTTAGCGCAACTGTGCAGGGAGGGCAATATACATTTAAAGCCGGTAAATGTAAAAGACCTATATCAAAGTCATTTGAATATGTCACATTTACTGCAGCAGATGGTGCCACTATGACCGCGAACCACAACAGCCACATCCATGAGATTTAAATTTAGAAGAATTTCAGGTCATAGGATGTCATAGGTCACTTACAAATTAGGTTTAAAAGTTATAGTTTGCAGTTCAAAATTGTGTAAGTCCAGAAGTATATATATATATTAAATATGTTGCTTAACCTTATTACACACACTACACACACACACACACAGAGGCAGAGTGAGATCAAAGGATAAATTGGAGACTGTTTTTCAATTAGTTGAGCCAGAAAATTCAACAATATTTTAAACAAAAAAAGTAAAATTTAAACTGTGACAGAAAGTAGTCCTTGATCATATCTAAATGTATATCCAAATGCAATAGCTAATAAAAGTAATTAATTATGTCTGAAAACAGTGTTCTCAGCTACAAGGCTTTTCTCAACACTGTTTGGCCTATGCCATCTAGTGGTTATACTATATTTATTTATTTCAACCAGATAGTATGAAATCTGCATATTTTTAACAATATAATAAAAAAATAATAAAATGTGTATAATTTATTATTTAGAAGATATGACGCTTCCAGTATTTCTTTTTGTCATTACTTTACCCCCTCGCCATGGCAACACAGTTCAAGATATCCAATACCTGTTAAAAATTTTGCATCTTCGATATATTGGCATCATGTTGAGAAAGTTTGGTGTGGATCATATGAAGCCTTTAAAGCAGTAGTTAATAATTCAGAGCTTGATTAAAAAAATTGTCTCCCAGTGGCTTACATTATTGTCAGTTTAGTGTTAGTGATTAATTTACAGCAAAACAAAAAATAACATCTATGCTTTAAATGACCAAAAACTGTATTTTTGTCTTACATTTCATAATAAACTCAGACAAGCTCAGTACCGACTCATTTTCTGTCTTTTTTGTGAATTGGAATGTGCACAAAGGATTGTGGGTGATTTAAGGCCGCGAAGGATACTTATGGTGCATCCTTCAAAACAGGCCGAATGAAGGACACGAAACAAAGGCTGCCTTCCAAAGATCTTTAAAATTGAGATGCCTTTTGGTGACATTTGGCGAAGTGGCAGCCAAGATATGCAGCCTTTCGTTTGAGAAACACCCATCTTAGGTTAAACTAACCCTCAACTTTAGTCAAAAGGTGACGCTACAGAGCCCCTCCTACACGCCCATTTCTAAGGCTTTGCCCATGTCTACTGGTTGACACCTCTGATGTGTGTCAAGTTTTCATATTAATATTAAAGTTTTATGTGTTGCTATGACAACAGTATTCAAGATATCAAGAATCCTTTCACATGTGTACATCTGTGGTGTCTTTACATTATTCTGAAGAAGTTTGAAGCAAATCGGGTAGAAAAATAAGAGGCCGATTTCAAAGCATTTATAAACTGACACATGCTGACCGAGTTTAGTAGCAATTGGCTGAATCAGCTAGGAGGAGTATATCAAATTTCAGAGCATGCATTTTTCAAACAACTCATAATAGCCGACTTCCTGTTGGGCTGGCGTATATCTTAGTGTGTGAAAGTTGTTTCCCCCCCCCCCCCTTCAAAAGGGAATAAGTGAAGACTGAAGACGACAGAAGTGCCCTCTAGATTATTGCAATGATGTTTACTTGTAGGCATTGTGCTAATGGGTCATAAGACCTCAAAGTAGTCCGGCTGTTTCTTTGGGATTTCGGAAATGTGTTTTCACAAAGGCGTGTTAAATCATTTACAGGTCAGATTTCAAAGTGGAAAAATGAAAAATAAATCAGGGCCAGTTCAGAGCAGCATGGCTAAGTCTCCTGACCCCATTCACTGAAAAAGTCACAGAGCAGCACAGAAAGAAGTCTTTGAAGAACAAGACGTTACACTCCAAAAGAAACTTCACACTAGTGTCAACAAGCAGATATTTTGAAACCATTAGCAATAATGTTGAATTGTCAGAGGCCATATGACAGTACACAATATGAAGAGGCAGGAGGTCAACAAAAATCTAACTGTTGAGTCTTTATTTATCATTGCACACTTTTTCCCCACATATATATATGTTGGATATCTTCATTCTACATACCCCAAAGGTTATTCGAAATATGGCTAACAGGCACACATAGCTTTCATGTTTTTTTTTTTATGACTGAGCCATTTGGCCCTGTGACAATGACATTTTTCTATTAGCAGTCTTAATGTATAAGTATAATTTTATGTGCGTCAGTCCATGATGTATTAATAAATAAAGTTAATCTTGGAGATCATTAGGAACATGCTGTTCTTCACAGATGCACATCATGACCTAGACACATATTTGCCATGAGTTGTAAGTAGACCTGAACAGTCCTATTCCAGCTAAGATTCTATATTCATCTGTATTAATTACACAGCATAATGTTTATGCAATAACATAAGATAATAGACCTTGTTTTCTGAAAAAAAGTGACAATACTCAAAAAAAAAAAAAGATCTGCTAATGAGGTAAGAAAAATAAACGTTTTCACTTTGAATTAAGATTTTTTTTTGTATTAAGTATAAACTCAATTAGTTTTTACAAATTTTTTTAGACTTAATATTTAACTGCTAATATATCACGTTTTAAGAATGTTTAGATATTTGTACTGGAAAACAAGACAAAAATACTGACTGAGAAGATTTTCTTGCAGAGTACATTTTTTTATCAAAGGCTGTGCTTTTAAAGCACAACATATAAGTAATTATAAGTTGACCCACATATCAATTCATGGAATGGTTGGTGTCTTTCACCTTTGTTAAGTGGTCTACACTCCTTTAGCTATTCAGAAAATCTGCAATTAGTCTAGCATATCACCGTCCTTTTGATATTTATTGTTTGATTAAACCTTTCATACTAAGATCTTAAGATGATACAGCTGAAACATGGAAGTATCTCTACCGTGTTATATAAGCTAAGCAGACTGATGTCCTCTAGTCTGTGTACCCTGAAATCAACTCTGTGAAGGAGCTCAAATTATCTAGACCACTTTGCCAACATTCTGATGCCAAACAAGCTTGTAGATGCTGTTTGTAATTCCTAATGGCAACACAATGCAAGAGGGCTTCCAAATAAGGTGCACTGACTCTCAGTGATCGATTGATATTCAGGTTTGGATTCCCCCAGAAGCCCTGCGATAGGCGCCAGACAGAGATTTTTGTTTTTCATAATGCTGCATCACATTTACTTATGCAACAAAGTGATTATAACATCTACCAACTGCTGCAGTCTCTGTTGCAAAATAATACAAGTTTTATAGGTCAAATCAACAACTTTGTCAGAGTGTTTAAGGTAACTGCATTGCAAGATCTGCAAGACCATCTGCCAAACATTTATTGTTAAAATTTGAGTGGGGAAAGAGAGAAAACAATGCTATTGAAGCAATTAATATGCTTTGTATATATATTAGACTTTTCTTTTATGTTCACCTAATTATTTGCAGCATTCAATCTGGCATATATAGTGCATAGTGCATTTGATGTCTTTATGAGTTCCTGTTTGTTTCTGTAACACTGAGTGCACTCGTTTGTCCCCCTCCTCACCTTGTTCTCTGCAGAGGTAGGAGTAAAAGCCCTCTGATTTCAGCATAATGAGCAGTGAGCCCCATCCGAGCAGGACAGCAGAGAACAACAGGCTTTCGATCACCGCAGTAATCGCCATCCACCAGCGCCTGGAGAAGGCTGTGGCCAGTGAGGGAGCCATGACTGAAGGAGATGATACAGTCTGTGCTGGGAATACAGAGGAAATCCCCCTAAACTTTGGGCAATCCTGTGAAAGTGGCCATAGAGTTGGATGTCAGTTATTTAATGTTGAATACTAAATAATATTAATAAATTATAATTACATTTACATGTTTAATACATGTATAATACATTTTACTTTTTTATATCCCAACGATTACATTGTTTTTCACAGCACATAGTGAATGTTCTTTTGTTGACACTTTGTTTTAACTGCAACTCCTGTCGAACATCATTTAGATTCAGTTCCTTTGTCTCGCTTAGCTACAAAACAGCTCATAAACAAAAAACAGCTGAGTTCCAAAAGAAATGTTGTTGATCGAAACCCCGCCCATTTCCCGCAGCTAGTCCCTCCCTGCTAGCCTCCGATTGGCTGTTCGAACATTCTGTTCTCCCCCCATTGGCTACGAGATAAACAGATTCAGAGAGCAGCTCCACGTGAAACCAAGATCCAGCCGGTTCGAACCAGTGCGGCGCGAGTCGACCGCTTTGTGCTACAGATATATTTGTGCAAAATGTATTTATCCACAGGCGAAGTGACATTACGTTATAAAAATATACTATTCGATTCTGTTTGCTTTGCATAAACGATGTAGCTAATGGCATGCAAACAGACATCTTACACATATTGTTATATGCTCACAAACGCCTCATAAAACTATTTTAAGCATTAAAACTGGATCGTTTTTCTGGTTGAAATTTCTCGCGCGCGATGTCTTATGTACAATGCTGTATCCTGCGGAAAACGAGCAGCCCTAAAACTGGTCTAAACTGGACAGGCATCATCATCAGTGCCTCCGCCTGTGTGTGTATGTGCACCCTCTCCCCTCTCCCCTCCTTCCTCACGCATACAGAGCTCAGCTGTTCAGTGTACACACTCTGAACTGAATAACACACGCGATAAATGCACTTCCTGGCTATCGCTTCACAATGTTGTTCTGTACTAGGCTAAATAAATGCTCGCTGTAAAAATGTGGATATTGTAATATATAGGCTACCTAAAATAGCCTATGATGTACCAGCAGTTCTGTTTCCCATTCATCATATGATACTGCAAAACACGGTTTCTGACGGCAAATGTAAAAGCTCGTGTAACAACATGACAATTATTAAGCATTTTTCGGAAATGAGCAATTGTCGACGATATTCAATGCGAGTTGAATGCCATACAGCTGTTTAGACACTGAACAAAGTTGCGGCATAAAACTCATTAACCGCGTTATATAGAATTCAAACAATATATCACAGTTCAGTTACAGTTCATAACGTCAAAACGTGCAATGACATAATAAAACACAGTTATTGAAGAACGTCTTAGTCTTTGACATAAGGAAGGATTGTGCAAAATAATCCACCATTTTTTTTAAAAACAATATCTAATATTTTTAAAACAAAAATAAACGATTTACTTCATCAATAACTGTATAAACTGTGTAAAATGTATATACAATTACTGTATTACATTATCAACAGTCTTATCAGGTAAACTTACAATAGAGCATCCTTATAATAAGTCATACCTGTTTCCTTCACCAAATCCTCGCTTCGGCTCTCTTCAGAGTAGAAAAGGTTTAAACAACCTTCTGATGCCAATTTCACTCTTTGGGTTATGCTCATATACATTTATTCCCCAACATCTCTTATTCCCGATTTTATATTTGCACCGCTTGCTTCACACAAACAAGCCAACTTCTCCATTGGCTGGTTCCTGAGCTAGAGATGAGACCAGCCAATCAGAGCAACGCTCGGCGAAAATATATAAATAATTGCACATTATATTTTGCTCCAGCGCAAAGAACATTCACAGAACACACACACCAGATTGTTGTGGTCCCTGCTACAATTTTACGGAATTTGATGTCCTTTTATGGCTTTTTAACATTCATTAAAACAACAACAACAACAAACAAAACCAAACAAAGGAAGCCGTCCTCGTACTTCAATGATTTCAATATCTCTCATAATAATGACCAAGCTGATGTTCACCACTGATTATTGCAAAACTACTAGAAGACTGGCACGTGAAATAGCCTAAACATGACATATCGTAATCGAATTTGACAAATGTCTCGATGTACATTATGGGTTTCCCATGAAAAAGAAACACTAACATGCTATTTGAGTATCAGATTTGAGCTCTTTTCAAACTTCTGAATTCGCATTTATCTGTGGTCTGTTTATCAAAGATGATTAACATTGCATAAATAGCCTAATTGCGTAGCACATAGCAAAATAGGTATTATAATAGAGGGGAACTAAACAAATGACCAAAACACTTTTTAGGGTGTATTATCAGGTTTTCTGTTGTTGCTTGCAATCTTTCTAAGCACTAAACTGAACAAAGGAGTTATATGAGTCGCAAAACATTACGTCGGCATCTGGTGGTTTAAATGAGCAACTACATACAACTATAGACAAGTAAACTACTTTATGAGGGATTACTGATATTAAATATTCTTCAGGAACCTGTGAAAACCCCTATTTTTTGCTGTTCATCCTCTATTTTGCACATCAATAAACTTATGCAATGTTTAAACTCAACATTGATTACATATTACATGAAAACAATTTTAGCTAGTACATTACATATTTAAGGTAATATAATCTGACTACTTTTGGATTACTTTTAGATTACTTTTGACCTAACTTGTTTATCACATTGATTTGAGTAAAATGATCTTGTACAATATTGATATAAAAAAAAATAGAAAAGAACAAAGAGAAAGAACATATATTCCATTCTTTGTTATCAACAACATGAAAGTGCATTAAATATTACATTATGTCAGGGTTTCCCAGACTGGGGTTCCTGAGTTTAATGAAAATATATTAAGTAATTAAATCATAAACAAAACTAAATACTTTTAAAATAAAAACAATACAAATAAAAAAACAAATGTTTCTATTTGTTTGCCTGCATGTCATGTGACAATTAACTGACATCAGAGAACTGTGAATTTAATTTAATTATTTATTATTATTATTATAATTGACTTGATTTTATTATTGACCTAACATACAAATTCAAATCTCAGGGGGTACTTAAGTAAATATATTGGGTCAAAGAAATTTCAGCTGACAAAAAAGTTGGGGAATCCCTGCATTACATGTAAATATGAAATGAATTTGTACATTTTATATGTGTTTGAAAGACAAAAGCTTCCAAAGACATTAATGCATGGTTAAATAACTCACTGAAACTGGGTGATAATTTAAATCATAATTAATGTGTGAATCAGGAGTTGATTAGATATGCAGTGTTGCAATGTTGAGAAAACACATTAAAAGTGCAATTATTTCTGTAAATCCAGTGATCAATTGCTGTGTGGGTCTCAGTTTTCAGTGATAGTCACATGACTGTGTGCCACAAACCTAGAAGACCTTCTGAACGTATACAAGCAGTAGGAGTTTTAAAAAGTAACTGTAGTCTGATTACAAGTATTTTAAAACGTAATATAATCTAATTACAAGTACTTAAGTAAGATTTGGAATCTGATTACGCAATCCATATTTCATGTAATCCGTTACTACCCAGCTCTGTGCACATGTATGGTAAGCCTTTGCATTTAACACAGCAGGCATCAATATATGGAATTATACATCTGAAGCAATGTGGTTTGAACTTTGGTGTGATGACAAACCACAGACTCCATTACCAAAGCAAACTGGAATCTGGAGAACCCATATAATGTGTATCTATTTGTACATCTTGTTTTAATGATTGCATAACAACACTTTGCATTGTAAGAATTGCTAAGCAATAATACTTGTTATAACAATTCATATTTCATGATGTTATGACAATGCATGAACCTACATTATGCAACTTTCAGAAAGAAGACAGGTGTGCAATGTTTCAAACACTATTATCTGACTGCTTTATTACAACTGGCTTGATGTAAAGTAACAGTAATAAATAAAGGAAGTCAATAGTTAGCAACAGTTTCACATGTCACTTGATCTTTGAATTTATTGCATCGACTAACCAAAGAATACTATGCCTTTGTGTATTTTACACATACATTTTTACTTCTGTTTATGAAGCATCTTAGAAGAGCCCTGAGCTCTGCATGTAAAAGCGCCCAGAAAAAAGGGCAATAAACCACAACTGTGGCAGTATATTTGTCAAAATTGACACTATAGCAGAAAGAGAAAGAAGACAATAATTTCTTGTGTAAAATCTTGTTGTGTGGCTTTTAGCCAAAAGCTGTAACGTTTTTGCTAATAAAATGTTATTTCACAAAATAAATAAATGTAATTCCCTGTCTTTAGAAATAACTGTCTATGAATCATTGACATTGAATTGGTTATATTACTGCCGATTATACATATTATAAATGTTCCATACCAATAAGTAGTCACAGCTCTTTCAAAGTCCAGCCTGAGTGGTTAACAGTATTATTAAAAGTAATATATCAGTTGCACTAATATTAAAACAGTGTATGAATGAACTAATGCAAATGCCATTTTAGACAGATATTCCACTGGCTGGTCAGTTGTGGGTCAGACGCAAACTTTAATGTCAAGGTTTGGTCTGGTCTTTGCAAATTCTTTCATCTTCTTGACGCCGTCTTTGGTAAACTTGTTGTCAAACATCCTGTGATGGATAAAGAAAATATATGCCACTTGTGTTACAGAATCATGAGGGAATAAACTGAAATAAATGAGCTCTAAATGGTTCTTACCACAGGTACTCTAATGTAGTGTTCTCTTTGAGCGCAGCCATGAGGACTTCTGCTCCTTTGTCTGTCACTAGGTTGTCACGAAGTCTATTGAAGGCAAAATGTTTAAACACAGTGAACACTGAGGATAAATAATTGATTAAAAAGACCGCAATGGCAGAGATTAGTCTTGATCACCTGATATCTGTCAGTGTGCAATTCGTCCTCAACAAGTCTGCAAGATAACCAGCTCCAGCATCTCCAATTTTATTGATGGCCATTCTAATGAAAGATATTGTAAACATAGATTAAGATGCAACATATGTGTATTTGTAACTCAGTTGTTTTTTCCATTGTTCACCTGAGATCAGTCACAGTATGATTTTCTTTTAGTGCTTCCACAAGGATTTTCAGGCCTTCACAGCCAAGCCCTGTTGCAACCACCCTATATTGAACACACACAGTCATTATAAAGTCTCACTTTTTACTATTTTCTTTTATTATTTAATTATTCATTATACAATCATTTCTATTTTACATTGTTTATTTATTTTAAATATTTATATACTTCGTATTTATTTTTTCATTTAATTTTTATTTCCCTTACCACAGCCTCTGAATGCGACAATCTGGGTTCCTCAGAACGAGGGATAACACAGATGCTCCCTCTGATCCAAGAGGATTCTGGCCCAGGCTTTATGCAAAGAACATACAATAAATATCAGACAATAAGTACAATAAATAATAAATATTTAACATTGAGTGCATCATGTCTGCCCCAATTATGCCTACAGTTTTTACCTGAGTGTTGAGAAGAGAGGAAGGACCGGTAGGAGCCGGCGTAATCCGTCAGAATCAAGTCCTTGAGCGTCCAAATTTAAAACCTGTAGATCTGGGCTGAGCTGTAACAGGAAAGCCAGCTCGCTCCAGTCCCTGTTTACCGGACCAGACTGACCTAGGGCCTGCTGTGAAAGAATTTTCATCCAACCCTGTAGCCGCTGTGACAAACCAGGGTCCTGGGCCTCATATAGACAGTGGCAAACATTGACCTGCCTCTCTGGGCTGAGGGTGGAGCTCTGGAGTTGGGAGTGTAACAGATGGAGGAGGAAAGGAGGAGTCGGGTCTAGAGAGGTCTGGCAAAGGAGCAGATGCATCTTGAGCCCATCAGGGAAAAATCCATTGAGGATGAGACGTGTTCTAGGTACCAGCAGGCCGCATACAAACCTGGATAAGTGGAAATAACTGGTCAGTTATGAAATGTAGTCATCATAGTAGATCAGAGATATCAAAAAATATTTTAAAAAGAAGCATTTAAAACAATTGGAACAAACACAGTATTTGTATTCATGTTGGTTTTATTAGGTTTGAAAATTATGTTTTCAAGAAAACTTTGTTTATTTTATATATATATATATATACACACACACACATATATATACACTGGAATTTCAGCATCTTTACTCCAGTCTTCAGTGTCACATGATCCTTCAGAAATCATTCTAATATGATAATTTGCTGCTCAAGAAACATTTGAAAACTTTGATGAATATAAAGTTCAAAAGAACAGCATTTATTTGAAATAGAATCTTCTGTAACAGTATAAATGTCTTTACTGTCACTTTTGATCAATTTAATGCATCCTTGTTTTAGAAGTATTAAATTCTTTAAAAAAAAAGTTTTTACTGTCCCCAAACTTTTGAACGGTATTGTATAATGTTACAAAAGCTTTCTATTTCAGATAAATGCTGTTCTTTCTTACTTTCTATTAATCAAACACTCCTGAAAAAAAAAATACACAACTGTTTTCAACATTGATGTTAATAAGAAATGTTTAGAATGAATTCTAAAGGATCATGTGACACTGGAGACTGGAGTAATGACGCTGAAGAAAATAGTTGTTTTAAATTGTAATAATATTTCACAATATTGCTGGGGTTTTTTTGTATTTTGAATCAAATAAATGCAGCCTTGGTGAGCAGAAGAGATTTTTTTCTTTTGAAAACATTAAAAAACCTTAAAAACCTACAACAGCAGTGTATATATGTATAGTATTTTTACAAATATTAATTATTATTTATGAATCATGAATTTTTGGCGAGAGGTGCCACATGCACAACATTTTACAACCTGTACTTAAAGTCAAGTCAAGTCACCTTTATTTATATAGCACTTTTTACAATACAGATTGTTTCAAACAGTTTTACAGTGATAACAGGAAAATAATGCAACAAAGATTGTTTCGGCTGTACAGCAGCTCTAGAAGAAAATAGTATCATTGTCCAGCTTAAGTAAGTTGATTCATTTCGGTTGTAAAAATCATTAGTTATTAATTGAGTTCTTTTATCTATACAGCTGCTCTGGAGAAAACAGTGATATCATTGTCCAGCTCAGTTCAGTTCTCATTCAATGGTGTCAATGCACTCAGATCAATATATTGTTGAATATTAAGTGTCCCCTGTATTAACCTTTTTGTGTTATAAAAAGCTCAAATTTTCCTCTCTGTTACATAATTTTCTGTTTAGTTTTTTTCATGTTGGTTGAACAGCATGACTTTAATTTAGCAGACAAGAGTTTTTCAGATATTAATAAAAAGTTTTGTTAACTAGTAAGTTTGTTTTCTAGTAAAAAACAAGAAAAAATATCAATATAAAAAATATATTTTAATGAAAAGATGTGCATTCAAGTCACTGTATGTGTGAATTGCATTTGTAATGATTTTGAATAAAAATATTATTGACCTGTTAATGAAAATGCACAGTTTTAAAAGGTACCTGCAGAAAAGATCCATGTGTCCAGACTGATGTTGTACACCACAGCGAAGGGCCTTCTTAATACGTCTGCGGAAGAGCTGCCGCGGTCTGCCGAATTTGTTAAAGGCTGATGCCATCTGCTTAAACGCAGACTGAAGATACCGGCCTGTGCTTGGTTTGAGGCCTAAAAATGGATCTGATCCTGAGAGTGACTGAAGAACATAGTACAGGGCAGCCAGGAACTCCTGCACGCTGGTGTGGATAAAATGGAAGCCCTTTTCAAAGGTGAGGGATGCTCGATCCTCTTTAAGTATCTCAAAGAGGAACACCTGTGAGATTTTGGTGCTATCCAGATTAAAAGAGCTCAAATCAGAGCTTTCAAAGATGAACCGTCTCTCCAGGAGGCCTTTGAAGGCCATAGCTCCCAGGCTTCTGAGTATAGGCTGTATTTCGCCAAGGACATGAGGAGCGTGCTGAAGCCTGGTGTGATGGGAGCCCTCGCAACGCCCTTGCACATGGAATAGCACAATGGATTTAACAAAGCAGCAGTAGATCTCAGTGATCGTGACTGGTTTCGAGCTCTCATCAGAAGGTCCTAATGTAGAGTTTGGTTGGTTGGCTTCCTCAAGGACTCCCTTTTCTCCTGACTTGTCACTTACAGGATCAGGACAAAGGCAGGAGCCACCATTATGCAAGGCGGTGGACACGATCCAACAGAATGCGGGAATGTGGCACATGAGGAGAAGGGGCTTATGGGTCGAAACAGAGGCCCACACTGCAGAGGCAGCCTCTGGAGAACTGCAGTTCTGCTCAAAGTACTGCTTCTGCTGGGCTAAAGAGAAACCTAGCAGACTGTAAAACTGGCTGACCAGCACTGGAGGAACTTTGGAGACTGCATGAGGTCGTGAGGTGAGGAAAATGGACACGCCTGGAAGAAGAATTCCCTTGATTAAGTTCACCACAATGGATTGTATAGGCTGCACCCTCTCAGGATTTGAGCACTTGGGAGTGTGTTCGAAATTAAGAGGATAGCAGAATTCATCCAGACCATCTAAGATGAGTAAAAACTGGTTTGGGTTTGAGCTCATCAACTCGTGCAGGAAAGGTTTCAGGTGGATGTAGTGATCCGAGAGCAGGTCCTGCAAGCTCTGCTCTTGAGTTATGAGGTTGAGCTCACGAAAGGACAGAGATAGGACAATCTTGGACGAGGTGGTTTCTGCAGCCCACTCTCGCACCAGCCGTCTCACAACCGTGGTTTTCCCACTTCCAGCAACTCCTGAAAGCATATTCACACCACTCGATAAGTTGGACAGCAGATTCTCATACACATCCCTGAAAACGCAGATCTCATCCGTGTGTGTCCTGAAAGCATCCCCAACTCCTGCTGACTCATGTCGGCATTGAGAAAGCGATGCATAACCAGCTTGTCTTGAGAAGGTTATATCAGTCAAGTACCAGGTTTCATCCTGCCCTAAATTGTGTCCTCTGATGCTGAGATAGTCCAGCAGGCTGTGCTGTCTGGCCAAGATGTCCTTGTGCTTTTTGAGATGCTCTTGCCTGTTGGCCTGTCCTGGCTTTGTGGTCTCACCTTCAACACTTTTCAGTATGTAGAGGAACGCCCTGCATGATTCTTCTCCTCTCCCGTTCAGCACATCCAACAGAACTCTCATACATTCTCGCTCACCTCTAACAGTCGAACCTCTGATGAGACTGAGGTCCTCCTCGGTCACCGCTCCCACGTTAAACAGTACGTCCAGAAGGTGTGTCAGGTGTTTGCTGTAGTTCTCCACCAGCTCCACGCGACGCTGTTGAATTTCTGTGCTACAGGCTCCAACAGCCATCACTTTAATATGTTTCTGATTATGGGGGAATTTGCAGGGCCCCCCTAATTAAGGCTTGACCTCCCTCACCCTAAAGGAAGTCAAAAGAAAACATGTAACTTAAAAGTAGCTATTTATAATTTTTTACATATAAGTATTTCAGTACCTAATGTTTTCAAACAACCACAAAAGCTCAAAAAGTTGTTTTTTAAGAAGCCTAACCATGAGCGTTTCCCGTTTGGATGGGTATCGGACAGTAAATAGACAATAAGCCTACTGTCATTACTTCATTTGAAATGTATCTAAGTATAAACACAATAACAAATATAATATTAGTGTTTTACCTAAACTGTGTTTAAGATGATTGTTGGTTATGACAGGCACAACAAATAAATCGTGCGAATAGCTACTTCACGCCCGGGAAAGGAACAGAAATTCTTCAGAAAAACAAAAAAAGTCTACCTCATTAAATTGACTGTTTAATTCGTATACATCCAATGAATAAATCAACAGTTCCAAATAAGAACAGCGAAATGACTTCATAAAAAAATTAATGAACTTACAGTATCACACGCATTATTCCCACACTTCCGTACTCTCATTGATTCAATAGCGGTTGAAAGTGAAACTCAGCTTGACATAATAAGCGTATTATATACAATGCTTATCGATTACACGTACTATTGCACACATCGCAATATTGAAACAGAAAAATCTTAGATGTCTAAAATAATATGACTGAAATACTCTCTCTGTGTTTTTCTTCAAGTCACCTGATATATTGGGCAATAGCAGAATTCAAGAAGTTGAAGGATCTCCGCCCATTGCCTGAGTTACTGCACAATCGTCTTCTTAATTGTAGGCCTACGTGACTGGTTTCTGTTTACTGATGTTTACCAATGACAAGAAATAACTTTATAATTCATTTAATACAGTTTAACATACAGACTCTAAATGATTTTGTTTTGCTGTGCTTTGTACTTTCATAAACTGGATAGTTTAAAGAAATTAAACATTAGAATAACTCTCATTGACGTTACATTCCTACAATGTGCAATTCATTCATTCATTCCAAAAAAAAAGAAAGAAATCAAAACAATTCCCATTCCCATGAAAAATACAGAGCTGACACCTCAATGTTTTTAATCAGCTTTAATATGCTCAGATACATTGTCAGTTTGCTTCAAATTGACAGATTTCCAGGTATTCTACACAAATAGTATAAAACAAAATTACAAAGTGTGAATTACATCTGAACTGGTGGGCCATGAGTTTGTGTGGACAGTATTGGGGTATTTCATAAATGTCAAAAATAGATATTTGTTCTAAATACATTACATGCGGCACTAACGCATACAACATAATTTAACGTGCATTCGTAGTTTTCTTTTAAGCATCCTCAACTATGACCCTAGCTATGGTAGGCACATGCTCAGTGTTTCTCTGAACATTCTCATTTAACGGACATGACATCAAGGGAATATCAAATAATTGTGCTATTAATAGTTTTCGGTGCACAGGGTATGCCAAATTTCCACTTTTAGTTTCTAAAATAATATTTAAATTTGGTTTGCAAACATTTAGTAGTGCTTTGTTACTTTTTATCTACAGAAAACAAGCCATTTTTTTGTAGATAACATACAACTTCCCCAACTATTAAGGCTAAAAACATCTCTCACAAGCTTAGAGCAGTGCTAATGTGGGAAAAATGGCATTAATAGGAGAGATTATTGTGTCCAGTGTATTAGGAGCACAAAGCCTGAGTGATTTACCACTGGAGTGTGTGAGGAAAGGCCTGTCTTTTGTCCATTACTTTTCAATCTTTTTCTTTTTTTTTATACAATCTTTTCATCCCATTTCTACAGGAACACTTTTCTTATCTTATCTTGTCTTATCAAATATACTCTCTAACCCTAACATTTTGAGGCACACATTTAGGACTGAGAAATTACACATTTAATGATCTCCAAAATCTTAATATGAGTAATGAATGACGAATCAATCACAATGTAAAAAAGGGGGCTGGTGCTCTAGCATAATTACTATCACCGGTTGCGCATTCTTTCCATCAACATTAAGATTTCAGGAGCCTTTCCATACATGACCCACACCTTCAATGCACTTGGCATACGTTCTTTAATAGTTCGTCCTCACTTCTCTTGAACACATCAACTAATATTAATAACTTACTAGGCTTGTGAGCAAAATTATGTCGCACAAATAGAACAGGTTTATCCGTCCATATAAACATCTTCTATATGCAAAAAGTAATTAATACCTTTCCTATGAATGTTTTAAATGAGTTAACAAGTAATTATAACTCACATTACAATAACTCACTTGAAGAAAAAATTTACTGGGTCCGAGTAGGTTTGGATTGCAGAATCCATGGAAAAGTAATCAAGGGTGAACATAAATAGAACCGAAGTGAATAACTACTCATTATGAACCCTGATTTTCCTCATTAACATGGCTGAGGCCACCTTCTCTAACAAATCAACATCCCCCAAAAAAAGCTAAAGACAGAGTGCAGATAAAATGCACACACACATATATATATATATATATATATATTGTTATTTCTTGGCTTCGACATATAAAATCATAATATTCATTTAACAGTATTAAACCCCAAAACATAAATAAGTTGCAGGATTTTCACAACTGAAAGCAGAGGCCTTTGGTGCAGCTGGCTGGCGTCTCATTGGCAGAGATAAGCTCCGCCTGTAGTCATGTGATTGATGAACTAAAGAGCATATCTGGAAGATCATGTGAGAACACAGGAAGTGCTTGGTCATGACTCATCCATCATCTTGAGTTGAGGCGAGGGGCAGTCTGAGAAATAAAAATACACCTGTTAATTTTTCTCATGTAAATAATTTTGATAAATTTCTATTCATTTCGTCAGCAATGCTCACCACAGAAAGGTGTCCATCCTTAGCCTTGGCTATCAGCAACTCTGAGCCAGATGTAAAATCTATGATCCCTTCTTTTCCTTGAGCCACATTGAACTTTATACTGTCCATGAGAGGGAAAGCAAAATATTTTTTTAATAAAAGTATAATAGTTTCATAAACTAAACTCTGAGAAACTTGAAACTCAATGTATTTTGCAAAATGATCAGTTTTGCGCCTGCAACTCACCTCCCCTGATTAATGTTAATGCTGTTGATCTTGTCAGCACAGATAGCCACTTTGGTTAACGTCTCGATCACATGCTCATTCTGAAGCACCACATCACCCTGTGACACCAAAACAGTTCACATATTCACTCTGAAAGCAGGGAGTTTAACACTCAAGGAAATTAAAAGCAAATAATTGATCTTTAGACTTACTTTCTGCTTATTGTCTTCACAAGCAACATGGAGAACGAACATGCCGTCACTTAGAGAGCTGACAGAAATCCCTACAGATAAAACAGAAGTGGTCGATGCGTCACATTTTGATTTGTTGATTGATTCTTTTTTTTGTTTTTTTCTTGTCATGGCTGTATGAAATAAAGCATTCAAGTCAGCTTGAAAATGCATTCTCGGGTTCAGTTCATGTGAATACTTTACAATTCATATGACTGCAGTATGTTCTAACAGGCAAAAGTGAACCATTAATGATAGCGAAGATAAAGTGTATCTTTGCAACTAAACAGATAAAGCTAGTACTCATGGTAGTACTCACATTGATAATGTAATGTGAAAAGAAATAACAAAACTCTGGTTCCATCCAAGCAGTCAAACTAAGGGTGCTTTCACACCTTTTTTTTCTCCGCACTTTTTTCTGAACCTGGTGCGTTTTCTACCTTGGTTCGGTTCGTTTAGGCATGTGAACACAGCAATCGCACTTGAGTCCACACCAAAACAATCGCTCCGAGACCGCCTGAACGAGGTAGTCTCGGCCTGATTGCAAACAAACTCTGGGACTGTTCGCTTGAGGTGTGAAAGCAATCCGACCCAACGGACCAACGAAACAAATGGTATTATAATTCATAACGGGAAATGTGCTATATAAAAAGCAGTAGTGTCTGATTCTGTGAGCACATTAGTTATCACAGTTGAAAACCAAAAGAGCACCTCTTCATCTTAAAATGTGTAATTGCGCTTCTCTGTGCGAGAATGCTGTCCCGATGAAGCCTTGATTTCTGCTCTAGCTGAATTATAGCATTCATATAGTGTTTGCATGTGTCTTGACACAGTTAGCCTCTAGACAGCGCTGGGAGATCCAGAGAGAGCGCGTTTGAATTTGCTGCAGTATTAATATGAATGTAGTAAATAATTTAACAGTGGGAATGACAGCTACATTGGTATAGTGTTTGCATGTGTCTCGAAAGTTACAAATAAAGCCAAGCTCATGGAGCGAACTTGCAGAGGAAACTCTGACCAATAATAGGACAGTTGTACTCACATGTGACTTGTGTGAACACATTTTGGTACACTTTAAAAGGTTGCCTTGTGAAAGCGAACCGAACCAAGAAGAAAACGCAACATTGTAACAAATTAAGTCCCTGTTTCGGAACAAATCTATAGGTGTGAAAACGCCCTAAGTGTAAAAACAGTTCTCTATCTCTTTTACTTCTCACCTTTCAGTGAGTTGTAGTCGATCCGCTGTTTCAGTTTGGCCTCCTCCACAATAATGGCGCTGTCCGCCAGGAGCAGGAGTTGTCGGTTGCGAGCTTTGTATCCTTTTCTATCATATTTAGTCACAGGAACAGCATACTGTAGGTAAGGACGGACAAAGTTTAGATTACATTCGCAGAGACACAATCTTTACATTCCATCTATTATGACAGATGCTTCACAAATTGTTTGGTATGTTGCCTGAGGAAAGTAATGTACAGTTTATCACATATTCAGTCATGTAAAATTATAGATTTCTGGCTTCTTTGGAGAGACTGATGAAAGGATTTATACAAAAATAGTAGTGAACCACATTAAAGAGAGATTTCCCAAAAAAAAAAAAGTAAAAAAAAAAAAAAAAAGTAACCCAGAATTCAACCCACCTTCATCTTGTCATTTCCCAGAACCTGTAGCACTTTAGGATTGATTTCTTCCCCATCTTTAGAAACACACGCACACACACAAAACAATTAAAATATACAACATAGAAAATGAGTCTCCAAACTGAGGCTGAAAAAGAGGACTGAAACTTACTGAGCCTTGTGCCCACGAAAAGTTTTGGGACACTTTGTGGGTAGTTGTCCTTCTTGTCCTTAAAGATTTCACTTGCTACCATCTTTTGCTCCAACTACAATAACAAAAAATAAAGCTTAATTTCCAGTAACCCAAAAATCAAGTGTATTAATAAATAATTTATATAACATAATTTTTTTTAGCTAATAATAAATTATAATTAATATTAATATTCCATTCCAAGTCAAAGCGTAATTTCCAGGAGCCCATCAAGTAAATTAATAAATATTATAATATAGAATAAAGAATAAAAAATGGACTAATAATAAAATATAATTAATAGAACAAAACAAAATGAAAAAAAAACTACAGGTGCTGGTCATATAATTAGAATATCATCAAAAGGTTCCATTCAAAAAGTGAAACTTGTATATTATATTCATTCATTACACACAGACTGATATATTTCAAATGTTTATTTCTCAGAGTATTCTCAGAAAATTAGAATATTACTTAAGACCAATACAAAGAAAGGATTTTTAGAAATCTTGGCCAACTGAAAAGTATGAACATGAAAAGTATGAGCATGTACAGCACTCAATACTTAGTTGGGGCTCCTTTTGCCTGAATTACTGCAGCAATGCGGCATGGCATGGAGTCAGTCTGTGGCACTGCTCAGGTGTTATGAGAGCCCAGGTTGCTCTGATAGTGGCCTTCAGCTCTTCTGCATTGTTGGGTCTGGCATATCGCATCTTCCTCTTCACAATACCCCATAGATTTTCTATGGGGTTAAGGTCAGGCGAGTTTGCTGTCCAATTAAGAACAGGGATACCATGGTCCTTAAACCAGGTACTGGTTGCTTTGGCACTGTGTGCAGGTGCCAAGTCCTGTTGGAAAATGAAATCTGCATCTCCATAAAGTTGGTCAGCAGCAGGAAGCATGAAGTGCTCTAAAACGTCCTGGTATATGGCTGCGTTGACCTTGGACCTCAGAAAACACAGTGGACCAACACCAGCAGATGGCATGGCACCCCAAACCATCACTGACTGTGGAAACTTTACACTGGACCTCAAGCAATGTGGATTGTGCCTCTCCTCTCTTCCTCCAGACTCTGGGATCCTGATTTCCAAAGGAAATGCTAAATTTACTTTCATCAGAGAACATAACTTTGGACCACTCAGCAGCAGTCCAGTCCTTTTTGTCTTTAGCCCAGGCAAACGCTTCTGACGCTGTCTGTTGTTCAAGAGTGGCTTGACACAAGGAATGCGACATCTGAAACCCATGTCTTGCATACGTCTGTGCGTAGTGGTTCTTGAAGCACTGACTCCAGCTGCAGTCCACTCTTTGTGAATCTCCCCCACATTTTTGAATGGGTTTTGTTTCATAATCCTCTCCAGGGTGGGGTTATCCCTATTGCTTGTACACTTTTTTCTACCACATCTTTTCCTTCCCTTCGCCTCTCTATTAATGTGCTTGGACACAGAGCTCTGTGAACAGCCAGCCTCTTTTGCAATGAACTTTTGTGTCTTGCCCTCCTTGTGCAAGGTGTCAATGGTCGTCTTTTGGACAACTGTCAAGTCAGCAGTCTTCCCCATGATTGTGTAGCCTACAAAACTAGACTGAGAGACCATTTAAAGGCCTTTGCAGGTGTTTTGAGTTAATTAGCTGATTAGAGTGTGGCACCAGGTGTCTTCAATATTGAACCTTTTCACAATATTCTAATTTTCTGAGATTTTGGGATTTTCCTTAGTTGTCAGTTATAATCATCAAAATTTTAAAAAATAATCATTTGAAATATATCAGTCTGTGTGTAATGAATGAATATTATATACAAGTTTCACTTTTTGAATGGAATTAGTGAAATAAATCAACTTTTTGATGATATTCTAATTATATGACCAGCACCTGTATATAAAATGTGAGTGGTTCCATTCTGGGATGAAGCTTAATTTCCAGTAGCCCAACATTCAAGTGAATTAATAAATATTATAATATAAAATAAATAATACAAAAATAAATATGAGTTAATAATAAATCATAATTTAGGACAAAATAATAAAATAAAAATATTAAACTATGTAAAATGTCACACCTGGTGCTTCCATTCGGGGTTGATATTCTTGCAGTACTTCCACACCATGTTCTGCATGCAGAGTTTGCGAAGCTGCTCTGAAGCCTGTGAACAAAAGGAAGGCATAATCTCTCAGCTCAGGTCTAGAGGAGCCCATGATTGTACTAATGACTGATTCATCATGACTAATAACTCACCTCGATGAGGGCGGGAGGTGGTGTTGGCCAACTCTTATCCAAAACTGTTTTGGGCAGGCTCCTGTGCAACTTCATTATGAACGAGTAGCGGACGTAGTCCAGGAAAAACTCGTTCTCTGGGCAACGTGGCTGGTGGCGATAGATGAAGCCTTTTATGAACCTGTAACAGTGACCACAGGCAAAAAACAAAACAAAAGTGAGCACAGCCTCTCTCACTGGAGAATCAGAATCAGTTCACATGTGATGCTGTATTGACTATTGTACTAGTCAAGTCATGCACACAGACCTGCGGATGGTGTTGGCAGCCTCTCTTCTACGCTTTGCTTCCCTGCGGGCCAGAATACCTCTCCACCAGGCTTGGATCCGGATTGCTGATTGTCGCATTTTACGATATTTGGTTTTCTGACTATAGCCTTTCCAGGATGACTGCAGTTTGGTAGCTGTGCATGAAGAACAAATTGTGAAAGTTAGCATTACAAGGAGCACAGCAGACCATCTAGTGAACAGTTACACAAGGTATGTATTTGAATATGGCTCATACCCAGGCTGTGTTTTCTGACTTCTAGTGCATCTTCGGTTGCGAACAAGGTTTTTGGAAAGCGGATGAAGATTTTGGTCCTGTTAAAAAAAGGAAAGTTACCTTCATCTTTTCTAGTGCCACAGAAATAATACGGATTTATTAAAGGGATAGTTTACCCAAAAATTCAAATTATACCATAATTTACACACCCTCAAGCCATTCTAGGTGTATATGACATTCTTCTTTCAGACGAATACAATCAGAGTTGTATTAAAAAAATGTCCTGGCTAATCTAAGCTTTATAATGGCAGTGAATGGCAGCACAAAATTTGAATCCCAAAAAAGTGCATCCATCCATTATAATAGTAAATAGTAAAGGGTTAATAAAGGCCTTCTGAAGCGAATCGATGGGTTTGTGTAAGAAAAATATCCATATTTAACATGTTATAAAGTAAAATATCTAGCTTCCGGCAGACCGCCTGTCATATACACCTAGGATGGCTAGGTAGTCAATCATGAGGTAATTTTCATTTTTGGGTGAACTAACCCTTTAATACTAATAAAATAAGAGTTGGCATATAGAATATTGTATTTGAGTAGCCAACCTGCCGAGTTTGTACTCCTCGGGCTTGTAGCCAATGTGCTTGACGAGTGTGGACACTCCATCGACCAGGCGGCCATTCCAGTTTGGCCATGTGTCTGGACACAGGGATTTATACCTGAAACAGGAAACATCAGCATAACCCACAAAACTTAAGTAGAAACAGGAATCGCTGTTTTCGATACATTTCTTGTTCCTTTTGACCTTAATTATCACTGAAGTCCACAGGAAGTGCTGAGCTTTTAAAAGAGGATTAGAAAGTGTGAAATATAACAAATACACTCTTTTTTTTGTTAGAGCCTTGCTGAAAAAAAGCTTAAATCAGCTAAATTGGTTCAGCTGGATAAGGCTATCAAGAACGACAAGTTAAAAGTGTATTGTGGTTTACCATTGAGGTATGTTTGGTCACCCAGCAAGGCTACACTTGCAACAATATCTATGTTGTAACAATAAAAGACCAGCATTAAAAATGGAAAATGGTTCAAACAGGCCAAAGTTATTGTTTTTGTTTTCAGCCATGTTGATGCCAACCTCTGTAAGAAGGTCTCGTAGCGACGGCGATATGCAAACCCAGCTCTCCTCACCCGAAGGTTTTCCATCAGACCAAGATATTTTACTTGGTGCCTGATGAGGACTTCATCAAAGCGCCCTGTAGAGAGAGAGATTTCAGATTTCAGTACATAAATTGTAAAATCATACATGTAGTGTGTGTATAAAACCATAGATTTGCCAATATTTTTAGTATAATAGCTTATTAACGAACAAAGGGCGCTAACAAATGACACGGGCAAAACAAAGGAGCTGATGAAGTAAGAGAGAATCAGATTGAGGGAACGAATGACTGCAGTTTGAACAATGAATCCATTAAAAACAGTTGGAGAAAAAAAAAGCACAAATAAACTCAAGAAATAAACTTAACCCTAAGACACCAAATATATATATATATTTTTTTTAAATAAGAATAACAAAGAAATAAGAAATACAATTTCACAAACTCTTAAATTCTAGAGTTTGAATTCCAATTTAGCTTAGTTTTTCCTAGACTTGTATAGTACTTTGAGTCATGTTCTGTTGTTTTTAAATGTTTAATAATGACTAAATATTTGATGGCTTGACATGAAAAATGTACCAAAAATACAAAGGCATTACCATATTCCACATCAATAAACTATATTACTAATAATTCCTATGTCCTATAGCAACGCAAATACCACGCAAATACCATGCAAAGTACCATACAAATACCATGGTTTGTAAATATGGCAATAATTCATAACAATGGAATACATAAAATTACCATGATATTGCCATACAGTACCATACTATTTCTGTCCCATGGTAATGGAACAGTTGCAAGGAATGAGCACAACTGAGAAGTCTTACAAGAGATAAACAGCACTAAAACTCAAGAGTAGAGAACATTTCTCACAAACCTGCTTGCTTGGCATCATTAGGCTTTATGCAGCGCACGTAAGACGGTTCCTTAGACATCAGTATTTCCATCAACTTCGCCAGGCTGGTCTTGAACTGGGTTGCTGCCTGGTCGCAGCGAGCCAACGGAGCGAGGGAACAAGAAAAAGAGATGGACAGTGAGAAACAAGCAAGAACACAAGCGACAGTGTGCAAGTCCAGCCAGGCAGTGACAATGTGGGAGAAGCCAGTGGTCAACAATGCAGGCAAACAACTAAACAGCAGCCCACCCACACTCAGCCAATGGAGCTCTGAGGAGTGGGCACTGGGATCTGGTTGGGGGGGGGGGGGGGGGGGGGGCGGGTCACACAGTCATAGAGTGTAGGGGGTCAACAGTGTCAGGGCATTCTTCACAGTGTAGGTAGCAAGCAGAAATTCGCAATCTCATGGACTGAGGCCAAGCTGCTGAGGTTTATGTATAAATGCTACTATGAGGAACTGATTCACAAACAAATTTTTGTTGTTTATGGTTCTGTGTAAGCATAAACAACAACTGACACAATATATGTAACCTACTAGCAAAAAGAGTGATAAATAGCTGGATGGATGGATGAAACAGACAGACAGACAGACAGACAGACAGATAGATAGATAGATAGATAGATAGATAGATAGATAGATAGATAGATAGATAGATAGATAGATAGATAGATAGATAGATAGATAGATAAACCTATAGATAGATAGATAGATAGATACCGTCTCTGGGCGTTTCTTGTCTGTGAGCTCTTCTCGGTCAAAGCACTGTGTAAGGATTTTATTTTCGGACATACACATGACCTGAACATACAGACACATTAACATGTTTAATCATTATAAATTCAGAACAGTTACGGTGTTTTTTTCTTATATATATTTCTGGGCCTGTTCCCTCACCTCCTTCAGGTTTCTGAAAAGGAGATCATTGTTCTTGTCCAGGAAGCCTAGAAGTTGGAAAATACACAATGACGTCAGTCAACGCTCAGCCTGGGAAAGATCTGTGGGCATAAGAGCCCGCTCTTGTTCAACGACACGCTCTCTTTCTGTTTCTTCATTTTTTCTCTGCCCTCAGTTCAATAACTAACCGTTCACATTATAGTTGACTTCTCCTGCGTAGTGGCTCAGTCTGAACTCCTCACGACCCATGACTTTACGGGTTTTTCCATCAGCTAGCTTGTGACTGTAATATAGTGAAGATGCAGATGTAAAAATATTGTTTTATATTGGTCTTCAGATGCTCAGGATATGATTTTAAGCATGATATTAGATAGAATGACAAAAGGAAGGTGGCGTGACTGACGTTACAAAGTGGGCGTGTCCACCGACAGTGTCCTCAAGCTTCTCCAGGAAGGTGATGTCACTAGCATCTCCAGGCCGGAGACACTCTTCATCCTATAGAAAAGAGAGGTGGATAACAGGTTTAAGCAGCTTAAAACAATGTTTCATACATTGTTAATGAAAGTAAACAGAAAGCATTCTCACCAGGATGGAAATTATTCCTTTAAACTTCTCCTCCACAAGATCACAAATTATCTTGTTGTTAAAATATTGCACAGGCTCCCACTGGAGAACAAAAAAACATGAGCATTACTGCATTTGAAATAAGTGGAAAATATTCAAGATTTGTGATGTTGTTTTTGCAATATAATTCAAAGAATGCAAAATCAAAAGCATTCCCAGCCCACCCGCGAATCACAAATGGGCTTTCTTTAACAGTGTATGCGTCAAAATGTTTTATCGCCAGTGTGAGAGGTCAGCATTACCATAATAACAGCATGAAATAAAGCCCACGACACGTTTGCCCATAATGTGCCCATTGAGCTGTGAGTAAGACCCCGTACCATCACCCTGCACATGAGTCACACATGCTGAGCTGTGTATGTATATGAGGGGACTCTCACCGTGATTCCCTCAGCTTCATATTCCTCCTGCTCCGACTTCAGAGTCAGTTCAATGAAGAGCTGCTGCAGCTTCTCATTACAATAGTTGATACAAAACTGCTCAAAACTAGACAAAAAGGGGCAGAGTGTGACATCTTTGAAAATTAAAGTCTTGTTATATACTTATAAATATTAACCAGATTCAAACATAACCAAAATAATAATGGTAGATTTTTTAATACATAATAATAATACACTGATCAGGCATAACATTATGTTCCTAATATGGTGTTGCTTCCCCTTTTGCTGCCAAAACAGCCCTGACCTGTCGAGGCATGACCTGCATCCTGGTGCTATGTGTTCCCCAGGTAAGCAACGCACACGCACCCGGCCACCCATGTGATGTAAAAGAAAATGTGATTCGATTCATCAGACCAGGCCACCTTCTTCCATTTCTCTGTGGTCCAGTTCTGATGCTCATGTGCCCACTGTTGCCACTTTCGGCGGTGGACAGGTGTCAGCAAGGGCACCCTGACTGGTCTGCGGCTATGCAGCCCTATGCAACAAACTGCGATGCACTGTGTATTCTGACACCTTTCTATAAGAACTAGCATTAACTTCTTGAGCAATTTGAGCTACAGTGGCTGGTCTGTTTGATTGGACCACACGGGCCAGCCTTTGCTCCTCACGTGCATCAATGAGCCTTGGCCACCCATGTCGCCGGCTCACCACTGTTCCTTCCTTGGACCACTTTTGATAGATACTGACCACAGCAGACCGGGAACACCCCACAAGAGCTGCAGTTTTGGAGATGCTCTGACCCAGTCGTCTAGCCATCACAATTTGGCCCTTGTCAAACTTGCTCAAATCCTTACGCTTGGCCGTTTTTCCTGCTTCTAACACATCAACTTTGAGGACAAAATGTTCACTTGCTGCCTAATATATCCCACCCACTAACAGGTGCCATGATGAAGAGATAATTATTCACTTCATAATGTTATGCCTGATCGGTGTATATAATGTATGAAATATTATACAAAAATACTAAATATGAATCTATATAAAATATAACATTTAAAGCAATGTAATTACAATAATATTTAAATTGTTAATAAAAATATTTGATTTAATATTAAATATAACAATAATGGTATTTAATGATTCATTTTAAATATTTAAATAATATTAAAATGTTCATTAGTAATATAAAATAAAAGGTAGATACAATATTAAATGCATGACATAAATAATATAAAAAATATATTACATTTTATACATTTACTCTACCTGTTGGTCTGAAAGACCTCAAAACCATAGATGTCAAGCAGACCAATGACAGAGGTGTTCTTACTATTGAATGAATCATCCTGTGAGACATTAAGAGCACAGAAATATTCAACAACAGCTGTGGCACACCATTCAGACTAAACATACACAGACTGTAACATCATATGGTGAGAATGTGTTCCAATAACGCCCATCGGAAAACTGGAGTAGTTATATTGTGTGTCATTTCTAAGCTTTCTCCACATGGGGGCGCTAAACATTCACATTAGGTAACTACAGTAGACTCTAATCAGAGAATTTGCAAAGTCATGGAGCTGATAGAGTATTTAACAGCAGAATAAGTCCATACCTTGAAGGCCAGAGAGTCATTAATTTTGTTGACCAGCCAAGTAAAAGTACGACCGTATATGGCTTTAGATAAGGCATCCCGTGCTGAAGCGGCCTGCTCTTGATTTAAAGGACTCATCAGCTACAACCCAAACACAGACAGTGGAATTATGGAAAACATTCATAAAACAATTATTACATATTGTACACACATACAACTTTTTTACACCAACTGTGAAATGGAAAAAAATAAAGCTACACACTACTATTTTATAACAGATGGTTTGAGTACAAGCTTTGAATAGAATGTGATTTGACATTCTAACACATTTCAAGATTTGAAGAAAATGTTAGTGGTGCTTTCGTATGTTATACCTGCCGCCCACCTGAAAGTCTCTAGATATTCTTTTTCTTAGACACATGACTCAGATCCCTCATATAATGTAAATCTATGGGATTTTTCACCCTTTTTATCATCTGCCAGTCAAAAATCATTAGTATGATCAAGAGTAATAGCACACCTCTCCTTAACAAGCAAGTTTTGAAAAATCCCATGTCCAAGCATGAGCAATAGTAATAGTGATGTCTGCGTTAGCATAAGGACTAATTCATATTTTCACTCTAAATGATAGGGAACATACCTCTTCTCCTTTGGCAATGATCTTTTTATGCGTTAGAGCCTCTTTAAAAACAGTGCCATCCACACCTAACAACTGCAATATCACAAATACACACACAAAGAGAGTCAACTTTTTCAACAAAGCAATTTCAGCAATTTCAACAAAAGGAAACATTGCTAGAGGTTTTAACACAAACAGTGAGGTCATGCACATGTGGTCATAGCCCAGTAATATAAATAAACTGTCCTATTACCCTGGCTAAGTATTTAATCTGCGTGTCTGTAGTGATATAGGCACTGCCACTGTCCTCTCCTCCATACTGGACATTCCCCAAGTGTAATACACTGGCAATAATGTTCAAAAGCTCCTGTGGAGAAAGAGACGGGTGTGAATGAGACGAAAGATCAAGATAAAGAGGAACAACTTTCTGTTTCTAAGAGAAGAACATTCACTTATACTTCATGTCTGTGTATTTTGAGTGGTCGGTCATACCTCCACTTCATCATCATTGAAGCCAATGACGCTGAGGGCTTTCCTCACCATCTTCCAGTCATTTCGGTCGTTTATGGAGCTCACTTTGGGACAGTTGCCCTAAAAACACACACACACACTCACTCAGCACAACAGAGGAAACCAAGGGAGGAGGGGCTCCTCTTGACTTCCTCTATTAAACACCAGGGGAGCGAGAGGAAGGGACATTCCTGCATACTTGTGGGAAAATTTATGATGCCATTTATGATGAATACTCATACACAGGTCCAACATAAATGCATGTGGTAAACTGAGCTGGAATTTTCTTGGGGGCTTTATTGACATTTTTATTTATTGATTGCCTGTTTCCGCCTCAGAGTTAAAAAAAGAAATCTGAGATAAAGTTTCAGAGACAAAGTCACAATCTGAAATATGAAGTCACATTTATTTGAGTCGCTGCAATTGCGAGGAAGAAAGTTGCAAAAGCAAGAAATACTCGTAACTGTGAGATATAGTGGTAATAACGACAAAATCCAATCAAATCAAAAACAAGAAATACTAAACACGTAAAATATTAAAAGTAACAATTGTGAGATATAAAGTCGCAATAATAATAAGAAATAAAGAGATGTAGTCACATTGCAAGAAATAGTCACAATGTGAAAGCGTTGGTATAGCATTGGTTCCGGAAGTTTTTTTTCCAATAATTTCTCCTATAGGGATTTTAAAAAGTCTTTGTTAAAGAGTCATAAACCATGAATCAAGTCTATCAGCTAAGAGGTGAATACCAACACTACAAACTTTGATTTGAAGCAAAAAGTATTTGAAAATTGGAAAAAAAAATACAAAAGGTGGAAGACGGTGTAAGACTTTAGTGATATAAAAGAACATCTTGGTTACTCTTGTAACCCTCCGGTAGAAGAAGCCACCTCCTGGGTAAGAGTAGTTCCCTCTGTCTCTGGGGTGTTGCTTTGCTGAACACTTGGAGAGTTTAGTGGCGGCTGAGGCCGAGCCACTAAAGAGGCCAGATTCAGCCAGAGATGGCGTTCCTGGACCACCAAAGTGGACAATGTCTGGCCGAGGGCCTGCGCCGTGACTTTCGTTGCCCTGAGGGAGAGGTCAGTCGCCAAACGCAGTTCCTGCATCAACCCCGGCTCAGAACTACTCTCATGCATCTCTGTTAGTTAGCTGCCGCACTATCGAGGGTGGTGAGAGCGGAAGTAGCAGCGAAGCGGCTTCGGGCAGTAAAAGGTGCCTCCCACGACTTTGTGACCTCCTCATGCACCTCCGGGAAGAAAGATACCAGGGCAGGACGATGCTGTAAAGCATGCCCCGCGCAGAGAAACCAATTGTCCAACTGCTCCACAGCCCGAAATGGGTGTGAGGAGTGGGAGGCCCGTGGGGACTGGCCTGGCAGGAGAGCTTCCACTACAATCCTCAGATCACCCTGCTTATTAACCAAAGTGGCTCTCAATCTTTTTCAAGGTACTCAAGTCTTGATCTCAACATCGCGATGGTCATGTTTCCACAGTGGGAACATGAACCATCAACAAACGCTGCCTCAGCTTGTTGACGGCCCAGACACGTGAGCCAGGTATTGTCTGCGACTGTATCCGAAAGCACACAGGTGGAATGCCATCTTCAAAAAGATGCAAAGTCACCTGTGTTTTGCTCTTTTAGGGAAACTGCTCTTTTGTGTTGAAACACTGGGGTGAAATTGCTTGTGGGGCGAAACACAGCTGAATGCACCTTTTCTCCAACGGAAGTGGCTTGGCATACAAATCTCACTCACCAATCTTTATTGGCCCGTTTTCTTACTACCTGAAGGTGATTGGGATCCATGAAGCATTGCGAACAGCGTAATAAAATATAAAAGAGAAATATAAAACTACTTTTTTTTTATTTTTTTTATTATATACATATATAAAAGCAATATTTTAAGTTTATTGCAAAATATGCATATATATTCAAATATTTATGTATTTTGATCAACTCGATTACTTAATTTGCAGTGTTGCATAATTAATGAGATCTTTTGGCACGTTTTGTTTGTTTCGACTCGTGGAATTTTCTGTACAGCCTCATGGGTAATTAGGTTTTCACCAAGAATTTTGCTGTTAAACACGATTAATTAAAAATGTATTAGATTTTTTAACAAATAATGCAGGTTAACGGCTTCAATAGAAGCAAACACTATCAATTAAAAACCTCATAATTAATGGAGGGAAGACAGACAGAGACATAGACATGGGGGCAAGACACAACAAGTTTCAGATGTTAACCAGCATATTTTACTTGACTAGCATGACCCAATATGTCTGCAGCATGTGTGCTAACTATTAAGCCACAGCTTTTTCTTAAATGTACAGCTTTCTAACCACCTCAGACATCTGCTTTAATCATAACAAGTATGTGAGGTCTGTCTCTCACCTTCACCAGATACTGGTACTGTTGGGCGTTCTTCTCCAGGCCCAGTCTCCTCAGCAGATCATCTTCTCCTCCTTCAATGAGCTGATAGAAGATGTGGAAGTTCCTCTCGCCGTGGCTCTGGTGTACTACACGTGATTTTTCCAGCAGGTAATTCAGGATGTGACCCCCTACCGGAGCACCCTGCCAACGGGGACACCCAAAGGGAGAAGCAGAGGGGATAATAACGGGTTTCTGACACACATGCAAGCATGCATAATTTCACACAAACACACAAGCACGTAAACACGCAGGTGGATGCAGCCAAATCCCCAACCCAAGGAGAGAATTGTAGGGGTAAAGGTGTATCGACAGAAGGTGGATCATAGCAATTGAGACGTGAGTTTGCTTGATGATCATGTAACAAAATTAATATTGTTTAACAAATGATCAAACTCACCTTGAAGTCAAACTGAATGTCCATGTATTTCCCAAAGCGACTGGAATTGTCATTTCGTAAGGTTTTCGCATTTCCAAAGGCCTGAGAGAAGAGTTGTGAAGAAAAAGTTATGAATATATCAGTTCAGTATGGCATACAGAAACACAGTCTTTATAATTTACACAAATATGATTATACACACACTAGATACACACACACTGCTAGTTTACAGGGAAGCACCCCATCTGCAAAACATCTGGCAGAATGGCAGTCTGCGCTGCTTCCGTTGGCCTTCCCATTTTTAGACGTGATTCATGTATGCCCCAGTCTTATCGCACAGATAATAACAGTGGCGTATAATTACTGGAGAGATTTATACTGAAACCAGGACAACAAACTGCTCAGAATAAACTCTGCTCTTTTCCTTGGCATCATTCCTTTGGAGTCATTCAGAGCATTTTACGCTATGACAGCAGTCCAGGGTAACAATTACAGCACATACTGATCTCACCAACATACGCTGGCATTTGGAGATTAGTAAAATTGTATGTCATGATGAAACATGTTGGCTTCGATTATGTACATGTTTACCTCCAGCACAGGGTTGGATTGTAGCAGGCGATCTTTGACGGTCTGTACATGCTCACTGGCAGGGCAGGTGATGGCGTAGTACTGCAAAACCTTTTTGGAGGCTTCGGTCTTGCCAGCACCACTCTCACCTGAGATGAGGATGCACTGGTCCCGTCTCTCAGTCCGCATGGAGCGGTACGCATTATCAGCCACAGCATAACTGTATGGGGAACATGTCAAGATCATAAATTAATTCATAAATAATACATTTTTATATTCATATAGATTACATTTTGCATATTTAAAAATGAAGATGAATTCATTTGAATCATTTTCAGCATTTTAATTTCACTGATTCAATTTGCTTGAATTCACATTTATTATAAGCAAAAATTTAAGCAATAATGTAATATTATTGCCTCTTTATTATTGTATTTTATTTTTTGCTTGTTTTTGATTGAATATAAACACACAAATAGTAATAAATAGTAATACACACAAATAATAACAACAATAAAGTAATAAACTAAACATTAAAAACAGATTAAAGACTGCATATTTAAATTACCTAAGCAAAAGAAAAAAAATACAATAATAAAAAACAATATCACAATTAAAATATTAATTAAAATATTTAGAAATAATAATTATTACTATTATTATTACTTAAATTTTTTATTTATTCTATTACGTTATATTCTCTATTCCAAAAACGATATTTAATTAAAATGCAACTCTTAATATTGGTGTTATAATGTATGTGCAATGTTGCTTCAGATTCCTTTTCTGGTAGCATTAAAATAAAACATTCCTTTAGTAGAGCTTAAATTAACATTCAGGTGTCAGTAACACTGTTGTGTAAACAGCTGAAAAGCCTAGTGTGAGGATGGAGTTGCCAATCATTTTCATGAGGAAAGAGCTGGGTCACACCACAGAGGATCTGCATTTTTTCAACCTGTATGAGAGCTGAGGTAACGTTTTCATTGCTTTTACACGTCTGCTATCAGTGTGAGATGAAAACCGTGGTATAATGGATGTACAGTCATCTGCTTTGGGTGAACTACAAGAGTTAGAATGTTACAGCTAGACGCTTAGCAACAGTAAATTATGAGCAGTGTGAAACTTGAAGCAAGATAAACCAGGATTCCGTTTACCCAGGGTTTAGAATGACCCAGGTTTAATTACTGTATTTCAAGTGTGAAAAGCCCTTATGTTATGACTGTAGGAGAACTTCAGTTTATAGTCCTCAACATTCCTTACAGATATTCCAAGGGAACTTCTTCACTAACAGAAGGCAACAAGAAAGATTAGCAAGTCCCATTAAGTCCATAAAAATGTAGATTAAGCAAATTGCATATTTAATAGTAATACTAATACATATTTAATAACAAGTAGTCTACATAAATGTTCATTTTGCAAGAACCAGGACAACTGTTGTAGTTCTTATTTAGCAAATAAAAACCATT
The DNA here is from genome assembly GCA_039654625.1 of Rhinogobio ventralis. NCBI lineage: Eukaryota > Metazoa > Chordata > Actinopteri > Cypriniformes > Gobionidae > Rhinogobio > Rhinogobio ventralis. The sequence goes on from CM077199.1 coordinate 19,863,577, forward strand.
ATTCCTCCCATTGGCTTACTCTACACAATAGAAGAGAGCAGAATAGTGGGTAATAATGACTTCTTGCTTATGCCTTACATGTGAGGTGAGACTTCATAGAAATTGACGCCCCTGTATCGTTCCATATGCTGTTTAGTATAAATCTCCAGATCTTTGTAGGGGTTTACTGACACCAGCACTGAGCCAATGTATGTCTGTGGGAGACAGATAAACACACAGGGGTCACATCAACACTCTGGACTTTCAGCTTTAAGGGTGAATAAAACAGGAACAACAGCTCTTACATAAATGAGGTTCTCCTTGAATCGCTTGCGGAGATTCTCGATGAACGCCACCTCGCTGGTGTGGTTCTCCAGCAGGACGAAGTCCTGCACGCCCACCCGGTCCCTGGCTGTCAGGGCGCTCTCCATCATGACCCGGATTCCGTCACTGCCCACAGCCTGACAGAGAAAGAGCAGAAATGAGATACAGAATCACACTTACAGCCTCTAGACGGAGAGCAGGGCGAGGTGATATATAAACACTGCAACACACACAGCATGCCAAGGCCCTCTGAGAGCCTTGAGAATAAACTCAACCACTCCATCATAACCCCTCCCATTTCATTTCATACACAGACTTCAGTTCATTTAAAAATGCATTTAAAGCATTTGGTAAAAGGTATTTCTCACTGAACCACACATACAATTGTGAACAAGACGTCACCCTCTGAACAAGAAAGTGCAAGTTAATATTCTAAAACACTAAAAAGTACCAAGAAGTATTACCAAGACCTTTTTGATAAGGTACCACAGTAATTCCATGGTTTGTAGACTTAGAACTGCAATATGATTAGGAATGCAAGAAACACTTCCATTCAAAAGTTTGGGGTCAGTGAGAACTTAATGCTTCTATTCAGCAAGGACTTTAAAAAAAAAATCTATATCAGTTAAATGCGGTTCTATTGAACTTTCTATTCATCAATGAATCCTGATGAAAATTTATCACGATTGCCAAAAACATATTAAGACGCACAACTGTTTTCGGCATCGATAATAACATGTAATGTTTCTTAAGCAGCAAATCAGCACATTAAAATGATTTCTGAAGGATCATGTGACACTGAAGACTGGAGTAATAATGCTGCAAATTCAGCTTTGCCATCACAGGAATTAATTGCATTTTAAAATATATTAAAATAGAAAATATATACAGCCTTTGTCAGCATAAGAGACTTCTTTCAAAAACATAAAAGATTTTTTTATTTATCAGCATTGGTTGATATTGGATATAAATAGGTCAATATAAGATCACAAATTTTTCATGCTCATTTACCTAATTTAACTATAATAATTTAACACTGTTAAATGTAATCTTTAAAAAATCTCAAAATGAATATCCATCTTTCATACTGTATATTATAATGTTTTCGGTGTTTTATTTTACATTTATGTAAACAAAATAGCATTGAATTTTAAAATCAGCCATTAATCGCATTGGCCAAAAGGTTAACATTGCGCATCCCATCAAGGTACTGTATTATTTGAAGTACCAAACACTGCTGTATATGAATATGATAATCATTATAAGTATGGTACACCTGTATTTAAATACCATAGTATTACCATCTGATCCCATCATCGCTTCATGGCATCAACACAGTACTATTTATAAGGGTACAAGGCTGTTTTCTCAACTAGATTACATTACCTTTACAAAGAAACAAGAAGCTCTAAAGCATCAATTTTCACACTTAAACCACATTTGTGACCACATAAGTGCAAACTCCACCCAAACTCAAGTGTGCTGGTAAAACAGAAACACAATCATACTCACATCTATTATCGTATCTGTATTTTTAAAGAGAAGACCCTTCTCCAAAATGGAGGCCTGGGTTTTCCGCATTAGATTGCCAATATTTGACAAATCCATGGTGTCGATAAAACCTTAGCTGTCGTTCCTTGTCCAGAGACGCTCTTTAGCACAGGCATAAACTAGTAGGACACAAAAATGTACTAAGTTCAGGCAGGTCACTTGTCATCTGATGTCTGTAATCCTGATCAAAGAGGACTATGGGTGACACTTCCTAGCTTGAAACAGAAAAGCGCACTTACACCCACTCACACACACAAACACACTCAGATGAACAAATGCGTGATTATGCATTGAAATACACACAGTCACATTGTGTGAACGCACCAGCTGCCACGGCTGTTGTTTTGCTATTGACACAGCAGCGGCCGTCCCCTGGAGGGAGAGACAGAGAGAGACAGATACAGCACACCTGAGCAAGCACTTTAATTAAGGTGATGTACAACAACTACAACAGAACCGAGCGAGAGGGAGGCTAACGGTGGGAAAAAACAAGCAGTAAGAAAAACATAACAGCTGAGCGAGAACAGTCGACAAGTGTAGTGCCAGGAAGTGACTTCATTCCCAATCCTTCAGCCTGCTGAATGCCCCAACAGAGCTGCATCAACTCTGAAAGTCTGACACAGCTTTGCAAACTCTCGCTCTTGTTCCCTATCAGGCCGGTTTTGAATTTCCAGCTCAAATCTGGTTTCATGCAATCTGCAAATACCCAACATGGAATCCAGTTTTCACAAATTAGGCACAAACCACATTTGAACCACATAAACATTGTCAAAGTGTTCAGAGAGGATAGTTCATAGCTATGCGTTGCTAGGGTAATCTGGATGGTTGGTAGGTGGTTACTTACTGACTCAAGTTCAGTAGTGTGCATATTCGATTCAAACAAATAAGAGTGCGGACACTCATTCCCAAATATCATATTTGAAAAACAAATTAGAACAGTGTGCAGTGAACATACGGCACACTTAATCTTGTCTTAAATCGCATCTACTTGTTTGTCTCTGTTATTTGTCTGCATATTCTACTGCAGTGACACAGAAATGTCAGATAATAATTGGTGGTGGAGTCATAATGAAAACTAAACATGCTGGCTAGACAGACCATTACATCATTTGCTGGTCAACTCAAACATAATGGCCTGGTTTAACAAACAGGGCTTAGATTAAGCCAGGATTAGGCCTTAGCTCAACTAGGATATTTAAGTAGCTTTTATAAATGTGCCTTAGAAAAAACATTACTGATATGAATCTTGATACAAAACAATGGCACTGACATATTTTAAGATGTATCAATGCAATTTGCTTGCAGTTAAAACAGCTCAAACTGGCATTTTAGTCTGCAACTAGCTTAAAGGGTTAGTTCACCCAAAAATGAAAATTAGCCCATGATTTACTTTATAAAGTTTTAAATATGGATATTTTTCTTACACAAACGCATCGATTCGCTTCAGAAGGCCTTTATTAACCCTCCGGAGCCATGTGGAGCAGTTATATGATGGACGGATGCACTTTCTTGGACTTCAAAAACGATGCAACAATTCACTGGCATTATAATGCTTGGATTAGCCAGGACTTTTTAAATATAACTCATCTGAAAGAAGAATGTCATATACACCTAGAATGACTTGAGGGTGAGTAAATCATGGGCTAATTTTCATTTGTGGGTGAACTAACCCTTTAAGCCTTGTCTGTGAAACCGGGGGAATATGTCCAGGGCCAAGCTTTGTTTACAAAAGAGATAATAGGTTAGGTAATAATTGTTACATCACAACCATGGAAACATCTGGATTCATGCCAAATGAGAGCGGTACATGAGGTTATAAATTTAAACCTTTAACAGTTAAAAACACACAAAAATATGTCAAATTCCCAGCTTGGTAAGTATTCACTTAAACACCGTCGGTTATGTCTCAAGTGAACATAAACAGTTGGGAAATAATTCACATGTGTATCAGTATATTGGATCCTTGCGTTCGGTCTTAAAGTAACAGCAGCCTAATATTCCTGCAGCCATCTGTGTCATTAATGTTAATCAAACAAGAAAAGACAAAGAGTAAGTGACACATTACTCTTTAGTAGAGTTAGTAGGATTCATCTATATTTAATTTATACAGTGAAGACTATGCAGTGTTGTTTTACATTGGATTGCTTTCTGTTGATAAAGACTGTTCTGACTTTAAGACCGAACGCTATCTTTGTTATGATCTAAGCTGTTCCTAGTCACCATAGAGGGAATGGAATATGTTGCACATGTTGCTTGCCAATAAATAAAGAGTTGTCAATTCATGATACTTTCTCATCTCTTTTTTTTTTATACTTAAAATAAAATTGTTGTTAAAAATAGTATTTATTTCAGATAATACTGCTTTGATCGGCCCCAAAAATCCTGATCGGAGCACCTTTAGTTATCTGGGCATCAGATTGTAAAATCCCTTTGAGCTACCAAAACTCAACATAAATTAATCCAACCATTAATTTAGACCAATAAATATGCCATAACCAGAAGGCAGACTCTTGTCCCCCCCAAGTCTCCTTCCTAATAAACTTTCTCCAGAAACAGGCTTCATTACACCATTGTTCTTCTTTATGGATTTGCTTTCCTGCTCCCACCCCTGGTCCCCTTCCCCATGCTTGCTGGTCTATAAGACAAGCTACACGGCTTTGCCATGTGCTCATTTTTTCCAAATGTTGCTCTGAAAACAAAACACTGAAGGCTTTAGATACGACCGTGGGCATAATATTCATTCTCCATTTCACTCTTACCTTCTTTGAAAAATAAAGACCAAGGAGGGAGAGATTTGTGCTTACAAAGGCACTGGTAAGAATGGAACAATAATTGCCTTTTGCTTGACCTTCCAACATCCTACTGATTTGCTCGGTTCTTGTGAGCAGAGCTGTGTCAGGGAGATCTGTCGAGTCAAGCTGCCTTCGTCAGCACTTCTCACATTGCAAGAAGACATTAGCAGTCTTCGTAAACAGACTGATAGGGAGCAGAGCTATGATTACAAAGATTGATTTTTTGAAAGAGTGAACGAGCAAGTCAAACACTCCAATATTTAATTTCTCTAAGGGCAAGTCAGTGATTCTGTACAGTTAACAACTCCCGGTTGATGAACAAGAGGAGAATGTGCTGAGCATTTTCATAATTAATGAAGGCAGTGGATAAAGGGCACATTCCTGAATATCCAGAGCAAAGTCATGTGCTTCTCCCCTTCTCACCAGGACTGGTGAAGAATGGCAAAAAGTAAATCTTGTCCGCTTGCTTATGATTTCAAGCTTTTGAGGTTACCAACTGTTTCCATCCTGATTGAGTCATCTGGCTCACTTGTTACCTCACTTTTCTTTCCTCTCCTGTTCGGCAGCAGGAAAGAACAGGGGGTGGAGACACAGACTTTTGTGGAGAGGCACAGCTACATTAAAAACGATGATAGATTCATAAAGGTGTTTTTTCAAGTATGGCCACTATTATTGTCCCAGCAGAATATTAAGTCAACTTTTTGTGTTTATTAGGGGTTCATGCATGTAGCCTCTGAAACCATATTGTAATTGTTAACATTTCCAAGGATCAGCATTCTCCCCTAAATGTGATCGGGAAGACCTAACCGTAAGTCGCAGAGACTTAAAACTTTGAGGCCTGATAGTACTCACAGCGCCTACAATGTCACCAAGGCTCGCTCCGATCGGCCTGACAGGGGATTCGTCGCCCTTCGGGTATTTCGGATTTTTTTGAAAAGCCTACTTTTGCGAACTAGTCCTAGTGTTTTGGCCCGATTGTGACCAAACCAGTGCAGCAAGATTCTCTGGAGTCTGATTGTCAATAATTATCAAAAATAAAAAGATTCAGGGTCTCTAAGGGCCGCTAAAACGTTAAAAGTTGACGTAGCCACTTTTACTAAAATGGCTCGTGAAAACTAGTGAATGAATGGAATAAGATATTTTCACCAAACTCGGCACACATATGTAAGAACTCATTCTGTGGCTGCATGAAAAAGCATACCACCAATGAAGTTTGAGCAGCTATTAAACAAGGTTAACGGAAGCTGATCAGAATGAAACTCGCTGGGTCTGTTTGACTCACGCCCCTAGAGGCCTGTGAGAAATTCAGGGGAAACAAAAAATCAGCCAACGGGTTTCACGTTTTTTTACATGCGTAAAGGATTGTATACCACATTGTATTTCTCCAGACGCTATGATACTTCAGCGCAATATCCTCTAGTAGTTTTATCTAAAGCCAAACATGCTTCATTCAAGCCCTTTCAGCTCTGTGCATGTTCTCTCTTTCTCCAGACGCACGCCACATTAACGGAGCTTAACGCTCAAAAGCAACCCTGATGTCATCGTCCATCGCAGTATTTCACTGTAGACATCGTCTGATGCCAATTTGGTTGACATCGCCCAACGCTACTGCTAAGTTAGTAGTTGTTTAAAAAAGTAAAAATGTAATTTCCACTGCCAATGCTGTCAAACACAATACATAATTTGTGATGTTGAGGAAATGACACTGTAGTGGAAATTGTTATAATACTTCACACAAAGAAAGGACAAAATTGATAGATGCAAATTAAATAAAATGGTCAGAGTAAGAAATGTGTTTTAGGAGAGTTAATTTACTAAAATGTACACAGGGGCAAAAGTGCACGTATTTGAAGAAACACTCATAACTCACTCATAAGAGGCTTCCCACAATAATAAAACCAATGATGATACGTGTGAGGAGTGTGGGGTTTATTGTTTTTTTGGGGGGGAAGAGAAGTGCAAAAAGATCAGACTCCTGCTGCTTAGATTCATGCAGCTGGTCAGAGGGGAAAAACATTTTTAGCACTTCTCCAAATGTAATGCAACTTTTTTGCCCCTGTTTTGCATCAACAAATGTTTTGCACGACAATAAAGAGCTTGTTCATAGCCATGAAACTGACAATGAAACACTTAATACTTAAAACACAAACAAAAACTGCACAAAGACCCCAACATGCTTTTCTGCGCATCATATTATATCATCCTTTAATCAAGCCATATTCATCAATAAATCTTCACAGAAGATGTCTTACAATGCTCATTTAATTACCGCCACCCGAGAAATTGGCGAGAAATTCCATGGGTGGCATTGTAATTCACGGCAGTCTGCTGAGTCGATGGCTGTCCTTGTGTTAAAGGGGTTGGTTTGGAAAGTCAGCTGGTGGCTGTCAAACTCCAAGGGGAAAGTTGACAGACAGGTGTGACTGGCTCTGTCTAAACAGGTGAAGAGTCTTACATCATATGCACCCCCTCCACATGCTAAACACCCTCACACATATACTTTTTAACTTGGAAAAGATATAGTGAACAGTTATCCTTCATTTTAGCCTGCCGGACAATGCAAGGCATTCATGTCCAAAGGGCATTTGAAGAGCATGAGTCGGGAGAACTGTAAACTGCTTATGGGACCATCACAGTATTTCCAGCTAGTTTAATTCGTACAGCATTTCCTGCACAATCTTATATAAATGTATAGCTATGGCCTTTCTAAATATCTCACAATTAACTATTTCACATCTCCAAGCCCGTCCAGAGCAGCATGTCACTATGTAAACTTAATTTGCTCTTCCTGAGATTTGGATCTTCCTGTGAGCAGTGCAGTTGTTTAGCAATTCAATGGAATCTCGTATGAAACTGCACCAGATACCCTAAATCTAATGTCAGACATTCATCAACCATCTGCAGTTATGCCTTTGCCTTCGACAAAATGTGCAGCAATGCTGAAACACGATCACATCTAAAGTACTGCTGACCACAAGGTGTGTTTATTTGAATATGAAATGATGCTCTGCAAATGCCACTCATAGCGTATCACGACAATGAATGGGTGAAGGATGAGCCTCTGAAACACAAAGCTCATACGATGATGAGGGTCATAATCTTGAGTGCTTGTTTCTAGAAGTTTCTGTTGGCTTTCAGATGAAGGTCGTGGATGACACAGACAGGAAGAAATGTAGTAGGGTGGAATGGCCCGATGACAGACGCCAGTTTCATTATCTCTCTCTCTCTCTTTCTAGCCTGGAATTCAACATTGACTGCTGCTGGTTCAAAGCCAGAGATTGCTTCACTGTGAGACGACACTATGGCATGAACACAGATACTGATAGTCAGAATGCCTGGCATGAAAGAAGGTCCCAAGATAGGATAAGCACCTGATAGGACCAACAAACTCCAAATCCTTTTTTTCAGAGGAAAAGTGATTTTCACTATTTATATCACTATTTAGCGACTAGAGATAGGCCGATATATTTATGTCTGTGTTGTCGAAATATTCTTTAATGAACAACCTAGTCAATAGATAACACATACAAAAATTTACTTTAAAAGTAAAAAATAGTTTAATTTCAGTGTATATACCTACACCTCAGGTGTTATAAATTATTATAACAAATTGGTAAAACATTTTAATAGTATAAAATAAATTATATATTTTTACAGTAATATATTTACTACTATTATACTATTATGTGTATGTGTGTGTGTATACACGATTCCGTGTCATACTTGCATTCCAGTCATGCTAGCAAATCATTACATATTCTAAACACACAATAAATCGACACCTTTGGACCAGAACCACATATTTCACTTTCATAAGACCATTGCTGACATTGCAGAAATCTCCCAGCTGCTTTTGTTTAGTATGGAGCATGCTGTGGTTCTTACCATGCCACGATACTTCATCTTCCCGTTCTTCCCAGCTTGTTGCTGTAAGTGTATGAATTATTAGTATTTCCAAAACAGCGGCTCTCATTTGAGAAAGTGTGCAGAGTTTGTTATTTTAACTTTGTCTGCACGATGTGTGGGAGCGTCCCAGCTGCCATTTCTTCAGCTTTAACTTTCCTCTCCTTCCCTTCGTCTCCCTCTCTTTCCCACTCCCTCCCTCTCTCTCTCCCCCCCTCGCTGCCTACGGAGGCACAAGTCAGTCCTTCTAAAAAGTGACACACTCCCCCTCTCTGCCTTCCTTAACTCATTTGCTCTGTCCTGCAATGGGATTTACAGTGAAAGCTAAAACTTTCCAGCCCCCCTATAGTAGACCTGCATGTGCCTGCCCTTAAAAACCATCCTGTGCCTCTTTAAGAGAATATTACAAACAAAATATGTAAGAAATAATATAGAAAAACACGTCGTCATTTGGTATTCAGAACTCTGGAAAGCTCTGTAACTAGCAACGCATGTTGGATGAAATGCAGCTAGCGATTTTCCTCCTTCCATGCTGCCCTAGTGCATGCTGAAGCAAATCGGAGGCAGATTTCAGATAGGGATCCGTCAAGGAGGTAAGATTAATGTGCTCAAACTTGGCTCAGTTGCCCGGGAAAGAAACAGACCAAGTGCACTTCACAGTGCACAGGTCACATTCACTTATGGTGCTATACTATTAGTTTATAACCTGATGTCACTCACTAGGCATTTATCACCACTTTAGCATACAGATGATTTATGGCTATTGTTTTTGTGTAATAAACAGATACAGAAAGAGATAGAATGATAAAACCAAAAAGAAATGTATTTATATTCAGCTAAATTATTGTGACAAAGTCTTACGAAAGCTCTCTGCAAATCATCATAACGAGACTGACAAAATGGTTATGCATCAGCACTTTTGCTTTATAGAGTCTTTCTGGTGTAGGGTGAAAGGGTTAATGTATGAAGACACACCCCATTTTCTTCTCTCCACCCAGTAAGAACACAGCACACCACCTGTTCAGTCTACACACACTAGATAGGACTCAGGTAAAACCTTAACCAAGGTCACTTCTACTGCCCATAAACAGAGCAGCGCCCTCTACTGGACACTCGAAATGACATAAATGTGCGCAGAAAAGCTGCATTTAATATAAGTTGAAAAATATAGGAGTGCAGCATTGCACACTGTGATTCATATAAATCCTCCCCTATACTTTCGGTCCTATCAATCTCTCATTCTCACTCGCTCCCTTTCCCACTTATGCCAACATAATCAGAGACCCCGCCTGCAGGAATCGGAGTAATATTTTCCAGACGGTGTGAGCTGCTCTTTCTTTCCCTCTGGGAACATTGACATTACAGGTTCAGCGTGTAAAAAGAGCAAGCACAATTATGTCACTGGGCATTATATTTGCTCGCGATCTGCTAATAATGCACACGCTTTTCTATCAGTATGTGCGCTCTAGTGAAATCTTTATGAATTTATGATGAGTGGCTGGAGTCAATAGATTACAATGGTTGTCTAAGAAACAGGATAAATAAACAGCGGTTTCTAAATCACCCCGCTGTCTGATCAGTGTCGCTTTGATCCATCTTTCAAAAGTTGTCTCACCGCCATCCTTTAATATCAGGCAATAAGGCATTTGTTAGTGCTCCACCTTACTGTAATTAGAACTGTGCCAAATATGATGCAAAGCTCTACTGATAATGAAGCGATAGACAAAACTTATAGTTGTTTTTTAATGAGAAATTAAAAGTAAAACTCTTTTTTTTTCCTTCCCACAAAATACTGTTTCTTCCACACAACAAAAGCATACAGTCAAAATCTGCTAAATGTAACAAATTATGTAAAAATGTGTTTCTTTTATTGGAAAATTAACTTAATGGATTTAAATGGAAAACAACATTTTATCAATTGCCTTAATTTTTTAAACAACTGAGAAGATAGTGATCAAACTACATTTTATAAAAATCAGTATAAAAAAAAGTTTATAATATATAAACAGCATGAGTCATATTTGACGACTACAGGAACTCATCTTAAGATCACTCATTTAACAGTTCATCTATTGTCAAAAATATGAAAAAAAGATCGGTCAAAAATAGAAAATTGTTGAAAATATTCAAATCAGAAATGTCATAAAATCAGAATCAGAATGCATTAAAAAAAAAATGTAACGCACTGAACGATGTTCGCTAACCCCGTGAAGTATTTAATTTGGATTGGTGTTTATTCTCTTTAGCATGCAGTGTGAAGTATTTCACTCAGCTCAATGATCATTCCGATTCAATATCAGTGAGTGAAGAACAAATTTATACTCATGTGCGTTATGTATTACTTATGTTATCATCTCTGAGAGACAACATGTTAGACGCCTCTTCTCTGAAAGCAATAACGTAGCCAAAATATTTGGTAGTAGTTCATTATACTTTTTACTTTTTTTAAAAAATGTTTTTACGTTTATTTTGTGGTTTAAATAAGTTCCAGATACTGACATGTTTGGCTTGTCAGTCGCAAATTCGTTGACTTTTAAAAATCAAGTGGTTTTGATGCACATGTTTTTTAGCACAAAAACCTTTTTAATTTAAACCCATGAAAATGCAGATTGCGTTGTAAATAATGCTGAAAAAACACTTTTTAAAACATTTTGTTATTCAGTGTCTATTCAGTGTCTTGACTACATGTTTTTGTATGCAAAACAGCTACAGTACATGGACTAAAATAACTTCTTTTGTGTTCCTCAAAAGAAAGTTAAGTCGTGCAAAATTAAAACGACATGAACCATTAATTTTTGAATGAACTATTCCTTTAAGAAATGGCATAAAGCATCGACCATTGTGTCAGACTGAGTGTGCCAGACTCTCTGAACTCAGAGTCTTCCTTCAGGTCACTGTAAAAGGAGGGCTCGCACATCCTCACATGTCCTTTTGGCGGAGAAACAAACACTCTGAGGTTTTGTTTGTTATGTGGGGCGTTCTATTCCTTAAAGTGGTCAAATGACATCCGTGGGAAATTAGCAATGGAAACTCTGGCTTTTTTCCCTGCATGCCTGTCGCATATACTCAAATTGGCCACTTTCAGGGCCAATGCCCTTTACTTCCTCTCTCTTTATCACTCAATCTACAGAATACATTCCTTCGTATGCACAACTTTCTCATTTGCGGAATTCAAGCTTGCATATTTATAGCCCACTATGCTCTAAGTATACTTTTTCTGGTGATGGCAAAAGTACACAACATACTTTTTAGTTTATACTTACACTGCTATTCAAAATGTCGGGGTCTGTAAGATTTTTTCATTGTTTAAAAAAAAAAGGAAAAAGCCTTTTGTCTTTTTGAGTCTTTTATGGTCACCAAGGCTGCATTTATTTGATCTAATTTTGTGAAACATAATTAAAATTAAAATAACTGTTTTCTATTTTACCATATTTTAAACTGTGATGTATTCCTGTGATGACAAAGCATCATTACTCCAGTCTTCAGTGTCATATGATCCTATATCCTATATATATAAAATGTACTAACCTCAAATGGTACTGTAGAAAGCATGCTAGTATTACGAGCGACATACTACTACATCAGAAAAAATTCATATTAATACCAAACATTGTTTGCATTTTTATGTAAACATTAACATCTAGCTAAATTCATTATTACTTAACAGTAACGATAAAACTGTTGTACAACAGGTTGTGGGCAATATCACACAAAAATGCATGCATGGATGCACACTTACAATAGACTGTATTATCTGCCACCTTATCTAGGATGATACTATTTTCTAGGATACACAAAATCTAATGCAAAAAAAACCTCTTGGAACAACGGACAACAATTAATAATGTAAATCCTAAAATACACATTTTTTAAATGGGGAAGTCTGTGCATGCAGCCTGGCTCATGTTCCACCCACTGCTGACGGCCTCTTAGAGATGAGTCAGTTTAGTCACTGGACTCCTCTATGCTTGCCAGCCTCCTCTGAATCTCCCGCCAGCTCTCTGGAAAAGTCAGTTAACCCATGCACAAACGAATCAATTTGCATTGCCTTTTGTCCCTGACCACAATCATCAGTCCACATTGTTTATTTGGAATTGGATCCTGGTCAGGGCCTAATGGTGTGGGCGAGAGGCATTTTAATTTAATTCAAATTGTGTGTAATGAGACTTATGAAAATATTTGGTCTTTGTACTTAATCCACTCCCACCTCCTTTACTTCTTTTTTTTCTCTCTCTCTCTGCCCCTCCCTCCTTCTCTCCGCCTACTCTGTTACAAGCCTATTTATACTCTCACACTAGGACAGGTCTATTTGTAGAAACGGTCGTGTCGGCCAGAGGACGGTACAGAGGGGTAGAATATCAAAGCTATAAACTTTGATTGCCACGTTATCCTTCAACAATAAGAATCTGCTGGCCAGCTTTGAGGTTAAGAAAAGACAGAGGTGATCCTGATTGTAATGAATGAACTTTAAAACCTATTAGGTTTAACTGAAATTTGCAATACACTTCCTCTCTGTTCTGGTTGACCATTAAAATAAACAAACTTTTTACCTGTAGAAGGCTGTTATTTGCTTTATTGAGTTCTTGCTTTCACTTTTTGCATTTGTTCATGACTTAAAGGGATAGTTAACGCAAAAATTACCAAAAATGTCGTTCTTCCGTGAAACACAGGAGAAATTTTGGAGAATGTCATGGTCGCTTTGTTTCATGCAATAGCAATCGATGGGGACCAGAACTTTCAAGCTACAAAATATACACAGAAAAACACCATCAAAGTTTGACTTGTGCTATATTATATACTCATATACACTATATTGCACTATACTGAGAGCGACCCATTCTTTCACAAATGTTTGTAGAAGCAGTCTGCATGAATAGGTGCTTGATTTTATACACCTGTGGCCATGGATGTGATTGGAACACCTGAATTCAATGATTTGGAGGGGTGTCCCAATACATTTGGCAATATAGTGTATATTATATAGCCATATGATAGAGTTGTGTAATGAACAGACCTAATTTAAGTCAATATTCAAGAAAGAAGAATATGTTTGGGTGAACTATCCCTTTAAGACTGTCCCCGAGAATATGGTAGCAAAAAAATACAACAATGACAATGAGTCCCTCTTTGTTTACTAATGTGTCAGGGCCTTGAGCAATGAATGGGAGTGGTGAGAAAAGCCAGATACTGGGAAAAGGCCCAAAGCATCATGGGAAGTGGAGAATGGGAATGACATGAGGGCTGGTGAGTGAACAAAAAAAGGAACAATTTTACATTTATAAGACCTGCAGAGGGAAGCAGACACATACAGAAACAGTAAACCAAGCAGCAACCTACGGGACGCCCTTTAAACATGATATTTAAAAGGCAGTACATGAGGAAGGGAGGGAGGTGTATGTTGGAGGCGAAAAACAGAGGGAAAGCTGATAGTGTGTGATGTCAGAACAGAAGAATGTAATGTGGGTGTTAAACAGTCAGCACAGGACTGGGACAACATGAGAAAGAGAGAGTGAGAGGTAAAGATGGGGGAAACCCGTAGCGTCTCACCACAATGTAGAAATCAATGTTGTGATATAACTAAACAAGGTCACTGTGGCAACGTGCGTCAGGAAGTTGTATGTTGACTGAGAGAGTGAAGTTAACAACTTCATCTACCTCTTTCGTTTCCTCTCACCCCTTCTTCATCTGGGCTTTTTGAGTCATACAGTACCTCACATGGTGGTGTAAGCTTGCTCCACTGAACAGGGCGAACACATTTCCAGACAACCTGGAGGCTTTAGCTCTCTGAAGTCGGCAAAGGCGCCGGCGCATCCACCTCGTTTTTTTTCTTATCAGTGCGAAAGAGACAAAATACTCTGTCGATTTTGGTCATACAGGCAAGTATCATTATAATCTGTTAAATTTCTACTTCTATTTGTGTATACTGACAATAAAAACAAAATGTTGTGCTTTTTGCAAAATAAAGAAAACAAACATGATGCGTGATCTGCAGCCTCTATCTCAATGAAGTCTTTTCTGATACTCTTTAGAAATTGAACTGTAACTTAGTGAATACTTGTCACACAAACATGAGATGTCTAAATAAACGTTGAAATGTAAGGTTTTAAATAATATAAATCAAATCGAAAACAAATATTCTGTGTTTATGTAATCTGTTTGAAAAGAGAGAGATGTCAGTCGTTCGCAAGCCTCTTCATTAGTGTTAATGCGGCCACGCCCACGGAGCACGCGCTCAACGCCCACATCAACTCAAATAAACACATCAAGATTTGTGCATGTACTTTACATTGCTTTGAGACGCGGTGAGGAATAATCCTGGAATAATTTACATCAGAAGAAAAGATGTTTATTTCTTTTGGCCACGATTTGGCCGTCTGGGACAAATTTTGCAAATCCTAAAAGATTCCTCTGATCCTAGGCTAAAATCTGAAGTCTTTGATTGTTAGTTTGACATGTTCACCGGCAGCCGATTAATGACCCCTACGATCAAATTTTACCTCAGACGAAATTCTGGCAGTGTCAGAAGATTTGGCGCACAGTCCTGCAGTGTGACTTCTCCTACGACGACCATCAAATTATCTTCGTTTTTCAAGACAAACTATGACCAAAATGAGCGCTAGAAATTTCTTTGTAGCCATCATTTCAATCCCGCATGTAATGCAGCTCACCGTCACCGAACGCGTCATTCATTGATGATATAAAACTCCGGACGAGTTTTCTTGCGTGCGTCCGTTTTTAGCGCCCCTTGAATATCGTACAGTCTGACATTAATGACAACTTTGATCTTACAGTGTGACATGGCTTACAGCTAGGATCATGTTCGTACAGTCTGACAAGGAACAATCGGAAATGACTATTATAAATCGCACAGTGTGCTACCAGCTTAAGAGTAACTGATCCAGCCGAGGATTGTGAGGTAGGTTTACTCTGTTAGTGTTTGTGAATATTAAACCACAAAAGACCGTTTAAGACTGTTTTGGACAGATTATGAAGTGTTTATTGTAAAATAGCCTAGTGTCATATCAATAAAGCTTTTGTTCACAAATTTCTGCTTAGATGCTATAAACATAGTACCAGTCAAACGTTTTGTGTTCAATAGGCTACTTCTTGTAGCCATTAAAACGTATTTTGTCAGAAAAAAAAATCCATTTAAAATAATGGTTTTCTTTCTATTTTAATATACTGTAAAATATCATTTATTTCTGTGATGCAAAGCTGAATTTTCATTAATTCATTTACTCATCCAAGAATCCTGAAAAAAGTATCACAGGTTATAAAAAATATTAAGAAGCACAGCAGTTTCCAACATTAATAATAAATCAGCATATAAGAATCATTTCTGAAGGATCATGTGACACTGAAGACTGGAGTAATGGCTGATGAAAATTCAATTTTACATCACCAAAATAAATTAGATTTTAAAGTATATTAAAATAGAAAAACATTTTAAATTGTAATAATATTTCACAATATTAATGTTTTTTTCTGTATTTTTGATCAAATAAATGCAGGCTTGATGACCATGAGACTTCTTTCAAAAACATTAAAAATAGTAATGTGTCCAATCTTTTGACCGGTGAATATAATTTAAATATAATAGGCCTATACAACATTTTGTTCACATGCTGTGCAATATCAGCGATCATGTTTTCTGTTAAGAGTGGACATTATATTAAGTTGATAAGTATATAATAGTTGATCCTGTTATCATTATCCTCACAGATTATCAGTTTTTTTCTTTTATCTCACAGATTTGAGAATCATAGTGACCTGATACTGGCCCACATAGGACATTGTGCCTTTGGCTATTCTAAATAAACTACAAAAAATATATTTCCTTTGTCCTGTTTCTTAGCTCCCTCTCAGTCACATACCTGACTTAAAAGCAGGTGTGAATCACAGCATTATTCATGATTGTTCACGCCTCTTCGCCTATGGCCTTTGTAAAGAAAAAGTGTCTTACAAAATTTAAATCAATATATTGTTTTATGTGAATGAACAGGCACAGTGATTCTCACATCAGTTTGAAGCAAAAACTCTAGGCAGCAACACCTGTTAGTCAAAAGTATTGTGGACACATATCTATTGTGTGTTTTGTGGCCTTACTTTTTTTTTTTTTTTCAAAAACCATGCATAAACATTATTCTCTCAAAAATACAAGCATGTATATACATGTTGCTAACATATTATGGTAGCCCAGTTTGTGCTGAACACAGTGTAATGACACTTTTGCCATTAATGAGTTTATAAGCAACTGAAAAAGCACAAATGTCAGAGCATGTCAAAACTTCAAACGGGCCCCAAAACTGTGCAGACCTGTAAGAGTTAATATGATGTGTTTTCTGGACAAGAAAGGAGGTTCCTTTCCAAAACAACTAGGCTCATGTCCATGGAACATTAATCATTCAAATGTTTAGGAAAACCCATGGATTCAGTGTTCTTTATACAAAAGGATGCATGTTTTTTTTCACCTAAAATCATATAGCTTAAATATCTTTTCAGATATATATTTTTACTATATTTTAAAATATAATATATATAAAATATATATTCAGTACATTTTATCTACTTATATGTTCTCATATTTTTGGCCCATTTTTATTCATTTTATATTTGTATATATTATCTAAATACATTTATATTCTAAACATTTTGCATTTACCCCCAAATTATTTTAAGATTGGAATTGTATTTTCTTGCCCCCTATGATATATTTTGTCATTCGAAGGTTTAAAATAAGTATATTTTACATTGGAAAAATACTGTTTACAATAATTATTTGGTATATAAATTAAATATATTTAACATACATTTGAATTCTTTGCCATAGACGAACAGAAGCATAACAAAATAATCCATCAATGCTTTCCAACAGAGGTGAAATGATCTATGAAGGAAGAAATCTCCAGTGAAAAAATATCAATCACTCTTTCCTAGTGCTCTTACTTGCTCTAGTGGGTGGAGCAACACATTTAGGGGCGGGAACCACTAAAAAAAAAAACACCTACTTCTGCAGCAGCCAACCGGTTATAAGAGCGGAGAAGAGGTAAGGACAAGCATTACTTCACCACAGCCTTATTTTTCTCACCAAAGAAGTTGCAAAGAGGTACGAGTGGACAAGACTGTACTCGTCAGAGGAACTCCAAACATCCTACTCATGCACAAGCCCTGTACCCAACCCCCAAGCGGCCCTTCCTTTTTCCAGGACTGGTCTGGACGCACAGCATAGCGGCGCTGCTTAGGGCCAGCTGGATCTCCCATTGCTTTCATATACAGCAGCTGGGTTGGCAATGCTTAAGTCTCCTCCTCTGAGATCTTAGAATACCCACAATGCCTTATATGGGCAGGTTATGCTTCTGAGCGTGGGACGGGGGTTCCCACAAGGATTCCTGTCTCTATCCAATGCTGAGCGGATGGAGGATGTAACAGTTATGACACTGCCACCTCCTCGTCTTTCTTTCTTTGGCCTCTAACAAGCACCTGCATCAGTCAATAAAAATCTATAAGAAAAGTTGTTAAAAGTACCATTAAAAATCTATCTTTTTTTTTAATCTAAATAAATGAAAAATAAACCGCAAAACTAAAATCAATTCTTTTAAATGCTACAAGTGAATTTAGGCATCACAACATTATAATGTACAATATGAAAAATGGATATTCATTTTGAGGTTTAAAATCTAATCTAAGGGAAATGAGCATTAATTATCCAACATAGTCTAATACGATAAGCACAAAAAGCCTCTGATATCAGCTGCTGTGTTGAGTATAAGATGTGATGATCTGAGATCTCTTCCTCTACTGACAAGTCAAGGCAGTTGAGCTGTCAGTGGTCAATTAGAGATATTTCTATTTAATTTTCAACACCACATCCTCTGGAAATGGACTGCATAACAATCCTTGAAAACACAGATAACGGACCTTCCTGTTTTCATTGTTTTCCGCTTTTTTCAGAGATCGGCAACAATCAGACTGTTTCTAACAAAACACAGAGAGCGTTTGCTCCGAAGTCCGAAGGCCTACGGATGCCCCACTCACCTCAAAGTGTCCCACTCGAAGGAATGTGTTTAAAACAATGATTCACTAGCATAAGTGCAATAGTTCTTTCAAGCACTGCAACTCTGCTTACACTACTGGAGCCAAATACCATCAACTAGGGCTACCCTCGACTAAAGATTTTTCTAGTCGACTAGTAGTCGTTCATTTAAGCCATCAGTCGACTAATCACGCGTTTAATTCATAATAGTCATAATAGTCATAAATCATAATAATGAGCCTTTAATTGCCTATATATAATACACAGCGCTCAAACGCACGCATAAAGCTGCATTCATACGGGACATCAGCATCAACGCTTGACAGAGGGCATGTCTGAAGCTTGGTGCTGACGTGACCCTCATAGTGACAACAGCCGATCATACTACTTTTCCGGTTTTGCATGAACGCAATTGGCTAGCGTCTGCGCTAGGGTATTTGCATAGGCGATCTGATTGGCTGCACCTGCGTTGGCTCTTGAAAAGTTTTTAACTTTTCAACTTCTGCCGCGAGCAACGGAACCACAATTCAGTTCGGCAATGCATGACCCATTCAAAGTAAATGAGAAGCATTGACGCCGACGCCCCATATGAATGCAGCGTAATGATTTATGTGGCGTGAAAAAAACAGTAAGGAGACATTTTAATAATTTATTGATAGTTTTCTGTGTTTTTGGCTGCAGAGATCAAGTCGACGATGCTGACTCTCATCTCTGCAGTAGTGGACGCGCCTATATACATGTTTTCCAGTTGAATTGGTTCATTTAAAAAGTAGACATTTCAATCTTTCTATAGATTTCTCATGTCTGTGAGGCAAGTATACGCTGAGTTTCAGTTCATTTTTGTTACATGCTCAAGTTCACTGAGACCGAGATGGTAGATCAAGCGCATCCTGATGGTTTTCATTAATTTACAAAAGCACAATGTTTTGTTGTTATTGAGTTTACAGATATAAAAGTAGGCCTTTTACAGTTGGCATTACATCGCCTGTATGTCATGCAGTAAGCGCGCTCTCCACACAAACACAGATATGCACCTATATAATAGTGCACATTTTTCTAGGTTACCGTTAGAGCGAGCGGACTTGTAAAGTTGGTTGCGTGATTTCGCCACTTCCTGTAGAGTTTTTTTTTTCTTTGTGACTAAACGACTAATAAAATTTTGGTCGACCAAGCCTCTTCTAGTCGATTAACGGTTAATTCAAAATTTGCCAAACTTTTAAATTATTGTATGAATAAATAAATGAATACATCTTTAAAATCAACTTCCTTACATTCCAATACAAATCTGCATCTTGTTTGTTACATCAATACAAATTTAATTCAAATTCAGGAATTGAATTTGAATTTAAAAGTCATTCTCAACTCAATTCTGAATTGTGCAAAAGCCTGGAGGTTACTTGGTCACCAGACAGACACCCAAGAATGTGTGACTTAATAAACGCAAAATAAATAAATAACTTCATGAATGTACTAGGGATGTCACAAGTACCGGTACTTCGGTAACAAGTCGGTACTGAAATTTAAAAAATGTGACGATACCAGCATTTCTGTAGTACCGACTCCCGAGTATATTCGGTACCCGCAGCTGCGTTCAGTCGCTTCCGTGTTAATCTAAGCTCAGTGCTCCAGACTGTAGCCGAATATATACTTGTGTCTGTGAATATTAAACTGCAAAATACTATTTAAATATTACTCTGTGTCTCTGTGTGGATGACTGGCGCTGATGCACGGGCGCGCGCGCACACACACACACGTGACACTCGCTCGCTGTCTTTGTTGTCTCTGCCGTGTGTCACTATATGAGGACACGAATGCATAAACCGTCACTTCATGAGAATTTACCGTTTCCACTTGAGAAAACTGTCATATGAACACAGACACTCAAATATCTTCACGGCAACCCGTCAAAATAAAAGTTCGGTTTAACGTGAAGAAATTGACAGAATATATTGGGCTACTGTTGTAGCCTACAGTAGCTATGTCTCAATGTAATATTACGTCTCTACTAATAATAATTATGCCTAGATGGTTGCTTATTTTTTTATTTACAATCAATGTTTACTTTTAAACAGCATACAGCCTTTAAATGTTTATGTATTATTTACTTATAATGATTATCATCATAAATAATAAACTCATTGAATTTAATTACATTTAAAAAAAAGTTAAATAAAATAAAAATAAAAACATTGAGGTACCAAAATTGGTACAGAGTACCGTAAAATTTTTATGGTATTGGTACCGACTACTGGAATTTTGGTACTGTGACATCCCTAGAATGTACTGTAGTGGGTTCATTATGAAACTATATTGAAACCTAACATTAAAGGAGGAAAAAAACGTTTGCAATTCCATTGTGAAAATCGCCTGCTCCCAAAAGAAAAACACTGAAAGGACAAGATGGCCTATTACAACATCTCAGCTATGACTGAGCATGACACCATCATTTCATTATCCTGTATGGCTCAAATGCAAGTCATGGGGTGAGGTTAACACACAATGTATCTGTGCATTGTTTAGTCGTAGGCCATTTGGCACGATGGCCAGCTGCTGACCAGACACTCAGCTGCTGCACAAACATGACAGTTTCGTGCACAGGGACCGGAGAGTTACCACACCCATTCATTCCACACATTACAGCCATAATTATGAGATACCAGCGGTTCCCTTAGGGAAGTGCAAAAGGACAAATAACCTTAGGCCAGTGTTTCTGCTGACCCAGTGGAACTGTATGTAGACAAACTAGAATTGGATGGGCATTTAAGTCATTTTGTCTAACTGAATACTCAGGAGCAAGGGGTGTTGTGGGGCTATTTTTGCCATTTTTAGCAACTTATCCTCCTACTGTTCAGGAGTTTGTGGTCAGTCTTTTATGCTCACCAAGGCTCCATTTATTCAACCAAAAATACAGTAAAGGTAGTAATATTATAAAAAATATTATTTGAAATTTTTAAAGAACTGGCTTTTATGATGTATTTATTAAATTGTGTTTATTAAATGTATTTTAAAATGTTATTTATTCCTGTGATGGCAAAGCTGAATTTTCAGCATCATTTTCAGTTTTCAGTGTCACATGATCCTTCAGAAATCATTCTAATATGCTGATTTGCTGCTCAAGAAACATCCTCTTATTATCAATGCTGAAAACAGGTGTACAGCTTAACATGTCTGATACCATGATAATCCTAGGAAAAAAACATTTCTAATAAATAGAAAGTTAAAAAGAACAGCATTTTTTAAAAATAGAAATCATTTGTAAATGTCTTTACTGTCCCTTTAATGCATCCTTGATGAATAAAAGTATTAATTTCATTTACAATGACCCTAAACTTTTAAACGGTTGTACTGTATAAGTTACACATTTCTAAATGTATCTGAAGACAATTGGATGTACTCAATAACAACAAATCACATTTGAATGACATCATACATCCGTTCTTTTCCAGTGAATGAACACACATATATAAAGACCTTTCATTGTTTGGAAGAGCTTATGACTACGCGTCTTAGTAAATTACTTGTTTTTTTAACCAAGTCACTCCACGTCTGGAAGCAACTGCCATGTCTGGGAAATGAGGTGCAGTAGGCAGGCTGAATCTGAAATATCTGAAACATGCCATGACTAAGTTTCACAAACTTTCTTTGTGATCTCTACTGCGATATCACCATGCGATAAAATTCCTAAACATGCCCCCCTATGATAGGGTGCAAGAGCCTACGAATTGTGACTCTTCTAACTCCATTAAAACTAACTGACTCAATCTTTTTCTCAAGGTGCGTAACATTTTGCACACTTGGCCAGTAGTGCGTTCACATTGAAAAACAAGTACATCAACCAGGCTAAATGTGCAAAAGCTAGCGGCATCACATCACACCTTTGAAACATGATTTCATTCAACTGGAAGCACTTGCTTCAGTGTAGTAAAAACTATGTAAGTCAACTAGGGTAAACGTACCTATTAAGCTCAAGTACCCATTAAGCACACTATCTTTGAGCTCAGATTATAAAAAGCTAATTTATAATTAAAAGTAAATAATTTATCATCTTGATGTCTTAACCAATTGTTGTGTTGTTACTATATACCTCCTGTAATTTCAAGCTAATCAGACCATTGCACACTGAGATATGGGTATCTGTGTGTTCACACTCTCTGGTGGCCATTTTGAAAGCTGTCTGAAGCCCCTTAAATGTGCATTTTTTAGCCTTTATTTTGGATAAGTATAACTTCTTATTGCAAAATTAAGAGATTAATGTTTAGACTTTTAATGTTTAGGCATATTAGAACCTGGAACCTGGATGTGACTACGCGTCTTAGTAATATCATACAGTAAATTTACAGTTTATTGATGATCTGTGGTTTTAAACTGCTGTAATGTTTAAAGACTTCATATTATTTTAAGGTGAGCTTAAAGGGTGCACTACTACGAAAATCACAGCTTCAGTGTGATATAAATAAGAAAAAGTATAATTTCATAGATATTTTCAATAATAGTGGTCCATATTAAAATATGTATGAACTTAATACATGACCTAGATTATTAATTTAGCAAAATTGTCCTTTTAAATGTAATAATATTTATTAATAAAAAAATGTTTGCTGTTTCAATTAAGCTCAGTGTGCTCCCTTTAAGCTCATCCACATTGAACGTCTATGTAAGTAGTTCATAAACAGACTTTAAATATTAAAAATGATCCAAAATAAATTTGAGCAAGTACATATCCAGCCAGTGTTCAAAACTATCTGCTTACCTTAGCTCGATTTACAATGGTAGGCTTGTAATAATGTTTTTAATTCCAGTGGTACTGGTCAAGTATATCTTTGCGTCATTACGGGACATTACAATAAGGTGTCCCGGTTAGTAGCTATATTGCGTGCGAGGATGTTGGAGGTGGAGATTTATAGCCTTTTCTCACAGACAGCAGCACTTGAAATAATTAAACAATTTGATGGCGGATCCAGAAAGGTTCAAACGACAATCACCAGTTACAATTGGAGATTCACCTGTTGTAAAATGCAAAGGACTTCGGACTTTCAGAGTGGCTACAGAAAAAAAGAGACTGCAACCGGGCCCATGCGAAAACAAGGATAAAAAGGGCTTTTGAAAGGTCGTGTGAACTCTGTGTTTTGAAGGGGTTCAAAACGGACACAGAGATGTTTTTCTTCTGCTGGACAGGTCAGACATTTCAATTGGTAAATTAGGTAACAGTAGCACACTTGTTCGCTTAATTCATACGGTAATTCAGAGTTTTCTTTGTTGTGACTTTCTCGTTTTGCTATGTGCATTATGGTAAATATCAATTATTTTGTGCTAGCTATGAGAGGGAGCAATTCACCTCTACTCCACATTAATTTATTGGTATATGACAATTATAAATTAGACTGCAAATAGAAATAGAAACTGAACTACAGGTAGCCCTAATACACATTAAATGTAGTCACGCAATGCTGATGTTGTTAACATTAACAGTTTGAAAACAAAGTATAACTTGCACGGTTTGACGTGATATGATAAGTTTAATCATTGCATTGTTTTTTTCCCTTAGTTGGTCAGAACAAAAGTGGATGTTAGTTACTTGCTTGTTCAGATGACATTTTCCGGTGAAAATTCTTATGTTGGTCATACTTTCAAAAAGTAGAATCTGTGACTCCCAATGACAGTATCCACACCGGCGAGGTGACTGACAGCTGCACATTCTCCTCAAAACATTGGATTCATTCGCGCTGTGCACAATTCACGTAAAGTTGATCATTCTGCGAATAACTGCTATTGCAGATTTCGAACAGAGATGGCGACAAAGAGGAAAAACTACGGACTGCAGCATTAACTGATGGTTTTCACTAAAATTATTCTTTTAAAAAACATGTTGTGAGCTTAATGGGAACAGGGATGTGCTAAAAGGGTACAAACATGTACCCATTAAGCACATCCAGACTTTTTGCATTTAATGATGTACATCTTAATTGAAATGCCTTTGTCATTTAAAATAAAATAAAATATTATTGTGTGAGAGATTAAGCTTTTATTTTAACATAACTTCTTGTACTGAAACCAATACCCTGTGCACTAAAATGTCTCAATGTAGACTTTGGTGAGCTTAATAGGTACGTTTACCCTATATAGTGACAACTTTACTTTTGTGTAATCGATTGTCCATCAATTGCTTTATTTACTTTACTCTATGTTTCTAGATCCATCATTGATTTTCCAACCATCACTATGGAGACAATATATTTAGTCAAAATGGTCAACAGCTCTGGAACACTCAGGCACAATACGCACATTTCTGCGGTCTGGGTGCAAGGCCACACCTGGCCTGGATTGCATGACTTATCTCCATGCAGGATAGATCCTGGTTAAAGGTTAACCCATGCCTTACATATCTCAACATGATCGTAAGAAGTAAAAGGAGCTCATAAAGTTTTCACTTCAAAGGTCTCTGATAAAGACCATTACTGAAATCTAAGACTTGATTTATCCTGAGAGGTTAACAGGATGAGGGCATAAGCATGTGAAGGACGGTACCATGAACAAGTTAACACACAGAATGGCTTTCGCTCTCATGCTTTAAGGGCATCATGGTTTTATCTACAGTGGGTAAGGGTCACAAAGGTCATTGAGGTTCAGAAAGGAACATGGAGCAGGGCGTCTGTCTTGTTCATGTCTGTGGAGCATGTGTGCTGAAACACAATGGTTGCAAACAGGCATGAACAAGCCGATGTAAAATAACATGGGGGTAAAGTGAAAAGATGCCATCTCTGCTGTAATCTCATCTCAAAGTGCACCTCTGGAAAAAGGAATGTAACCTCAGCTTGTGTTATAATAATCCCTCAACTTCAGCCCCAGTGTCCGCCCTTGTCAATCATGGCAGACTGTAAGCCTGGGTGAAAGGATCCCCGATGGATTACAGAATATCTAACACCATCAGGTTAATCAGTAGTCTGTGTATGTGTATCACTTAAGCTCCTAAAATCCACAGTCAGCACAACACGAGTAACATAAGCATAAACACATCTGCAATCTCAAATAAGTCATTAAGCTTAATATATGAGAAATGAGAAAATGCCTGACTTGCTCTCTGGCAAATCTAACGCAATAAAAACCAGACATTTTTAAGTAATGTTCAAAGGTTCTAAGTTTTTAAAGTTTTTGAAGAAAAAAAGTTGATTAGAAATGTAATTAATGGTGATTTAGTGAATCATTTCTCTATCAATATTAAAAACAGTTGTGCTGCTTAATATTTTTGTGGAAAGAGTGATACATTTTTTCAAGATTCCTTAAGGAATAAAAAGTACAAAAGAACAACAATTATTTGTAACATTATAAATGCTTTTGCTGTCACTTTTGATTAGGGCTGAATGATTTTGGAAAATAATCTAATTGTGAATTTTCTTTTTAGCCCACTGCATTCCAAATGACATAAATGATGCCTTCGAAGAGCATTTGTAAAGGAAAATACAGGCGGGCGAGACCGCACACTTTAAGCGTAACATCAAGCAAAGCGCATCCTGTGCAATGAAGCCTGTGAATGTAATTCGCTTCAACCTTTCCGAACTTTATGAAAGATTATTTTACAGAAGGTTCGAGTGGTGTGTGTGTGTGAGGAATTAAGCAGAATACGGGTGTTTCTAATGGCTCGTTTCCACAGAGCGGTGTTGTACGGTTCAGTAGAGTACAGTGCGATTACTGAGCTACCGCCAACAGTACACTTATGATAAGTGTGGTGTAGCAATCGACGGCATTCTTGCGTGAAGAAGAAAGCGGCACAGTGAACAACAACGAACGACATACAGCAGATCTTGTTCTTGCTTCTTGGCATGTGGCTGTTGTCACAAGAAGACGACGTGCTTTGTTTGAGCCAAGGCTGCAGGTTGCAAGGAAAAACACAGCCGAAAAAGCATGCGCAAGTGACGATTCTCTGTCAACCAATCAACGTTCTGCAGTAAGTCTAGCTCCACCCTTTAGTACCGGACTACTGTGCTAGGTACCCCAACGAAAGGGTGCCAAAAAAGTAGTACAGTACGGTTCGGAATTAAGGTAACATTCGCAGCTTCTGACAATGGAAACGGCAAAAATTGCTTACTGTACTGAACCGTACCTCTTGGTACGTGCCATAAAACACACGCAGCATCATCGCGCATCTGTGGTTAAAAACTAAGCTCAGAATCGATTCTGAAATTCTCAGAATCGTTGGAGGGAGAATCTTTTCTCCCACCCATATTGTATAGTATGACCAACACAATATTAGATAGATTAAACATAAACTGTTCTTTCCTGTAGGCCAGGCCTATATGCGTAGCGTGCCAAGTTGATGCTTCCTCTGCAGACTGCTTTACATGCGTGTCATGTGACCAGTGTAATCGCAGCCTTTGCGGTTTAAAAAAAATCGTGTTTTATCATATTGTGATATTATCGCAAATGCAATTATTCGTTCAGCCCTACTTTTGATCAAATAAATTCATAAGTTTTAGAGCTGTAGTTTTTGGTCTTTCCTTTGCAGTTTTTCCCTGATATGGAGCAGAACGGAGTCCAAGGGCAGGGCCCTCGATGGGAAATTTCAAGTGGAAAAGCCACAGCTAAATTAAGAAAAACTGCAGATCCTACAATGAGCTCATGACTCACCACAGGGCATAAAGACATTTACAAACACAAGTCCACAGTCTCTTTCTTACCCGTTCCCTCCACCTCCCTTCTATTCTCACACTCAAAACTAGATTAAAACCTGCTTTGCTCTTCATTATGTAAACAAACAGGCTATCAGGTCAAAACCCACTCTTTTCCTCTGTGTGCAAACATTTCAAACCACACAATTACATGACGAACACTTTTATCTACTGAAGAAAGACTTTGCAATGTTGAGCTAAATACTAAATGTTTAAAGTCAACATGAAAGGCGTTCGCCACCCATTTTACTCCAGTAATGTGATGCAATTCCAAAACAGGATATTGAACAAGAACAAAAGGTAGTGTGGGACTTTAAGAGGTTGAATATTTCCATGAAAGAATACAAAGACAAACGAATCATTCACAATGAAACCAGAAACGGGCATTAAAGAAAATATGATTAAAGTTCAACTTCATATAAATCATGTTACTACAAATTTACAGTCAATTGTGCAGAATGCAGCTTCAGCTTAAAGCAGAGTAAAGACCCGCTTATGTGGATGGTTAACCCTGAGAACTTCCTGTTCTGAGTATTTCAGACACAGGTGTATCCCCTCTGAGATCTCTCTGGGACACGTTAACAGCTGTCTGGTTGACAGACCAGCAATGAGGGAAGGGCCGGTTTTGCTTTGCACAGCCACATGTGTCACCAGCCCTCCCACTCCGAACCAAATATTCCTCCGCAATCTCACCATCTTCATAAACATGATAAATAGAGAGTAATCGGAAGATAAAGAAACAGACTAAACAAGAAGTCTCAATAGTGGATAAAGCAAATGTTTTTGTCTAACACAAAGTTAGACTATGTTTCCTTGCACGATGGAAAAGTGGACACACACGTCACACTTACATGGCTCGCTGCTGACAGAAGTAGAAACTTAATTGTCTGGGGACAGCTGGAAAATTGTTCAAGTACAAAGTCTCCCAGCCCCTAACCAAAAACCAGAGTCCCGTTGCTCTAAAAAATATTGACTCACTGACTCATACTGACTCAAAAAAATAAAACTCTATCCCAAAGTATTTGGCACAGTCAGTCGCCATGTATCAATTACAACCCTGAGTTAATTAGGTTTGCAGGGATGTCTTACTTAACAAGACTAGTTTTTTTTGCAACACAACCATTCTAAATGAAAAACATGTTGTAAAAGTTATTGGAAAACGCACAGCAAAACTTCACTGCTTATAGCATTATTCATCTAGAAGCCTAAGCAACTGTCAGATCCTAATTGTTGTCAATTATACCACTTACACCATCCATGCAACGTTGCACAACAAAATAGATCTGCAGGCTCCCACTGCAAGCAATCCATTTCATCTGACAGGCGTATCTCTGTTAGGTTTTGCAACACATGGAAACAGGAATGACACACAGGGGGATGTGAGAGAGCACACTTGAGGACATGACCTGCCAACGACCTTAAGATGTCATCAATGCTGGGCTGCTTGACCACACAGGTGACAGAAACACCCTCTTATTTACACCCTACACAGTATAGTAAAAGAAAATCACGCATTCAACACAATTTGTTTCTGAGGGTGATGCTGATAGTATATTCCCAGTGGAATTCCCCATGTAATTGGACTGAGGGAGGTTAGTTTGGCATGACCGATAATTAACAGCCGGTCTCCTTCAACTCCTCTTGTCATTTAATCTGAGTCAGATGAAAAAATGTGGTCTGAAGCCGCCCAAATCACTCCCTAAGAAATGGAGCTCAATGTACTTTCATAGTATTGTTTTAAAGCTTTAGAGATGGGGGTTTGTTTGTTTGTTTAACCATCATGCATTTGAATCTAGATCCTAACAGTGCAGGGTAGTATTTTCATGAATAACATAGAGTAAAGTAACAGGTGAGATTCATATAAACACATGACAGTTGCTGTGCATAAACCCTAGTGAGTGCTGTCTAAGTAGAGAGCTTAGTTACAAGCTTAGTAAGCGAAAACATAAAGTTCGACCCTTTTCCGCGAATCAGTTCTTTCGAACCGTTTGTTACAAAAAACGCTTACAAATCTTTTACATTATGACGTAATCATGTGGTCGCTTTTTTACGTTTTAACAATAAACGCGTACGTCACATATTTTTATTTAAATATTTCTATTTTAGTTCGAGTATTTCGCCATTAATTCGGCGTATATGTGCAAAATAGAACTGCTACTCTGACTAAATCTGTCCGATTCGTCAGCAATTAGTCAAGTCTGATTCTCGAAAGATCGTTCTGTCCGTTTTGCGAACCGTTTCAACCGATTCATTGGAAAGATCCGACTCGTTCACCAATTGGACATCACAAATATGCAAGAAACCAATCTTAACGAAATATTATCCGGACAATCCGCACACTGACACTCACATACATACGCGTGGGTTCAAAACCCATACGTCTCGAAGCGTGAACTGACATTGTGCTTGTCTTCTGAGTTCTGACTGAAATGAATGGCACTTACCTTGATTAATAAAGCACGCCAACTTCAAATCCCGCAATGTCCAAAGGCACCGGTCGCTCACTGTAATACTGCATAAGAGAAACTCAGCAGTGATGGGAAACTTGTTCTCAAATTTGAGCTGTAATCTGGATTTGTCCCTTGTGCGAATCCCACCGACCAGAATATTTACCTCAGTGTGACAGAAAAGTCGCTTTTACAGTCGCTTAGATCACTTGAGCCGATGAATGACTACAGGATATGTATGTGTAGTAAACAGATAGTCATGCTCTAGTTTATGGTGAGTACAATGCCATAGGACATGTACTCTGGTTTGAAGCAAATGTTAGAAATATTACCACCCGGCACCCGCCCTCCTCCTCCTCTATCTCTCGCTCACTCGCACAAGCACGAGAGACACAGTACCAGGAAGTTCCCGACCAATAAAATCACATGCGTTTCTTGAACTCTCATTTCATCACAGTAAAACTCTGAGCGTTTAATAAAAATGAATAGGGTTTTAAGACTAGCCTGGGTTTTTTTTCCATTAAATGGCATGATTTTTAATGTTTAAAAGCAGAAATAACAGTAGCCTACGGCTTACTTTCCTCCAAAATAAGCATAAGTGCTTATTTGAACGAATGGACTCGTTTGTATGTGTGATTTCTGTCTAAAATAACTATATGTTTACAAATAAATATACCAATCTTGAGGTATGATAGTTTGCCCATGCCTGTGGCATTTGAGAGATAAGGTAGGCGTTACTCGACAGCACGCAAGCGTTATGTCGCCCTCTATTGATAATACAGAAGAAACAGCAGCACCTTCGATAATGTCTTCAAACTTTTTCAAGGGCCCTTGGTGTCTAGATCGCAGTTATTTACTATCGCTGAGATACTTATGATTTTTTTTTTTTATCTTTATATTTTTCATTTTAAATTTCAATTTTAGTTCTTTTTTTTATTTTTTATTTTGTAAATGTGTTTTTGTCTATTTTTTTCTATAGTCTATAGTTTTTATTCTTTGTTATTTCAGTGTGAGATATGAGTTATTTTAGTAAATCAAGTTAAACTAAATGGAGATGAGAAATATTGGTTTGGCAACTAGATTAAATAAAATACGTTTACTTATTTTGATATACCTATATTGTGTGTTATTTCAGTGAATGTTTAAAAAAATGTTTTTTATGGTTTTATTTTTAGCTTTGCTTAGTACATTTAATGATTGAACTAAATATAACATTTAGTTGAAATGTTACTTTTTACTTTTAATGTATGTTGTATTTGCATTTATTTATTTATACAGAAATTAGATATAATAATTTCAATAATTGGCAAACCCCCTGCAGTACTTCCACGGACCTACTAAAGACCCCTATTGTAGTATAATGACATGAAAATGTATCATTCATTGCTTAATGCAGGGGTTTTCAAACTTGGGTTTGGGGACTCCCAGGGGCCGCAAGAGAATGACAGCGGGTCCGTGGAAAAGTCTAGAGAAAAACTGTTAAATAAAAAGATTAAATAAATCATAATCATAATCATAATAATTAGATTAAAATAAATGAGTAAAGCAATACATAAGATATAAATAAAAAAGTGATTAAAATAAATTAAAAAAATTAATTATTAGTTAGGTATTAATCTATTAAAATAGAAATTAAATAAATAAACAAAAAATATTACATGTAACAATACATTACTACAGTGAGTAGAACTAAATATATAATAATGTAACTGAAATTATTTAGATTTATAATATACATTTTTCTGTGTATAAATTGGATGTTTATAAACGACAGATGCCATTTACATTTTTTCAGAGTCCCTCACACAGGGATGACCATATTTGGGGGTCCATGGCATCTTTAAAACTCCTGGCTTAATGTACTGACAATCATCTTTCAGGTCCTACACAGCTTCTGGCATTATTATGCTCAAATCAACCATTTTTTATTTTATTGTCTTTTATTGTCTTTTCATTTTATTATGTTATTCAGCAGCCAGTTAAGTGTGTTAATGTGATTTGAGGGACAGAATCGCAGCCATTCATTCTGAGCTTCTCTTTTACAGTCCACACATACACACTGTGTAACGCATGCCCTGTGAAAGGAAAGCCATGTCTAAACATTCCACCACATCAAAATCCCCCATGTCAAGGTGACCTCACACGCCTGATAATCCAAGTCAAGTGCAGTGTCATGCTGTAGCCAGAGGGTGGAGTGATCGATTCTACCCTTGTGCTCTTCAACGTTCAGACCACCAAACCCCAGACCGACATTAAGCACATTTGTGCCGACCGGCTGAACCGAGAGGAAAGGTTGTATCCTGTTGACAAGACAATGTTGGACAGACAGGCTGCACTAAGGGGTGTGTCACCCGTCGAGTGGAAATGGGCATTACACTTATTGTTCCTTCCTTTATCAGTTATTTAATAATAGCACAATGTTTTTTCTTTCTTATTAACGTACCTCCCTCTCTTTTTCCCTCTCACACTCACTCATTCTCAAACACAACCAGCAAGGGTGACATGACCTTGCCAGAAAGTCAGGAAAAGTATGCTGTTCCGGAATTTTCTGTGTCATTTCCTCATCAAAGTAGCCTTCCATTCCAACCGCTATTAAATGGATTCTAAGCTCAAGTGGTTCTCAAATTAGAAAAGGTTTTTGCTTGACAAAATTTGCACAAAATATCTTATCAGCTAGATTCCAGCATTAAACTAGACTAAGTCAACCATAAGGAAAGTTCTTCAAACAAAGTAAGAAGAAAAACATTTGAGGTAAAGGGTTGTGACACTCATAGTCAAAGTCAACTCTTTTTCTTTATGCCAACCAGACAGAAACATTTATGTCATCCATAAGAAACATTCAAACTTCTGTCAGAGTTCATGGTCATTTTCGTTGCACACAGACAGATTTTAGTGTACACTCCACATTCCTTAGACTGTATTATTATTAGATGGAGCAATCCAGACCTATTCTTCATAATCATTGTATGGTTAGTGGAAAAACCTCTTAGAGATTTACAAAATATTAACTATATCCCATACCAAAAGCCATCTGTATTGCTGCTGCTCTCTATGATTTCTCATACAGTTCTGAGTTGTTCATCAGTGTATTAAGTATTACAGACAACAGGTTGATAGTTTGGTATTTATTTGAAGGGGTTATCACAATCTAAACCTGTCAAAACCACCTGCAACTGTTGCTTTTATTATAAACAAACATATGCTGACAATCAAGATCTTGCTTACAGCATGGAAAATTCTAATGAGCCTTGGTTTTAACGCATGCAAATCTATGGCATGCTTTGTTGAGCACAAAATATCCTGACGCTATTCACAATAAGTAATTTGTTAAGAAATTGCAGTTGTCTTTATTTAGCTATGCAAATTAGTTTTTAATGCTTTTCTGATACAGTTGCAGAGTCTGTTCTTATCTTAGATTGACACGTATTCATTTAGCAGGAGCTTTTATCTAAAGAGACTTACCTTATTGCAGCTTTGGCAGTAACTCTCTCCATTTTTCCCTGGAGGCAGTATGATTTCTCCTGTGGGTACCAGCTGGATCTTCAACCCCATCATGATGTGTCTCTTTGATTTTCTATGAGTGTCCTTCCTCACTAGCAGCCACTCTGTTGTGAGGGGTGTTCAACCCTCACTGGTGCTTCTGATCTGTTGGCTACAGAAGAAAGAGGGATGATATTCATAAACGACGAGATATAAACAGAGAAAAATGAAGCAAATCAGGCTGTTGTAGAATTTACCCGTCGCCAAACAGACAGTCAATGCAAGTCGTTATAGGTGTGTAAAGGGAGTCCAGGACTCGCCTCACAGCCTGATGTGCTCTATAATGATAAGTTCCCTGACGCTGAGCTGCTCTGAGCGCTAAGAGTCTGCCGTCAGGGCTTCCTCTAGGCTTCAGCATCCTGTCCTCGACATTCCCGGGGTAAACACCGGAGGAGCCCACTCCATTTCCCCTGCACACACTTGAAGCAGATATACAATACTGCCACATACTTCCAAAAAAAAAAAGACTTTCCTTTGAATTTTGATGACAAGTTAAAGGAAATATCTTTTTTTGGGGAAAGGAGGATAATATTGGGGGTTGAATGTAACATATGGCTTGACAGACAGGTGATATCTTCTTGATAGAAGCAATCTACTGGCCTTTAGCTGGAAAACTGACCTCAGCATTGCTTTAGGGTCTTTTTTTTCTTAAGGGTTCTTGTGAACATATCCAGAACGTCCTGTTAGCTAATACATAATCCTTAAAAATCCATAAAGGAAGAATGTAAGACATTGTAAGATGTGTAAGACAATGTAAGACATGTATTTGCTAACAGGAAGAAAATGTTACTGTAGGATTAGGAATTGGTTTCCATAAAAATAACCAAGCGGGAACAATATGCTAACGTTAGGGAAACGTTCTTTTTTTGCTGGGAAGTTCTTTTTAAGTTCCTCTTAATCTGTTTTAAATGAATTCATTGTGCATCTTGAGGGCTTTTACATTGGCACATGATTCCCCAAAAACGTGATTGTCAATGTTGTCTGTAAAATATAGCTTATTGGAGGGGAAATGACAGAGACACACATCCTCTGACCTGTGACATTAGTTGAGATATTCATGATTTCTGGGCATCAACAGGAAAGAGTGGCCTTGGCATCCCATGTACAATATGATCTAAATTTGTATTAAGACATGGATCTCTGTCAGCATAGCATTTAATGAGTTACATAAAACCGACTTCTGTAGGTTTTATCTGCTGACATTTTAATGACTTTAGTTGTCTTGCCTGTGTATAGCGTGCTGTGATCACTAAAAACAACAGATGGTCAGTATAAGAGCAAAGAGAAATGATCAGCAAAGATCAACACCAAACAGATCAACTGCAGATGGTTTAGACTATGGGATTGTGAACGCT
The DNA here is from genome assembly GCA_039654625.1 of Rhinogobio ventralis. Classification (NCBI taxonomy): domain Eukaryota; kingdom Metazoa; phylum Chordata; class Actinopteri; order Cypriniformes; family Gobionidae; genus Rhinogobio; species Rhinogobio ventralis. The sequence goes on from CM077199.1 coordinate 19,898,164, forward strand.
GGTGTAATGATATCCTGTTTGTAAAAGAGGGACTCATTTGAGGTGTGTTTAGGTGAGAATGGGTGAAGGGCAGGGCAAAAATAACTATCGGTGTTTTGACATGCAAACAGTACTGCCATAGTTATGTAAGAGGCCATTTAGAATAGCTTTCTTGAATATAACTGGCAACAACTATTTTAGAGGAAAAAGGAAACATCACATACTTCAGTGACATCCTATTTCCTCTGTTCTACAATTATTCTTTAGCAACTTTTACTGCAGTATTCCTCGCAAATGTTGTAGTTTTCTTAAATCTGACCAATAAAATAAATAGATAAAACAGATTTTGTTTTATCTCATATAACACTACATCTTCCCATTCCCATGTGGCCATGGTATTTCTTAAATTGCATGCAAATTTGAACATATATCTATTTTGAGCCTGTACTATTAATTGTTAAAAATGTATTAATTTATTTGTAAGCAGCAGGGATTACGTGATAAAGTTCAAAGGGATAGTTCACCCCAAACTGTATGAATTTCTTTCTTCTGCTGAACACAAAATATGATATTTTTAAGAATATGGGTAACCAAACAGTTGATGGGCCCCATTGACTTCCATAGTATAAAATACTAGTATATCTCAATTTGTGTTCAGCAGAAGAAAGAAATTCATACAGGTTTGGAACAACGTGAGGATGAGTAAACGATGACAGAATTTTTGGGTGAACTATCCCTTTAAGTAAGTCTGTTTGATTGGTTGGTTGTTGATGCATCAGCACCACCTACTGGCGCGTTTTGTTGCGTTTCCCAGCTCTAAAATAATGTGCAATGCATGTATGACGCACAGAGTAAATGTAACTAAATCCATATTGCTCCTTGCAATTTCAAAGCTATTCATTTTCTGTGCATTTGTGGGCATGTAAATGAAAATGTTTAGTCTGTTACCACTTGAAAAATGCAAATTAGTTAAGTTTCAGATGAGCCTTTAGAACTGTTTTGTATCCTTAGGGATATAGACATTTTAAATGCAGGAGGAGGGACAGTCATTTTGAGAAAAATATCTGGTCAAGTGACTGTCGTTTTCAAATGTGCTACAAACTGTAAAATGTTGAAAAGGAAGAGAAAAATAATAAATATTTTGTGGAAATAGTTTTAAAGTATTGAAAAATTATAATAATTAATAAGATAACATTCCATGCCAATTTAGCGGTTAATGCAACATTATAGGTTATTACATTATTATTAATTCAGTAGAAAGTTTGGTATAACTTTCTTAAAATAATGCATTTTATTCAAAACGGCTACATATATTCAAACAATCTTACCAGTTTAAACTATGAATGATCTACAATAAAATAACGGAACATGAAAAAGACAAAAAGAGCCCCTTTCATATCCGGTGTCATATCCGGAAAATGGGCCCTACGCATTTTCTTACGTTCGGTTTCGTAAATGCACATCATTTCCGTTGAAGCAGGATCTTCCAGATACGTAAAACGCATTCGTGAATCGAAAGACCATACGCACAACGTGCATTGTACGCCATTCCGCTGAGCACAAGCCAAGCACACAACTTCATTCACTGGCGAGAAACTGCTTTTAACAGTAAGTTATTTTGATTTATACGAGCGCATGCTGCTTTTTATTTTATTATTTTTTTAAAGTTTTTACTTTATCTCTGGTAATGCTTGTTTGTGGAAACCGTTTACTTGTGTAATATGCGGTAAGCTTAGCTAACATGCTAACTCCTGCTTTATTGAGGCCGACGAATCGAATAGTATTGCACATCCATACCTGCTTAACGTCATACCTACATAAATATATTTATTTGAGCTGCAGAATGTGCTTAAGCGTACCTGTCGGTTGTATGTAATCAGTAAACATAGGCTTGCAAGTTTCTATACGATAGGAAAACAACTCAGGCGCCATTGTCAAGTTAGTCGGCTAAGTTCATTGATGTGGTTTAGATATGTTGTTTAAAACTAATTGGCCAAACCTTTGCATTTTAGTTAGGGGTTTCTTTCACAACCAACAAATTGGCCTTTTCTTAGATTTCACTTATAGTTTTCTACTGGAGAGTCAGCCAGGCTGTTGTGGTTCTTCTGTTCGCAGTGCCGTGTTGTATTGCGATCATCTTTAACGTGTTTCTTTACTCATGTTTTGAAGTCTGATCCTCATATATTTTGTGCATTAATGTTTTTCCTTCCAGTAGACGCTGCCATGGCAGCTGCATTCCCCTACAGAGGTGTTCCTGGAACAATGCCTCCAGGTGTTCCTCCACCTCCTCCTGCTGTTGCTCCAATACCAGATTACATGACTGAGGAGAAACTGCAAGAAAAAGGTGAGTTCACATCATTTGATCATGCAGTTAATTTTAAACTCTGTCCACACTAGCGTTTCCCAAAGTTTCTTGTCTGCACTGAACTTTTTAAAACACTGGAATCATCTTTCTGTGCATACATAAAACATAAAAGCTCCCTGAGATGATCCAGAGAGACCAGATATAATATTTTCTGGCAATATTTTCTATTTTCTGGCACAGTTGTTTTTATTAGCAAAATATCAAATCACTTAATAATGCATCCAGGTCACTCTCAATTGTCATTCCATGTATGACTGCAATTTCCCCCATGTTTTACTGCAGGACAGCAATTGTGAGTACAACTTCTTTACAGGAAGTCGGCACATACCAGTATAAACATAGTTATCTATTGGTACAATGTCACATGACTAAACATGCCTTTTTAGGTGTCCGTCTTGAAGTGGCACTGCGCAGACCAAACGGTGTATGACTTCAAAGTACCGTGAGATTGATTCGAAAGCATATGAAAAAGTCTAATAGCTCTCGCTGTACTTTGTCATACACCGATCGAGTTTTTAAATTTATCCAGTTGGGAGAGCGTCTTCAGAATGCTCTGTTTCACAGGACAAGTATGTTGTGTCAGTGTGAATGGAAAGCCAAAGCAGAGGAAACAATGCATTTTCAAATATGTCTAGATTAGCATGTTCCCTTTTGCTTGTTGCTCTTGTTTATTAAATTAATTAGCCTTAAATCAGATGAGCCTTTAGTACTTTTTTGTGTCCTTAGGGATATAGACATTTAAAATGCTGGAGGAGGGACAGCCGTTTTGAGAAAAATATCAGGTTAAGTGACTGTAGTTGTTTTCATATGTGGTACAAACTGTAAAATGTTGAAAATGAAGGGGGAAAAAAAGTTTTTTGTAAATATTTTTGGAAATAGTCTTAAAGTGTTAAAAATTTTTAATACATTAATAGCATAACATTTCCTGCCAATTTCAACATTATACAATTCGTTAATATTATTCCAGTAGAAAATTTGGTATAATTTTCTTAAAATAATGCATTTCATTAAAAATGGTAACATTTATTCAAACAATCTTACCAGTTTACAACTATGAATGATCTAAAATGAAATAACAGGGAACATGAAAAAGACAAAAAAGCACTTGGTCAGTTTGGATGGAAAGCCAAAGCAGAGGAAACAACATGTTTTCAAATGTGTCTACATTAGTGTAGTCATAGCTTAATGTTTAGTGACATGTTGCTCTTTTGTAGCTCGGAAATGGCAGCAGCTTCAGGCCAAACGCTACTCAGAGAAAAGGAAATTTGGCTTTGTGGATGCTCAGAAAGAGGACATGCCACCTGAGCATGTGCGAAAAATCATCAGGGATCATGGTGACATGACGAACAGGAAATTTCGTCACGACAAGAGGGTCTACCTTGGGTAAGCACATTTACATTATTACCTAGGCAGTTATGTTTTCATGTATGTTCATTAGTAACAGTATGTGTTGCTTTTTGTCTCCAGGGCACTGAAATATATGCCCCATGCAGTACTCAAACTGCTGGAGAACATGCCCATGCCTTGGGAGCAGATCAGAGATGTTCCTGTGCTCTACCACATTACAGGCGCCATTTCCTTTGTAAATGAAATCCCATGGGTTATTGAGCCGGTGTACATTGCTCAGTGGGGGTAGGTGACAGCATATGAACACATAACTTTCAGAGCAGAGACTGAAACTTGGGGCTGCACTATTTGTTTGGGGGGGGAAAATCAAATTTTGACTTTTCTGATAAAATTAAAGGTTTGTTGTATGGCTGCACAGTTTTGCCAAACTACTAAAAACATTTTTTTTTTTTCTCACCAGGACAATGTGGATCATGATGCGACGTGAGAAGAGAGACAGACGGCACTTCAAGCGCATGCGTTTCCCCCCATTTGATGATGAAGAGCCTCCATTAGATTATGCAGACAACATCCTGGATGTTGAGCCTCTGGAGGCGATCCAGATGGAGCTAGACCCTGAGGAGGACTCTTCTGTTGTAGACTGGTTGTATGAGCATCAACCTCTAAAAGATACCACGAAGTGAGTGTTAGTGACGGTTGTAAAAATATGGTTTCCTTGTTTCCTTTGCTCATGATTTCTTTTCCCTCAACAGATATGTGAATGGGACCACATACAGACGCTGGCAGTTCACTTTACCAATGATGTCCACTCTGTATCGATTGGCTAATCAGCTGCTGACAGACTTGGTGGATGGAAACTACTTCTACTTGTTTGACTTGAAGGCTTTCTTCACCTCCAAAGCTTTGAACATGGCCATTCCAGGGGGGCCCAAATTTGAGCCGCTTGTCAGAGACATTAACCTCCAGTACGTACCGTGTCCATCATGCAGCATAATTGACTATTACTTTTTATTTTCTCTGGAAGTCTAACTTGTTATGTTACAGGGATGAAGACTGGAATGAGTTCAATGACATCAACAAAATCATCATCAGGCAGCCAATCAGGACAGAATACAAAATTGCATTCCCTTACCTGTACAATAACCTGCCACATCATGTGCACCTCACCTGGTACAAATCATTATTATACTTATGGTTTTATTGTTCTATGTAAATTCTTGTGCTGACCCAATGATATCTGTTGACCCATGAAGGTACCACACACCAAACGTGGTGTTCATCAAGACTGAGGATCCTGATCTGCCCGCCTTCTACTTTGACCCTCTGATCAACCCCATTTCTCATAGGCACTCTGTCAAGGTCAGAAATTAAACTGTTTAATTTTACTGTGTTTTTTTTGGTTTCTTCCCACACTAATTGCAATCTTGTGTTTTCTTCATAGAGCCAAGAGCCACTGCCTGATGATGATGAGGAGTTTGAACTTCCTGAGTATGTAGAGCCATTCCTGAAGGAGACGCCCCTCTACACTGACAACACAGCCAATGGAATTGCACTGTTGTGGGCACCTCGTCCATTTAATCTCCGCTCGGGAAGAACCAGACGGGCTATTGATGTGCCTCTTATTAAAAACTGGTTTGTATTAAACTGTATACTGCATTTTCACACTGTAAGGGGTTGTTCACGCAGAACACATTTTTGCATTCCACTGTGCTACTTTTCCATAGTTTCTGAACACTAGATATACATTTGTTTGCTGATGTCTCACCTATTTTTTAGCCTCTTGTGCAAATGCTTTTTTTCCCCCACTGCCCTGTGTCTTGTATTTAAACACAAAAATGTGTTCCATGTGAATTGTCCCTAACCCATGTAGGTTTGAGTATTGAGAGACCATACAAGACTGTTATTTCTGAATAGAGGCACTTGTTTCTTCAAACTCCTTCAGGTATCGTGAGCACTGTCCTGCAGGCCAACCTGTGAAGGTGCGTGTGTCTTACCAGAAGCTCCTGAAGTACTACGTGCTGAACGCTCTAAAACACAGACCACCTAAGGCACAGAAAAAGAGGTGAGGTTGCTATTCCAGAGCTTGTTCCATGGAAAAGTGTTGATGATTTTTTCCTTACCTTTTTTCATTCTATCTTCTTTAGATACTTGTTCCGTTCTTTCAAGGCCACCAAATTCTTCCAGTCCACAAAGCTGGACTGGGTAGAAGTCGGTCTCCAGGTATGCCGGCAGGGCTACAACATGCTGAACCTGCTGATTCACAGAAAGAACCTCAACTACTTGCACTTGGACTACAACTTCAACTTGAAGCCTGTGAAAACCCTCACAACAAAGGAACGTAAGAAGTCCAGATTTGGAAATGCTTTCCACTTGTGCCGTGAGGTTCTGCGTTTGAGCAAGCTTGTGGTGGACAGTCATGTGCAGTACAGGCTTGGAAATGTTGATGCTTTCCAGGTATGAGTAGTTTCTGTGTAGCTAATCTGTATCATTGTCTCATTGTTTCATTACTAAAGACTTCTGTCTAACCTGTAGTTGTCAGATGGACTGCAGTACATCTTTGCCCATGTTGGTCAGTTGACTGGCATGTACCGCTACAAGTACAAGCTCATGAGGCAGATTAGAATGTGCAAAGACCTGAAGCATCTCATTTACTACCGCTTCAACACAGTGAGTAACACTCAATGCAAAAAAATGCATAATTTTTTAGAGTGAATCAAAGTTTTCTGTAAATGTGTTTGGATTGGTGCTATGCCTTGCATGTAAAGTGACCTGTTTTTAGGGCCCAGTTGGAAAAGGTCCAGGCTGTGGTTTCTGGGCTCCAGGATGGAGAGTCTGGCTGTTCTTCATGAGAGGCATCACCCCTCTTCTGGAGCGGTGGCTTGGCAATCTTCTGGCCAGACAGTTTGAGGGTAAAATTTGCTTTTATTTATATTCAAAAGCCTGTAGAAAAATATTTAACAAGTACTAATTCATTGTGTAATGCCATTTAGGTCGACACTCTAAGGGTGTTGCCAAGACTGTGACCAAACAGCGTGTGGAATCTCACTTTGATCTGGAGCTGAGAGCTGCTGTGATGCATGACATCCTGGATATGATGCCTGAGGGTATCAAGCAGAACAAGGCCAGAACCATCTTGCAGCATCTCAGTGAGTCATGGAGGTGCTGGAAGGCCAACATCCCTTGGAAGGTAAATTTTTGGTCCTTTTTTTGCTGCCTATTAATGGTATGTTATTCAATTTCAGAGTTTATCATTAAGTGATCATTACTTATTTTTTTCAGGTTCCTGGGCTTCCAACCCCCATCGAGAACATGATTCTCCGCTACGTGAAGGCCAAAGCTGACTGGTGGACCAACACGGCCCACTACAACCGTGAGAGAATCAGAAGAGGAGCTACTGTGGATAAGACTGTGTGCAAGAAGAACCTGGGACGTCTCACTCGACTTTACCTGAAGGCAGAGCAGGAGAGACAGCACAATTACCTGAAGGTACATTTCTTGGGTAACATTAGGGCTGGGCGATTATGGCCAAAAAATCATATCTCTGTATTTTTTTTTGGTTGAATAGCGATATACAGTATATATTTCGGCATTTTCTACATTTTTTCTATTTGGTTTTAAAAAATTAAAATAAAAACAAAAGCACAGACTAATTATATCTATACTTTCATAAAAATACACTTACTTGTAGGTTTAAAATTCTACATATGGCACATTCGATATACCGCCCAGTCCTAGGTAACATAAAATGTCCTTGAAGACTTTGAACAGGTTGCTGTTACCGTAAAAGAACACATTGACTTGATGCATCCTTTATCTTATAGGATGGGCCTTACATCACTGCAGAAGAAGCCGTGGCCATCTACACCACCACAGTGCACTGGCTGGAGAGTCGTCGGTTCTCTCCGATCCCCTTCCCTCCTCTCTCCTACAAACATGACACTAAGCTGCTCATCTTGGCTTTGGAGAGACTCAAGGAGGCTTACAGGTCAGGCCAGTCCATAACAGCAATCTGGGTGGATGTGCTGGTTTTGTGTAGATGATTTCATCTTTTCTGACTTTGTTTTGCTCCTCATAATTAGTGTGAAGTCGAGGCTGAACCAGTCACAGCGTGAGGAGTTGGGTCTGATTGAGCAGGCCTATGACAACCCTCATGAGGCTCTGTCCAGAATCAAACGTCACCTCCTCACTCAGAGAGCCTTCAAAGAGGTTTGCACACATGCAACGTTTCAATGCATTTCATGTAACCATAAGGGTCCTCTAATCCCATTACTGGTCCTAACTTGCATCTAAAGTGGTTCTTTTTTTTTCTAGGTGGGCATTGAGTTCATGGACCTTTACAGTCACTTGGTGCCGGTTTATGATGTTGAACCTCTGGAAAAGATCACTGACGCGTACCTGGATCAGTACCTGTGGTATGAGGCAGATAAGCGCAGGCTTTTCCCACCCTGGATCAAACCAGCTGACACAGAGCCACCTCCACTGCTAGTGTACAAATGGTGCCAAGGTGAGATGACTTTACTGTGGTCGACCAGTATAGAATTTTTTTGATGGCTGGTGCCAAGATCTTAAAGCAGTGTGTCTGATATAAAGCTGAAATGTTGACAGTATATGAAAAACTATTACAGTGCTTTTATATTATTAACAATAAAAAGCCAAACACTTTAATACTTTTGTTATATACAGCTTACTTTGTTTAACATTTTGTATCTTAATTGAAATAATTGTGAATCTTTGCTCAGGTTCTGGCGTTCTGTGTTGTCAAAATGAAAGCCCCATTTATCAGGCATACAGAGAAACTCCTCTGCTAATGTCAATAATTAAAACAATGGCAAATACCATCAACCACTAATTGTGATGGGTTGTTATAAGGCAATCAAAATATTGTAATGACATGTTACTCTTGATAAATGAGGGTTAATTAAAGGATAATGTTAAGTAAAATTTCAATTTCATGATTAACATTTATAATTGTCTGCTAGGAATCAACAACCTGCAGGATGTGTGGGAGACAGCTGAGGGTGAATGTAACGTCATGCTGGAGTCTCGCTACGAGAAGATGTATGAGAAGATTGACTTGACATTGCTGAACAGGCTTCTGCGTCTCATTGTTGATCACAACATTGCCGATTACATGACGGCCAAAAACAATGTTGTCATTAACTATAAGGTCTGTTTATTGCACATAATGCGGTCCATTTGCTAAAATTCATATTTCTCTTTTTATATTAGAAATTTCCATTCGCTTTAATTTAGATATCTGTATTTTATGTTTGCAGGACATGAACCACACAAACTCGTACGGTATCATCCGTGGCCTGCAGTTTGCCTCTTTCATCGTGCAGTACTATGGGTTGGTGATGGACCTGCTGGTGCTTGGTCTGCACAGAGCCAGTGAGATGGCTGGCCCTCCTCAGATGCCCAATGACTTCCTCAGCTTCCAGGACACAGCCACTGAGAGTGCCCATCCCATCCGTCTTTACTGCAGATACATAGACCGCATTCACATCTTTTTCAGGTTAATAGTGCAGATGAAGGAAGTCTCCTGTTGTGCAGTATTGAGATTTTATTTATAATTTTTTTCCAAAAGTTGCTGTTGTATAAATTTTATGATCTTCTGGTTTTGCTGTGTGTAGGTTCTCTGCTGATGAGGCGAGAGATCTGATCCAGAGGTACCTGACCGAGCACCCGGATCCCAACAATGAGAACATTGTGGGCTACAACAATAAGAAATGCTGGCCCCGTGATGCTAGGATGAGACTGATGAAACATGATGTGAACTTGTAAGCACTCTAGAGTTTTGTTCTGATCAACTTAAATCAGACAGATGCATGTGATATAATTTATTTCCTTATAATTGCACAGGGGCCGTGCTGTGTTCTGGGACATCAAGAATCGCCTCCCACGTTCTGTGACCACAGTTCAGTGGGAGAACAGCTTTGTTTCTGTGTACAGCAAGGACAACCCCAACCTGCTCTTCAATATGTGTGGCTTTGAGTGTCGTATCCTCCCGAAGTGCCGCACTAGTTATGAGGAGTTTACGCACAAAGATGGTGTGTGGAATTTGCAGAATGAGGTAAGCAGAATTACAAACGATCTGTAAAATAACTGTTGGCACATTAGAAAGGATGGTGGATAATTGTATGTCTTTTTTATTTATTAATTTTTAGGTAACAAAGGAAAGGACAGCACAGTGTTTCCTGCGTGTAGATGATGAGTCAATGCAGAGGTTCCACAACAGAGTGCGACAAATTCTGATGGCTTCTGGGTCCACCACCTTCACTAAGGTATGGGCCTTGAACCTTAACAGCTAAATGTCCATACTCATGTAATGTGTAATAGGTAGTGGGATGTAATTTGACATGGCAATCTTCCCGTTTTACAAAATGTTGCTTTTCTCAGATTGTGAACAAGTGGAACACTGCTCTCATTGGTCTGATGACGTACTTCCGTGAAGCTGTGGTCAACACTCAAGAGCTTCTGGACCTGTTGGTGAAGTGTGAGAATAAGATCCAAACCCGTATCAAGATTGGTTTGAACTCCAAAATGCCCAGCCGTTTCCCTCCTGTGGTGTTTTACACTCCTAAGGAGTTGGGTGGACTGGGAATGCTTTCCATGGGACACGTACTAATCCCACAGTCTGACCTTAGGTAAGTTATTTGCAGTTTTCGTTGCGGTTTCCTTGATCAGTAACAACATTAATGAAATTAATATGCAACCACAGATTTAGGCGATTGATTTGAAGTTCTACTGTTTTTTGCTCAGGTGGTCCAAACAGACTGATGTGGGCATCACTCATTTCCGCTCCGGTATGAGTCACGAGGAGGATCAGTTGATCCCTAATCTGTATCGTTACATCCAGCCATGGGAGAGCGAGTTCATCGACTCTCAGAGAGTTTGGGCCGAATACGCCCTCAAGCGTCAGGAGGCCATTGCTCAGAACAGGTACTGTCCTCTTAACCAAAACCAAATCATGATGATGTTGATGTGTTCAAGCTTAATATGAATTGAATACTCCTCAGACGTTTGACACTGGAGGATCTGGAGGACTCCTGGGACAGAGGTATTCCACGTATCAACACCCTCTTTCAGAAGGACAGACACACTCTTGCTTATGACAAGGGCTGGAGAGTCAGAACAGACTTCAAGCAGTACCAGGTGAAGAGTCTTTCTATCTTGTAAACTTTGCATGTTAACAGCAATGCCACACACCAGTCAGTTATTTTGGTGGCGTTTTAAAGATTTTCTGAATGTGTTTTCAGGTTCTGAAGCAAAATCCATTCTGGTGGACTCACCAAAGGCATGATGGGAAATTGTGGAATTTGAACAACTACCGTACAGACATGATCCAGGCACTTGGAGGGGTGGAAGGCATTCTTGAGCACACTCTGTTCAAGGGAACCTACTTCCCCACCTGGGAGGGTCTCTTCTGGTAAGACTTTGTTGACATATCCAGTACAGGTAGCCCAAAATTTGGGACCCTAATATCCTTTTTTGATTTGATAAACGCAATATATTCAGCAGAAACTTTCGATTTAGTTATTTTTGTTACGAGATGTTAGAGAAGATAGATATATTTAACATTTTGATCTTCTATAGGGAGAAGGCCAGTGGTTTTGAAGAATCCATGAAATGGAAGAAACTCACTAATGCTCAGAGATCTGGTCTGAACCAGATTCCTAACCGACGATTCACCTTGTGGTGGTCTCCTACAATCAACAGAGCTAATGTAAGTCTGAGAAGCAACTGCATTTAGAGCATTCAAAGCCTTTTTCCCCACTCCTTTTTATTGAGACTTACTCATTATCTTGATGTTCTTGTAGGTATATGTGGGTTTCCAAGTGCAGTTGGACCTCACTGGAATCTTCATGCATGGTAAAATCCCGACACTCAAGATCTCTCTGATTCAGATCTTCAGAGCTCACTTGTGGCAGAAGATTCATGAGAGCATCGTCATGGATCTCTGTCAGGTAAAGAGATGTGCTTCCTTGGGTTAGGATATTATACATGCAAGACCCTACAATACAGTCTGAGTAGGACTGTGGTTTTACACTTTAGATGGACTTACTAACAACTGATTTATTCAGAGTTGTGCTAAAGAGTGCCATCAGTAAGCTTCTGTTGGATTTTTGTAGGTGTTTGACCAAGAGCTGGATGCTTTGGAAATTGAGACTGTCCAGAAAGAGACAATCCATCCCAGGAAGTCTTACAAGATGAATTCCTCCTGTGCTGACATTCTGTTGTTTGCATCCTACAAGTGGAATGTCTCACGCCCCTCACTTCTAGCAGACTCCAAGTATGTGATTGAGCTTAATAGATATGTGGAGTTCTAATATATCAAGAGAAAGCATGAAAATAAATTTCACAAGCAATGCTCGCATGTATAACCATATAAAAAATACCATAATCATAGTTTCTTGCTTTTCTTTCTATAGGGATGTTATGGACAGCACCACCACGCAGAAGTACTGGATTGACATTCAGCTCAGATGGGGTGACTATGACTCCCATGACATTGAGCGATATGCCAGGGCCAAGTTCTTGGACTACACCACTGACAACATGAGTATTTATCCATCACCCACTGGAGTCCTGATTGCCATTGATCTGGCATACAACCTTCACAGGTCAGTATATTATATCATATTGTGTAGGTGATTTGTATCACATAGTTAAATACAACGTTGGTTACACATCCCAAAAATGGTGACAGAGCAGCTGTTGAAGTATTTAATTTGCTCTCTCTCTGCAGTGCTTATGGAAATTGGTTCCCTGGAGCCAAGCCCCTGATCCAGCAGGCCATGGCGAAGATAATGAAGGCCAACCCTGCTCTGTATGTGCTGAGAGAGCGAATCCGCAAGGGTCTGCAACTCTACTCTTCAGAGCCCACTGAGCCTTACCTATCTTCCCAGAATTATGGCGAGCTCTTCTCCAACCAGATCATCTGGTTTGTGGATGACACCAATGTGTACAGAGTCACTATCCACAAGGCAAGTGAATTTAACATTATGATGTTGTCACTTATGGTGTTCATATCGTCGTCTTGGGTTGTGTGCTAAAATGTCTAATTTGTGTACATTTTATCCCTATTTTAGACCTTTGAAGGTAACTTGACCACCAAACCAATCAACGGAGCGATTTTCATCTTCAACCCCAGAACTGGACAGCTTTTCCTAAAGATCATTCACACTTCTGTATGGGCAGGACAAAAGCGTCTCGGACAGGTCAGTCTTGTGTTTTGTCTCCATGCAGTTATTTTGTCTTTAATCTGTTCTGCTCAAAACAGTTACTCATTTGTTTGTGGTTTTGCTGAGTTGCACCTTTTCTCTTTTTTTGTAGCTGGCTAAGTGGAAGACTGCTGAAGAAGTGGCTGCCCTGATCCGATCGCTGCCTGTTGAAGAGCAGCCCAAACAGATTATTGTTACCAGGAAGGGCATGTTGGATCCTCTTGAGGTTAGAAACACCCATTAAACAGTGAAAGGGAAATTAGCTGTTAAAGCTCTGGAAAGTGATTTAACATATCTTTGTGTTAACATAGATTAACTGTCTGTTTTTCTCAGGTGCACTTGCTGGACTTCCCCAACATTGTAATCAAGGGCTCTGAGCTCCAGCTACCCTTCCAGGCCTGTCTGAAAGTGGAGAAGTTTGGAGATCTCATTCTGAAGGCCACAGAGCCTCAGATGGTCCTGTTCAATCTGTACGATGACTGGCTGAAGACCATCTCCTCTTACACTGTAAATCTAACTCTTATACTATAATTTTGACTTAACCATTTGTTGCTTCTGAGAGTTACACTACTCATCATTATAAAGTCTTTAACCATTGTACATTTTTGTTTCCTAGGCATTCTCTCGTTTGATCTTAATCCTGAGAGCACTTCATGTCAATAATGACCGTGCCAAAGTTATCCTGAAGCCTGATAAGACAACCATCACTGAGCCCCACCACATCTGGCCCACTCTGACAGATGAGGAGTGGATCAAAGTAGAGGTGCAGCTCAAAGATCTCATCCTGGCTGACTATGGCAAGAAGAACAAGTAAGTGCTATGCCACAAACGCTTACTTCAGAGTGCGTACGAAAATTTTGCTCTGTGAAGTTTTCCTTCTCAGACTTTAACTTTTATTCCCCCTTCTCCACAGTGTGAATGTGGCATCTTTGACCCAGTCTGAAATCAGAGACATCATTTTGGGTATGGAGATCTCTGCTCCATCCCAGCAGAGACAGCAGATTGCTGAGATCGAGAAGCAGACCAAAGAACAGTCTCAACTAACGGCCACACAGACTCGCACTGTAAACAAACATGGAGATGAGATTATCACCTCAACCACCAGCAACTATGAGACGCAGACCTTCTCTTCTAAAACTGAATGGAGAGTTAGGTGTGGAAAGTTTTCCATGTCACACTTGTCTTTTTAGTTGTTAAAACACAGCTAGACTTGGTTAAACTGTTTTCCTGATCTCACAGGGCGATCTCTGCTGCCAACTTGCACTTACGTACCAACCACATCTACGTATCATCGGATGACATCAAAGAGACTGGGTACACTTACATTCTGCCCAAGAACGTTCTTAAGAAGTTCATCTGCATCTCAGATCTGCGTGCTCAGGTTAGATAAAACGTTGTCTTGGCATGATTTCTCTTATAGATCCTCCTCTTTTGCTTCATTTAGCAGTATCCTAAACCTTGAGTCTGATTTTTTTATATATATATATATATATATATATATTTTTTTTTTTATGCCTATAGATTGCAGGTTATCTATATGGAACCAGCCCTCCAGATAACCCTCAGGTAAAGGAGATCCGCTGCATTGTGATGGTGCCACAGTGGGGTACGCATCAGACAGTTCACCTGCCCAACCAGCTGCCACAACACGAGTACTTGAAGGTCAGCATTTTACACACATGCATATATCTGTAGTTTGGTGTTAACAGCAGTCTATGTCCTCCCGAGCCATGTCAAACCGTTTGATACCATCTTTATCTTTTGTAGGAAATGGAGCCTCTTGGATGGATCCATACACAGCCCAATGAATCGCCCCAGCTTTCTCCTCAGGATGTCACCACTCACGCAAAGGTCATGGCTGACAACCCATCCTGGGATGGCGAGAAGACTATCATTATTACTTGCAGGTACATATTTAGCATACTAATGCACTGTGGCTGTGTAATGATTATCTGGTTATGTATTTGACCCTGCTTTTGTGGGTTTAACATTTGGTTTTGCTTATCTAGTTTCACCCCTGGTTCCTGCACGCTGACGGCCTACAAGCTGACTCCCAGTGGGTATGAGTGGGGTAGGCAAAACACAGATAAGGGTAACAACCCTAAAGGTTACTTGCCTTCTCACTACGAAAGAGTACAGATGCTCTTGTCTGACCGCTTCCTTGGCTTCTTCATGGTACCTGGCCAGGTTTCCTGGAACTACAACTTCATGGGTGAGCATAGCTTTAAATTAATTCTATTTTTAAGTGATTTAGATATTTTAAATAATCATCGTTGCAGATGTGACTGTACGTTTCTAACCTTTCCCACCTCATTCTAGGTGTTCGCCATGACCCCAACATGAAGTATGACCTACAGTTGGCCAACCCGAAAGAGTTCTACCATGAAGTTCACAGACCATCTCACTTCCTCAACTTTGCTTCTCTCCAGGAAGGTGAACTCTACAATGCTGACCGTGAGGATATGTATGGATAATAATACAAACAACTATATAACGTAAAAGCACCCAGCAGGCTAAAACAATGCTTTTGTACTGTTTTGTCACCAAGACTCACTTTTTACTGTTTGCAGTAATGTAAATGTAAACCCAAAGCATGTCATCTGTTTATTGCTTTATCATAATTGCCTGGCATTGAGTTTATTATGCACATTGTTTCTGTCTGTAGATGTGAAATGAATGAATTGCCATCTAAAAATATTTGTATCATTTTTCGTAATCGTTTGTAGTAAATTGTGTTTTTTTTATAAATCTGGAATAATTTGTCTGTACCCTGTAGCTATGTTGTGTATCTGTTATGTACACTCTAGTTGGGTTTAAATAAAGATGACCATTTTTATAAGAATTTGAGCTTGATCTCATTTTCATTTCTGTTGGTTTTGTTAAATAAAATGATCGGTCTATCCATTGAGGAAACAGTAGCTGCTCTATCTAGAGCAAGGACACTATGCCTTCAGAGCAAACCAATCTGCATGCATATGTTACAGTTCACTGAGCAGCTCAGCCTTGAACATATGATATGGCAAGTTGTTTTAACATTTATTACTTAAATACCCGGTTTCACAGACAAGGCTTAGGACTGTTCACTTAGGACATTTAGGTAGCTTTTATAAATGTGCCTTAGATATCCAATTGGATGATGTCAATACAATGTAAGTACATTACGTTTATGCTTAAAGCACCCAAGTGTGTCAACAACTTGATTCTGGTGATGCACATATTTAAGCCAATTTGCACCTGCCATTGCTCTCCGGTGTGTTCATGGCTTAACATGTTTTGAGATCTGGAAATACAGTGTCACTGGCGAAAGAGAAAATGATTGCTATTATCTAGCAGTTGTCCTCGTCTTTTGCTTCAAATATTCTGGACTATTTGTTAGATTCTTCTAATGATGCTGCACTTCCAGTTGGCGTGACCTTGTGAACGTGTACAGGAGAGCAGGGGTGGCCATGATTTTACTGTAAATACTGGGTTTTCCACCTAAAATATTGTTGGTGTTTTTGACTGTTTATGACGTGTTAAAATGAGTCACAATGAACTGTATTTCTATTGAACTTGCTCAACTGGATATTAATTTAATTATCTTTTGTGTTCTGCAGAATAAAGTCCTACAGGTTTGGAATTATGTGAGGGTGAGTACAGTATAGAATTTAAAATTTGGGGTGAATTATTACATTAAACTTATCTATCGTTGTTGTACTACTTTAACCATCACTAGTTTGTTTACACACTAATTATATGCTAGTACTAGTCACCATCCCAATAATTAAAGCAACTATTTCATTGTTACTGGTAACAAATTGCACATTTTTCTGCAATTGGGGGTCTCTGGTTCAGATATTAATTTCTGACTAGTATTTATTCCAGGGGCCGATTGCGTAAACATCTTAGGCTAGTCTTAAAAGTTAGTCATCTCATTTTTTTTCCTTCAATACTGGTAATAACTTTTTTTTTTTTTTTTTTTAAACAGTAACATAAATAAATATCCTGGTGTTTCCAAGCTTTATAATAACAGTGAACGGGGTTCAACCACCTTCACGAGTTTGAAGCTCAAAAAAATGCATCCATCCATCATAAACGTACTCCACACGGCTTCGGCACAGTTCTGTATTCAACTTAAGGAACTTTTTTATATCTTACCAGTGTTATTTAACTATTAATTAAAGATTAGTTCTGATCATTAGTTAGTCTGATTATTCATTGCATTAACATCCAGAACTAGTCTTGTTGCATATGAAAAACAATTCTTGTATACCGGGATAAAGAAATGATACTCCTGGGATAGATGCTAGTCTCATATTAGCCAAATAAGTAACAGTAAACAGTAATAGTTGCTTGCTATTAGAAGTACAAGTATGTAAGGAGTAGTTACATGTGAAATTAAAACTAGCTAAACCTACTTTTAAAATAATTAGTAGTAATAGATGCTCGTTAGTTTTAAGGAATAAATGTTTAAACTGCTTGCCATATGTGCTGCGTTAAAGCTCTCGGGTTGCATTGGTCAGAGAAGGAGGGAACAACCATGGCAAACAAGCACTCTGGGCTGTCATAGATGTACCTCCGTTCAACCACCTTCTATAAAAGAACACATACAAACATGTACGGCCAAAATTCATCTACATGCCGTGGGCGTTGATCTCCAAGTTGTGACATGCAAGTCTTTACACTGCATAGACATGTCGATTTTATAACTCGCTCGTGTTTATTAGAGCGTACCAACAAAGGATGTAGTCACAAAACAAACTGGAGCGAAAATGCATTTTTGTTTAAAAGTGAAACAAAAGGTCTGCGTTCAAGCTGAATCACAACTGGACGCATGTTGAGATCTGGCTGACGAGGAGTTTCGATTGTCTCTGTTTGAATTCAAGTTCATCTGAAGTGCATTATGGAGACTTGCGTGATAGCCGTCGAGGAATACCAAAACGATATCGTCAAGACACATTCATGTTTCGAGAGGACGTTTTCATCAATGACAGTGGACGATGTGTATGAAATCGCTAAAGTGGTGGGGTCTGAAGTGGAGAAGCTCATCGACAGTTATGGGAAGTCGAGTGTGGAGGGACTGGTGTCTCACATAGTGAAAGTGTTGGAGCTCTTGGAGAGTTTCGCGGCGAGAAATCAATCTCTTAAATGCAAGGAAGAGGAACTATTGAAGGCTTTTGAGACGTTACAGCTACAGCAGCAGAAGAAAAGACATGTGAAGGAATGCGACGAGACCATCAATAGTTTAGAGAGTCGGGTAAGAACACGACAACATGGTCGACATGTAAACACTTAACGTTACTGTAGCAAGACTACTCTTTTTTTTAAATGTCTATGCGGTTATTTTATGGATAACTGTGTTTGAATGTAATGGACATAGTGTGTTGCACTTATCCAGCTGGACTTTTGATTCGTGACACGTACGTTGATCGACTTTAGGAAATGCCAATAAGGGCACTTCCGGTCTGCCATGCCCCTCAGTAAATGTCATTTGGAGAACATCATGTTCCATCCATTAGTGGTGGGGATTTTGGTCTCGATTTCGTCTAAGTGGCTGTAATCTGTTCATTCAAACGATTTGTTATGCAGGTTACATACTTATATAAGGTGGCAAGTTATTGTGTGTTATAAACAAGTCATTGGACAACTCGTTCATCAATAAAATGAACAGGTCAAACATCCCTCAACTAATAAGATGTCTGGTTGGGCTGCTTATATAAGTACATGAGCCTGTCCTGCATTGTTAATACATGAATTATTTACAAGCCACTGTGTTCTCAAGTGGTCTGTTAGATTGTTAGTCTTTTGAAACCAATGTCAGGGTGACACCTGGTAGTCTCACTTCATGTGTTTGCGGTTTGAAAGGATTTTTGCGATGGTTCTATTTCGTTTTTTTTCTCCAGGACTGGCATCAGAAAGAGAAGAAACTGAAGGAGAACGTAGAAGTGTTACAGTCCCAGGTGCATCAGCTAAAGGAAGAGAACCAGGAGCTTCAGACCCGCTTACAATGCACACACTCCAAAGAAGGTAAAATGACCTGGGACGCACATAACAATATTTAAATGAACATGCGAGTTTGTTTATTTATACAAAGATGAATATAATATCAGTGTAATTGCCATTCCCATTGTAATAACAAATGAACTACACCTTCTGGAATGGAAACCATCATGAAATATTTCTTAGTTCAGATGGTCTTATTTGTTAATATAGGCCTATAGGAATTATCAGTCACGGAAGTAGCGTCAGTTATTTCTTCTGTATTGTGATGTTCATTCTGACTGTAATGGATTAACGGAAAAGATAACATGTAGTGCTTGGTTCTATGCATCAGTTTTTGATTGTATTTTGAGATGTGGGCATTGCACTGAAAATTAGAGGCAGATTGAATGCGAGCTTGCAGTCGATAATAAGAAAGAGGGTGTGTTTAATCTGACTAAATGATTGGACAAGTCTGTAATTTTCAACTGGAATATCCAGTTATGACAGTATGAGGTCAAAATATTTAAACATCTACATGAATAACTTGTTTGCAGTCAGATGACATGCATTTAGAAAAATGGGTGAATTATCTTCAATAAAATACAAAAAAACAAACTTGTCAATACATGCATCATCATAATGATTTTTTCCCCCCTGAAATATTTAATTAATTTTTCAAGGTAAGTATCGATTCTTAAATGTTTTTATAATTATTACAGGCGCATTGTATTTCCTTGTAGCACCAATTTAACTTTCACTTTATTGTTGTGTACAGTGTAAACTAAAGTCCAAAATGTAATTGCTTGTCATGAGATATCCAAAATATAACTTCTCTCAGCAATTGAGCTCTCATTGTTTTGTGTGTGGAACTGTATTTATCTTATTTAATGGAGGGGTTTTCCTCCTTTATTTATTACTGTTTGGTCAGCAGTTAGGAATGGTTTTGTCAGATTCCAGGAGCTGTTAACATTTGCTTTTAATTTGTATATCAAGTTCATTTATTTGGTCAAACTCCTGAAATTCAGCAACTGTGACATTGATTTATTTATGTGTGTATTTAATCAGGGACAATACACATCCGTAATAATAAATAATAATTTGTTACATTTATATAGCGCTTTTTCTGGGTTCTCAAAGCGCTTTACATATATAGAAGGGGGGAATCTCCTCAGACCACCACCAATGTGCAGCATCCACCTGGATGATGCGACGGCAGCCATATTGCACCAGAACGCCCACCACACACCAGCTTATTGGTGGAGAGGAGACAGAGTGATGAAGTCAATCAGTATATGGGGACGATTAGGTGGCCATGATGGAGAGAGGCCAATGGGCAAATTTGGCTAGGATGTTGGGGTTACACACAACCCTTTTCCGAAGGACATCCTGGGATTTTTAATGATCAGAGTCAGGACCTCGGTTTAACGTCTCATCCGAAGGACGGTGCTTGTTACAGTATAGTGTCCCCATCACTATACTGGGGCGTTAGCACCACCTGCTGGCCTCACTAACACCTCTACCAGCAGCAACCTAGTTTTTTCAGGAGGTTTCCCATCCAGGTACTGACCAGGCTCAACCCTGCTTAGCTTCAGTGGGAAACCAGTCTTGGGCTACAGGGTGATATGGCTGCTGGTGATATGGCTGCCGTAGTCCCTTGGCTGGTTGATGTTAAAGAAAAAGGGAAAACAAACAAACAAAAATTCTACACACAAATACAAAACTCTACAAATGCTCACAATTTTGATTTGACAATAACCACATTTATTAAATCGCAGAGATCAATATGCACCTGTTGAATAGAAACTCAAGATACTAGTCAAGAAACTCATATATCATACGTGTGTGTGTATGTATATACATAATTATTATGTATATATAAATACACACACATGCATGTATATATTTAAGAAAAATGTTATATTTATGTATAAAATATTTATATATAAGATAAATTATATAAATATTTTATACAGTATATACACTCACCTAAAGGATTATTAGGAACACCATACTAATACTGTGTTTGACCCCCTTTCGCCTTCAGAACTGCCTTAATTCTACGTGGCATTGATTCTGGTGCTGAAAGCATTCTTTAGAAATGTTGGTCCATATTGATAGAATAACATCTTGCAGTTGATGGAGATTTGTGGGATGCACATCCAGGGCACGAAGCTCCCGTTCCACCACATCCCAAAGATGCTCTATTGGGTTGAGATCTGGTGACTGTGGGGGCCATTTTAGTACAGTGAACTCATTGTCATGTTCAAGAAACCAATTTGAAATGATTCAAGCTTTGTGACATGGTGCATTATCCTGCTGGAAGTAGCCATCAGAGGATGGGTACATGGTGGTCATAAAGGGATGGACATGGTCAGAAACAATGCTCAGGTAGGCCGTGGCATTTAAATGATGCCCAATTGGCACTAAGGGGCCTAAAGTGTGCCAAGAAAACATCTCCCACACCATTACACCACCACCACCAGCCTGCACAGTGGTAACAAGGCATGATGGATCCATGTTCTCATTCTGTTTACGCCAAATTCTGACTCTACCATCTGAATGTCTCAACAGAAATCGAGACTCATCAGACCAGGCAACATTTTTCCAGTCTTCAACTGTCCAATTTTGGTGAGCTTGTGCAAATTGTAGCCTCAAGGTTGTGTGTGTTGTGGCTTCACAAATGCTTTGCTGCATACCTCGGTTGTAACGAGTGGTTATTTCAGTCAAAGTTGCTCTTCTATCAGCTTGAATCAGTCGGCCCATTCTCCTCTGACCTCTAGCATCAACAAGGCATTTTCGCCCACAGGACTGCCCAATAGAAGAGCAACTTTGACTGAAATAACCACTCGTTACAACCGAGGTATGCAACAAAGCATTTGTGAAGCCACAACACGCACAACCTTGAGGCGGATGGGCTACAACAGCAGAAGACCCCACCGGGTACCACTCATCTCCACTACAAATAGGAAAAAGAGGCTACAATTTGCACGAGCTCACCAAAATTGGACAGTTGAAGACTGGAAAAATGTTGCCTGGTCTGATGAGTCTCGATTTCTGTTGAGACATTCAGATGGTAGAGTCAGAATTTGGCGTAAACAGAATGAGAACATGGATCCATCATGCCTTGTT
Organism: Rhinogobio ventralis; assembly: GCA_039654625.1. Classification (NCBI taxonomy): domain Eukaryota; kingdom Metazoa; phylum Chordata; class Actinopteri; order Cypriniformes; family Gobionidae; genus Rhinogobio; species Rhinogobio ventralis. Next base: position 19,920,169 of record CM077199.1, read on the forward strand.
ACCACTGTGCAGGCTGGTGGTGGTGTAATGGTGTGGGGGATGTTTTCTTGGCACACTTTAGGCCCCTTAGTGCCAATTGGGCATCGTTTAAATGCCACAGCCTACCTGAGCATTGTTTCTGACCATGTCCATCCCTTTATGACCACCATGTACCCATCCTCTGATGGCTACTTCCAGCAGGATAATGCACCATGTCACAAAGCTCGAATCATTTCAAATTGGTTTCTTGAACATGACAATGAGTTCACTGTACTAAAATGGCCCCCACAGTCACCAGATCTCAACCCAATAGAGCATCTTTGGGATGTGGTGGAACGGGAGCTTCGTGCCCTGGATGTGCATCCCACAAATCTCCATCAACTGCAAGATGCTATCCTATCAATATGGGCCAACATTTCTAAAGAATGCTTTCAGCACCTTGTTGAATCAATGCCACGTAGAATTAAGGCAGTTCTGAAGGCGAAAGGGGGTCAAACACAGTATTAGTATGGTGTTCCTAATAATCCTTTAGGTGAGTGTATATACTGTATGTATATACTGTATAAAATATTTATATAATTTATCTTATATATAAATATTTTATACATAAATATAAAATTTTTCTTAAATATATACATGCATGTGTGTGTATTTATATATACATAATAATTATACACAGTACACACACATATATTATGTAAACACAAACTTTTATGTTGGAATGCGATTAATCGATTTGACAGCCCTACTTTATATTATTTGCTTTTCATTTGACTTATTTATACCTTTAAATTGCGTTTGAAGTTTTTGTCATTCTATTTATAGAACATCACTGTCTGCATGCAGTATTTTAAAATACATTTGTTTCTCCATCTTTTCTCTAGACCGCACACAGCGTCAGGAACGAGAGGTGATGCTCAAGCTGAAGGAAGTGGTGGATAAGCAGCGTGATGAGTTGAGAGCGAAAGTTCAGGAGATATCCAGCATGTCAAAGGAGGTGGAAGCGGTATGGGTCTGATACAACTGCGCTGATATATAGAGTTGCTCAAATTAAGCACCAGGTTTTAAACCATGAACCTTTGGGTTACAAGGGGCTATTATACTCCAAAATGTTGCTTTCTTGCACTTAAAATGTAAGCAAACATCTGCTGTTCCCTTTTTTATAAGTGCACCCCCCCCACCCACCCTTCAAAAATCAACATTGAGCATTTTTCTTTCTAAAAATCTCTTTGATATTTCTTTTCATTGTCCCTATAGAAATGAATGCTTGCTGATAACCAGGTTTTTCATCCACTAGATTAGTTCTTGCAACATCAAGGTATCTTTTGTTGAATTTAAAACACAGTGCAAACACTGTCACTTGCAGAGCACCTGTGAAACAAAATAAATAAAGTGTCTTGTCAACAGTCGTGGCCGACAAGTAGTTGTTCATGAATTGCATCAGAGGCTGAGGTTAATAGTTTCCCTTTTTATGCTTTATGTTTGCCTTGCCTTGGTTATAAAACTGGTCAGACCAGTGCCACAGAAAATGAACTGCAAAATCATTATTGTCTTTTAAGCTAACTTAATTTTTTCTTCATTTTCAATATTTCTAAAAATTAGTTTGAGTGATTAGAAGTTTGTGTCTGTCATTTAACATGTTTGTGTTTGTTGTTCAGCTCCAGGAGCAGCAGGAGCGGCTAATGAAGATAAACGCAGAGCTCAGACACAAGCAGAACATCATACAGACTCAGCTGAAGAGCGCAGTGGAGAGGAGGGCCGACCTGGAGGCCGACCTGTGCGAGAAACAGAAAGAGATAGAGCGCCTGAACTCACAATTAGAAAGAGCCAGCGTGAATACTGCTGCTGAAACGGTTAGTCAAGTTAATATTACTTTGATTCTTACTAACAAATTAGCTATCCTGCATTGGGTTTATGTGGGATTGTGGGTATTCATAAGTTTTGTATTTCCTAAAAGCATAATGAGACAGAAGCTTCTATGTTCCTCTTGGGGGATTTAGGTATTGGTATGTACTACCACAGGCACAGGGCCTAAATTCCGCTTTGGTTGGTTGGATGCGGCATATATAGGTCATGTTTGCCCTCACAGGAGTGTAACGGACATGTTTGTGCACAACCCCCTTTCAGCTTACAAACATTTCGGGATGCTTGATTAAATTCTGACATTAAAACCATGTCCAAACCTTTTTCACTTTAGTTTTATCTTAATCAACAGAGATACATTTATAAATAAATAAATGCTTTTAGTAATTAACAAAAAAGCAAAGGAAATAAGAGGAATTTTAATACACTGAACTATATCTGTAGTATTATTTAGAAAATAACTGTTTTATTATTTTATATTTAAATATTATATTCAATTATTTTATATCAATATTTACATTATACTGTTTTGTTTTTATTTTATTATTTTTTAAATGGATATTTTAAATAATTTAAATTTGATTCTAATTTGATCAATTTATCTTAGACTAACATAGATGATTTAAATTAAAAAATAAAACAAGATTTTAGTAATGAACAAAAACAGTTTTTTTGTATATAAATAATATTATTAATTATTATGGTGTTTGACATAATATACATAATTATAAATATAAATTATTTACAAAGAAACTGTTATTATTTCTTACATTTTAAATATTATTAAATTACTGTTATAATAATATTTATATTAAACTGTTTTTGTTTGATTTATGATTTTCAATTTCAAAATTTTGTTCTAATTTAAATTGAATTAATGTATTTAAATAACAATAAGAGATTATTTAAAATCAGAAATAAAATAAGATTTTAGTAATTGACAAAAAATATTTTTGTTAGAATATAAATAATTATAAATACAATCTGAATCATTTAAATATATTATTATTACATTTAAATATTATTAAATTAACTTTATATTTAAATTAAACTGTTTTTATGTTTTATTTATTATTTTCAAACTTAATTTAAATTGAATTCTGAGTGTTTCTAATGAAATCGCATAAATCTCTTATTTAGGCAACACTGTGTACCACACTTTTTGTCTTTAGTTTAATGATTAGTTACAGTAACGTGCAATATGTGTGCCGCAAACACTGTAAAAGTGTTATCAAACTGTCTTTTTAAAAAATGGAATCAGCTGCACATTATCAACTGAGTTTAAGACATTTATGGTATTTTACTCACATACTCCTATAATTCCACCTTTGCCTCCTTCAGAGCAGTTCAGCCATTGACCTCACAGATAAGATGATCATTGACTTGAAAGATCCAAATCGGCCGTGTTTTACCAAGATGGAAGTACGGGACATGCTTTATGAGAGGAACGAGTTAAAGGCCAATCTCTTTCTGGTGAAAGAGGAGCTTGCATATTACCAAAGGTGAGACGATGTGTTTGTGACGCATTCTAACTTTTTATATCAGCACAACATCCTTTCTCAATATGTACACACATTTCTCTGTTTCCTTAGGGAAATCCTGAATGATGAGAGATGCCCAGGATTCTTACTCGATGCTGTGCGCTCTGCCATAAAGAAGCAGAGGACCGTCATAAAGTCTAAAATGCTCGGCATACCTGTTAGTGAATGTAGCACGTGAGTACACGCCACAAACATACTGGTAGTATACAGTGATTAATGTTGTGTTTAACCATGTTTCACTCTCATATAGAGATGAGACAGATGGCCCTTTGTTTGAGAGGAGTGGAAATGAAGACAACGACACTGACAACAGACCCCAAGACTCACGCATCAGAAACCTGTGAGTGCTGCATTCATGATAAAACAAGACAGACCTATAGCAATAACTTATTTCAGTCCAACAATCTACTTACAGGTGCAGTGTGTAAATTTTAGCTGCATTTAGCAGTGAGGTTGCGAATTACAATCGCCCACCGCTCACCCCTCCCTTTTGAAGCACATAGAGAAGCTACGGGGCCGACACAGGACAAAGATGTCTTCGTCTGAGACAGCAGAGAGTGACTAGCGCTCTGTAGAACAGTTTGTCCGTTTAGGGCTACTGTGCGGTGCAAAATGATGACTTCACTGTAAGGGGACCCGAGGTGTATGTAGAGAGTAATGGCTCATTCTATAGTGATAAAAACATAAAGGTTCATTATGTATGGTTTTTATACACCACAAAAAAAAACATAGTTATGTATTTTATATTGCATTTCTGTCAATAGATTCTCATAAATACTACACACTGCACCTTTAAATACTAACCTACTTCACTAAAATGTGTAGAATTGGGTTATGGGATAAGCCACCATTCTTGGGTACAATAAATACATTATTAGTGTGAAAGGTTTAGTTTGTATTTGTAATTTAAGATGTAGTTTTTGAGCAACAGCAGAAATTCTTCTTGGTGCTAATGCAGTCAAAACATGCTTCTTTGCTGTAAAAGATCTGCACTTGTTTTATGCAGTATTTATGAATGTATTTGGAGCTGCTAGTTGTGCAAACATTACACACCTTTAAGAAGCAAATCTGCCTGATTTTATCCTTAGAAATGACTTCAAAATGTGTGATTTAATGCAGTAAGATTAATTCTGTATTAAATTATATTTTGGGTCAAATTTCATGTTACCAAGGTTAATTTAGATGTTACCATATATATATATATATTTTACATTTACCTTGTTTACATGTCTTACCACATTTTTAGGTTAGATGACAGATATTTTAGCTTGTGGGGCAGGTTGGGCTTGTTAAACTTTCCCTTTAAATGAATGTTGGTAAAAAGCATGCCAACTTCAAGTATTGTGCAACTGACAATATACTCATTGAGGCACTCATGTATTACACATTTTTAAATAAGACTCTCTCTTCTCTGTGTATAGGATGTAGTATTTTGTGTCATACACACAAATGACTCTGTACTACTGTATAGTCTGGCTCTTAGTAGCATTCATTCTATATGTTCTTGGAAAAACCCTAAGCTGATTTTAGAGATCTCTTAATCACATTTCTCTCTTCAGCTTAGTAACCTTAGTAACTGAGCATGCCAAATAACTACTGAAACTGAACCATTTAAAAAAAAGGACTGAAATCCCCTCTGTCATTGTTCTATCAGTGATTTAAAGCTCTCTTATCTCCTCTGACTCAAACCTTTAGATTTGGTTTCCTGACGAGATCCAGTCTTACTAAGAGCTCCGGTTCCCAGCCCTCTGGCCTTCCGACATCCAGCTCCACATGGGAAATCATCGATCCAGATGAGCAGGGAGTCGAGGGAAAGACACAAACCCTCAGTTCCTCTTGAGAACCACCCTATCTGTCACTCATCCTTACCAGGGTTTTAAGAGATTGTATTGAGAGAAAACAATTTCTCTATGTATTTGGTTATACAGACATGGTATTTTTATGGTTTTTGCCTAAGCAGTAATTTTTTGTCAGCACTTGTATTTTGTTAATTGACCTGATAGCTAGAGTTGAGCCTGGTGGTCATTCAAGAGAAGACCTGAAGATGAGTTTAGACTGTGTCAGTCACATACATATTTTGTTGTTAGTAGTTTACGCTTTTGTTCGAAAGTTTGGGGTTGGTACATTTTTAAAAATGTTTTTGAAAGATGTCTCTTTATGCGCACCAAGGCTGCATTTATTTGATCTAAAATACAGTACAAACCATAATGTTGTGAAATATTATTACAACTGTTTTCCATTTTAATATATTTTAAAATGTCTTTTATTCTTGTGATGGCAAAGCTGAATTGTCAGCATCATTACAGTGTATCAGTGTCACATGATCTTTCAGAAATCATTCAAATATGATTTAGTGCTCAAGAAACATTTCTTATTATCAATGTTGAAAACATTTGTGCTTCTTAATAATTTTGTTATATTTGTGGTCTTTTAGAAGAAAATTTTTTTTTTTTTATTTGAAATAGAAATCTATAAATGTCTTTACTGTCAATTTTGATCAATTAAATGCATGCTTGCTAAATACAATTATTAACTTCTTTAAAATTCTTACTGACCCCAAACTTTTTAAATGGTAGTGTATGTATGGTTAAAGGTGAAGTGTATACTTTTTTTCACTTTCTCCTATTCCAGTTTAATATGCTAATGCAACTGTAAGTAAGAAATTTGATTGCTGGTCCAACGAGTGTAAACAATGGCATTGTGGCACTTTCAAAATATTGCTCTTTCAAGGCCTAACATGTCGACTTCTAGCTCAACCAATGGCATGTGTTTGGGGCGGGGCTTCTTGTAATAAGCTGCTTAGCTGGAAATTGACTTGGAAGGGATGGTAGGAGGGTTTGGAAACTATTATTCCTGTAATTTCATTTGATGGTGCATAAATGACTGCAGACTGGTGCGCTTACATGAGATATATATAATACATAATATATAATATAATATTGATAATCATAATACACCTGGCATTATATTTTTTGATGTCTGAATGGAAGCTACAGAGAATTATAGCAGCTATTTTTATAGAGAGTATATTTAATATGGATTTTAACCAAAGATACTGACAATATATTACCATCACTATCAGAGATAATCACACTGACCCTTTTATGTCACTAGGGGGCATTAGAGTATTTTGTATTCATGTTCTTCAAGTATATTTTTTATAAAACATTAGCTGTTCTTAACAAGTATCCATTTCTATAAGGGTATCTGTAAAGATTTTCAGCATGTTTTTAAATAGAAATAGTTTAATATTTGCATCTAACATGGTTTTTATCAATGTCCAGCAATGTCAGTTCTGTGCAGATTGTTAACCTGATGTTAAAAAAGCGATGCTTAAAAGTTGAATTAAGTGTTTGTCTGATCTGTTAAAGGGATAGTTCACTCAAAAATGTTATTTCTGTCATTGTTTCATTAGCTTCATGTGATTCCAAACCTGTTCAACTGCAGAACACAAGAGAATTACATGTTAAGGCATATGGTAAGAATTTTGAAGACTGTTTTGGTTACCTTTGAGTTCCACCGAAGCAAGTCAGTCATAAAAGTTTGAAACAACATGGGGGTGAGTAAAAGATAACAGAATGTTCTTTTTTGGGTGAACTATTTATTTAATGAGTCGGTACTTTGCCCTCTTCAGCCATTTAATTGATCAGATCTGGTGTGTGACATAGCCCTTTATGTTGAAATGAGAAGCGAAAACGTGGATGTGATTCAAATATACTTTGTATGCGTCTTAAGGTGTTCCCTGATCGAGAGGAAGTCTGTGTTTCCTCAGGAGGAAATTAGAGATAATGGGTGCTCATATGTTTTAAAGGCCCTTAGCTGAATGGACCTTTGGAAATAAAAGTTAACGAGTCCCATAATTACCTTTTACTAATGTATTTTATTTTTGCAATCATGTTTGTTATTAAAAAGTGCTATAAAGCTAAATAAAATCTTTAGGTGTTATTGTGATGTTTGTGTGTCTGATTTTTGACCTGCAGAGATCATCATATTCTGAACAAAAAGGCCATCTTAAATGTTCTAATATATGTACTTTTACATATGAAAGTAATTGCTAAGGATAGGAAAATGTTGGCAGGCAGACTGGCCATTAAAAATACCCAACTCCTCCCCAAAATTCTGGGCCTTGATTTTGTCTTTAAACAACCAGTGACTTATTGAATTAGAGGAAGCCGGCTTTTCTTCCTCAGGAAACTTGCAGAGGAAACAAAGGGAATTGGAGAGCCTATTTTGCTACAGAGACTGGACTGGATCTTTTCTGTTCCAGAAGTACAGAACTAGCCTGGACTAGTGCCGTGGTAGGAGAGGGGGTTCGGTTTTGGTCGGTCCGGAGGGGATGGACACCTTTCTGACCTCATTTGGACTGATGCTCATGTGTGTCCAATGCTCAGCTCAGAGACTCTCTCCCAACGGGAAGAATGTCTGCCTCAGTATCAGGTACTGGCCCAGAATTCAGTCATGCTGAAGGATCATTGTCTTAGATGTCTCTTCTAAAAATCTTCAGGAAAAAGAACAGCAAATGTGTCAATGTTCTACATTTAGGATAGTAATAATAGAGAACTATAAAATGAACGTGAATTGCATAGACAAGAAATGTTTAATCAAATTAAAAATGATAGATATTGGGACATTTTTAGATCATTTTGAGACTACTGAAATCTCTTCTGAAACACTGGTATTTTTGTCAGGAGAAAATTTCTTTCAATAATCAAGATAAACAGTCAAGATCTTAAAGAGATGATCTTTGTGATTTATACTTCATAAGAGGTTTCTTATGGTATGAACCCATTTTTATTTGTCTCTCTATAACTGTTTTTATTGTAGCCTATATGATGTCATATTTTCTCAACAGGGATTATTCTCCCACATGTTGTTCTGGATGGGGCCAAAATGGTGATGAATGTACTGTCCGTGAGTATTGATACCATCTGTAGATGTACTTTAATACAAAATGTATTACATATTGTTTTACTGATGACACAGGAGGCTCGTTTCCTGCAGGCCTGTAGATGTCAGCAGTTTTGTGAGGCTGGGGTTTCAGGTACTGCTGCCTGTCTGTAAAGTCTCCCTTTTTGTTTTCTCAGCCCTCTGTGAGGGTGAAAGATCCTGTCTGCAGGACGAAGTGTGTGTTTACCCTGGACTTTGTCGATGCAAACCTGGATTTTATGGGTACCAGTGTAAAACCCGTGAGTAATATCATTACCACCTAGGTTTCTGTTTTCCAGACTGCCTTTTGCAATTGAAAAGCCATGGCCTTTCGTTTAGACATACATCCCATAATATCACACAAGCAAGAATGCCTGATACAAGTGCAATACTGCTTTGTATCAACAAAAAAATAATATATTGAGTTAACCTACCTTTTTATACACAATATTGCCAGTTACTTTGTTTTTCCTCCGTCAACTAAAATAGTCCCAAGTTTCCGAGTAACAGTAATAATGGGTGAAAAGGCTTTTCGAAACTCTGAATCAGTTGAACCAATTGCTTTTGCAAAATGATTCACTGTTTAGAAGCATCTGCTCAAAACTGTAAATGCAACGAAACTTAGCCCAAACATATGACACTTAAAAAAAGAATAATAATAATTATATTTCCTTTTAAATAAAAGTGTAATCTACATTAAATATAAATTTAATACCATTCAAATACTTGTTTTGTGTGTTATTACACAGGGCTGTTTGTTTGTTTTTTAACAAAAAAAAACAAAAAAAAAAACGTAAATGATCCAAAGCTTCATGAGTCAATGTACACAGTAGTGGCGTTCCTGAATGAATCATTGTGTTTAAACGAATCTGTGAATCAGTGACTCGCTCGTGACGTTCGCTTGTTGCCACCTACTGGTGTAATTATTTTGTAATTGATGCAATCACATTCAAGGACAGCAACTAACTGTTCTATAAAACGGATTCTATAAAAATAAACAAAACTGAATAAATGTTCCTTTGTAACATATAATTAATATATTCTTACATAATATTCATATTATTTTCTATTGTTTTCATTGTATGCAGTACTGCATTTCTAGTTATTGTACAAATCTGAATTCTTTTTTTTTCCTGCAGGTTGTCCTCCTGAATTTTGGGGGGCGGATTGTCGTGAGCTTTGTCCCTGTCACCCTCATGGGCTGTGTGACCCAGTCACGGGTGAGTGCTCGTGCCTGTCTAACCGCTGGGGCAACCTGTGCCAAAACAGCTGCAAATGTGCACGTCATGGGAAATGTGACCCTGTCTACGGCAACTGCACCTGTGAGGAGGGCTGGTGGACGTCCACTTGCTCCAAAGCCTGTCAGTGCCACCTCGCTACATCCACCTGTGACCCAGCCACAGGCCGCTGCTTGTGTAAGGAGGGCTACTGGGGCCAAAAGTGCAGCCTGCGATGCAACTGCTACGTGTCCCCCTGCCAGCAGCGCACAGGGGACTGTCAGTGCCTGCATGGATGGTGGGGTCCGTCCTGTGATCGCCGTTGTAATTGTAATCTCAGCCAATCCGACTGTGACCTGCAATCTGGCATCTGTTTGTGCTACCCGGGTTACAAAGGCTCTGTCTGCAATGAGCCTTGTGACATTGGAAAGTACGGCAGTGGCTGTAAGAAAAGGTGAGTGAAAAGACAAGAATAAAGGGATATTTCATGATATAATGAATTTTTTGGTTCATCCATGATTTCTGTGTTCTCCTATCTGTGTGTGTGAGTGTAGCTGTGGACACTGTGAAGGAGGCCGGTCTTGCTCTAAAAAGGACGGCCTGTGTGATGCCTGTGCACCAGGGTGGAATGGCACACGCTGTGACCAGCGCTGTCCTGCAGGTTATTATGGCCATCACTGCCGAGAGGTTTGTCCACATTGCAGAAATATGGACCCATGTGACCCGGAAACTGGAGCATGCTTGCACTGTGATCCTGGCCGGTCTGGACCAAGGTACAGATCTGTTGGTATTCAGCTCTGAAAAGAACACCCTATTGTCTTATTTACTGTGGCAAACTACAGTGGCCTAAAAAGGATAGTTAAAAATGTATGAACTTAATCACATTAAATGATAAACCTTGTCGCAGAAATATCATTTGTTCATGAATCTCTAGATGTCCTGGCTGTTAGGTCCTTTACAAAGACATAAAATGTGACTAGTGTAGTCACAAACGACTTATGAGTTGTTTATTTTTAGTGATTCAGAAACATCATACAGTTTAGCCAGTTTAGTTTGATTCACGATCAAAGTACTCTTATGAGCCGTTTCCTTAAAGGGATAGTTCACCTAAAAATGCAAATTCTGTCATTAATTACTCACCCTCATGTCGTTCCAAACCCGCAAGACCTTCGTTCATCTTCGGAACACAAATTAAGATATTTTTGAAATCCGAGAGCTCTCTGACCCCTCACAGAGGATCGTGCTCGGCCAATAGTGAGCCAGCGTTTTGCCGTAAAATCTGGAAGCGCTGCACTGTGTGAATAGCCCAACAAAGTGAATAGCGTAAGAGAGTGACAGGGAAGAGAAGAGATTGTTGAATAAAGTTGTTATTTTTGCTTGTTTTAGCGCACAAAAAGTATTCTCGTCGCTACATAACATAAAGGTTGAACCACTGTCACATGGACTATTTTAACAATGTCTTTACTACCTTTCTGAGTCTTGAAAGTTGCAGTGATTTTGCTGCCTATGGATGGTTCAGAAAGCTCTCGGATTTCATCAGAAATATCCTAATTTGTGTTCCGAAGATGAACGAAGGTCTTGTGGGTTTGGAACGACATGAGGGTGAGTAATACATTTTTGGGTGAACTAACCCTTTAAAGTGAATCAACAAAATACAGCACAACCAATATTGTAATTATAATATAATTATATTAAATTTTATAACCAAAATTAGGCGATACCTAATTTAAAGCCTAACAAACATTATTATAGACAGCAATGAAATTCATTTAAAGTGTGGCTTAAATGTCCAAATACTTTTTTGGGCCACTGTACACGTATTTTCTTCTTGTGTGCATAATTTAATCTAGCTGCTGAGCTATCTTGGATTTCGACGTTATATTTTTTAATTGACTTAATTTTGGGCTTCTCCCTCTCTGTAGATGTGACAAACCCTGCACAGATGGTACTTACGGAGATGGCTGCCGCTTCCTGTGTAAAACCTGCAATCACGGACACTGTGACCATGTGACAGGAAGTTGCATTTGTCTTCCTGGCTTCCAGGGTGAGAGGTGAGGGTACAGTGGTATTTATAGGTTGTTTTTAACTTGGTATAAGATTCAAATGAGTGTCTCTCACTGTTTAATCTCTGTTGTAGCTGTAACAGCTCATGTCCTCTTAACCTGTATGGCGTCAACTGCTCCTCCACATGTGACTGTGGGAATCATGCCTGTCATTCAGCCACAGGGGCTTGTCCAAACAGTATGTACAGACACTACATTTGTTTTTCACAGCTGGTATCCACATCCCCCTCATCTATTTTTTGTGTGTGTTTGTCTGCTAGGTAGCAGAGCAGGTCTCTTAGCAGGGCTTTTGATTCCTCTGTGCATTTTAATACTCGCCTTGTTGTTCTGCTGCTGCTGTTGCGGCGGGCCAGTCGAAGGGAAGGAAGGGTATGAATTTGTTATCTGGCAGCTGATACAATACAAAAAATGTCCTTTAATTTTGTAAACAGTAAGAAAGTCTTCTGCTAAATCTGTCCTTCAGAGTGGCGGTTGGGGATGGGAGCCCTACGGTCCGCATGAAGCACCATGTTTACACTGTGTTGGCCAACATGGGTTCTGCCATGCCGTGCATTACTCTTTGGTCATCTGGTTTACCCAGGGTTACAGGTAATGCATCTATTTTCATTTGCCGCTGTCACTGAGAAACATATGCAAGTGAGATTGTAAGTGGACTTATAATGTTCTCCGCTGTGTCTTCAGTCTCTCATCATGATCCTGAGCTCACATTTAACCACAGCTTCATTGAGCAGCCATCATCCGGCTGGGTGACTGATTCATTTGAAACTGATGATGAAGGAGAGGCCATCTACTGTGAACCGCCCAGGGAAGGTAAAACAGTTATTAATCTCTTTCTGTCATTTTAACTCTGTAGTTATGGCTGCAGCTATTGGTTTTGCCTTGGCTGTTATTTTTAGTTGTTATTGTGAGCTCCCATGAGACAAACCCCAAATGAGATCTCTTTAATATATCAATTATATTTAATAATGGATATGTTATAATATTTTTTTGTTATATTAAATTGAAACGGTGATAAATAATAGTACAAGAATACTTGACTTCCAGTCTTAAATCTATGCAATGAAACCTAATCTTTTATTACAATTTAAAATAACAGTTTTGTATTTTATTGTTTTAAAATGTCATTTATTTCTGTGATTTTTAAAGCTGAATTTTTAGCATAATTTCTCCAGTCTTTAGTGTCACATGATCCTTCAGAAATCACTGTAATATGCTGATTTTCTGCTCAAGAAACATTTGTTATTATTATCGATGTTGTGCCGCTTAATTTGTTTGTGTTATGTTTATATTAACATTTATTTGAAATAGAAATATTTTGTTATAAATGTACCCTTGCTGAAAAATAATTACTAATTTATTTTTTTAAATAACTCTTACAGACCCCAAATTCATAGATTCATTATTTTAGAATTCACATCAATTTGCATTTATTTCCACCTCTAACTGTTCACACTAAAGCCACATTGCAAAAAAAAAAAAAAAAAAAAAAGCAGATCTGTGTCACTAGCTATGTTTCCATCCACCTATTTTTATGGGCATTTTGGGATATTGCATTAAAAAACGCTGGATTGAAATGGCAAATTGGTGTAACAAGTGAATGATTTTACTACGTTTTTGAAAGTTAATATCTTTAAATGTATATATTGTGTCTTTATATTTAGAGTACTGAGTGCACTTTTCTGTCCAGCCATACAACTAGCCTGACTTAGCTTTCGATAGCATCATCCGCAATTCATGATTCAAAAACAAAGTAAAATCATTCACTGGCTTACCTGGTGGTGACTCGATAAGGTACGAGTAAATGTCCGGGTAAGACACCTCTGGCCATTGGGTGGGGTTGTTACACCAATTTGACGCTGGGAGAATGAAGGGACATGTTTTTAAATTGACCAAATTAAGTTTGTGGATGTATCTCTCACGCTCTATGGTAGGCAGGGTGGACATATAATTATTTGAAATGTTTAATCTTAGTGATTTCTTAAGTTATTCACGCCTGCCGGCTGTGTACGGACGTTGTTTTGTGCCGCTATTTTGTATTGAAGTCTATGGGAAGTCTAGTTTATTTTCCCCTAAAAAGGGGCGGTGACAAAATTGACAGTTAAGATCCCGGATGTGCCGGTAGTACGTATTGTCAGGAAAGAAAGTCAGATTTGGGCCATATTCAACTGCAATGTGAAAGTATGTAAGAGCAACTTCTGAGCAATATACTGATGTTTACACCATCTTACAGATATTCTTACTGTGGCCAGTGGAGAGCTTCAGGAGCTGAACTCCAAGTGTAACTTCTTCCCTGACCCATCAACCTTCAGCAGCGAGGACATGTCACAAGCTTTTGGTATCCCTCGTACCTCCAGCATTGCCAAATCCAAACGTCCTTCAGTCTCTTTTGCAGAGGGCACAAAGTTCAGCCCTAAAGAGCGCCGTAGCTCGACCCAAGATCTGCCAGGAACTAATCGGAAACCCAAAGCATGGGGTGTGTTGATGATCTCTGCCTTGCAAGGAGGACAGGCAAACCACAGTGAGATAGAAACAGAAAAAGAGGAAAAAAACAACGAGGAGAACATCTCCTCTGAGGAGCAAACAGCTGCCTCTGAAACATCACAATCAGACTCGGAAAGATATAGTTCAGGCCCACTCAGGACTTACCTCACTGTGCCCGGTGGGAGACGACGCACACTTTCCAATACCAGAAAGAATACCCAGCCATCTGATGGCAGCCAGGATGCAGATTCAGAGAAGATAACAACTGTTTATGTGACTGTGGGTAAGACCCAAAAGATGGCTAAGCAAGAGCCTCCTTCGGAAGGGCCCGTTCAGACGATTCTGCGCAGACTAGGCAGCCTCCAAAGACAAAGAGAGGAGGCCACCCAGCCCAAAGGCAGGGGGCAGGCGATTGCCAAGCCCCCGCGGAGGAAACTGGGAGCACAGGCCAGTGCGTGGGAGCAAACTACTGGGTTAGGCCAATCAGAGGTGGTCATGAGGAAACCTAGTCGCAGGAAACACAACTCCCTCAGCTCTCCCTGCACAGTAGGGGCAACAGACTTTCCTCAGGAGAACTGCACCCCCAAGAGGCCCTTGTCCTCTATTTTAAAAAGTGTTCCAGAGAGTGATACGCTCTATAGTTTAGAGGTGGAGCAAGACACTGAAGTAGACTGTGAGACAGACACTCTGACAGAGCATGCTTATGAGACTGTGGCTCCGTCTGATAGGGTCTCCACCTCTTCAGAGATTATCATTAATGAAACAGTTGTGGACCAAGCAGAAAATGAGCCAAATTATGAGAATGTTTATGTAAAGCATTCATAATATTCCTGAATCTTAAAGTTATTATTATAAGGGCAATATTTCCCCTTTAGGTTGTACTGTATGTAAGTTTTGCATAAACTGCATAAACATATCTACATCGAAAATTTAGTTTGTTCATATATTTTCATTATAATTTCCATTAAATTGTTACTTTTTAGTTTAAAGAAATTACCTTATTTTAAACAAATATTTTATGAGGATGCTGCCCTTATGTAACACACACAATGTTTGGGGTCAGTATGTTTCAGTTATTCTTTTTTAAAGAAAATAATTATTTTATTAAGCAAGAATGCAATAATTTGATAAAATCGTACAGACCCCAAACATTTGAACGGTAGTGTAAATCAGTCCTGAGCTAAGATATGAACCCTGCAGCAATTATGCATGAAATAACTTCCATAACAAATATAGAAAAAATATAATTGGCTTAAACTCCTAAAAATAATGTGTCCTGGTATCCTAAGGGCATACAAGTGTGTAATTGCATGTCTTGGTTTTTGGCATCTCTTTCTCTATGCGAGATACATAAGGATTAGTCTTTACATGCATTGTTCTTGGCAGTATGACACTGATTACTTGTATTATGGGGTTATGTAGAAAAATTAAATTGCTTGATATTGGCAGTAGCCTCTGTCTTTGGATAGAGCAAGAAACCACAATAAACTGATGAAATGTGCCAAAACACTTGCTGGAATTTTGAATGACATTGGTTGTTGGCAAAAAAAAATATTTTAAGAAACACCCTTTTACTGTTCTGGAGAAGCTAAAACCTAGACCTTTTTAAAGAGATTTCTGTTCATATTTTGTCGAGAGGACTTTCAAAGGCACAACCTAATAGGATTATGTATTACATGCAAAAAAAGACTGAATATTTTTGGATCATAAAACGTTGTTTATTGAAGAATTGCACAACTGTTCCTCACAAGGTTGTTGCGCAGCTCATGGCAACTTTAGCCTTGAGCTAAACTTTAGCCTCTGAGTTTAATTATGATTATATTCGTATCTGTTTATTTGAAATGTTATCTTCTTCTGCATCCACTGAGCTTAATAAATCATCACAACTAACAGGAATACAGATCAGATTAGTCATTAAGGAGGGCGACTTTTAGAACATTATGAATTAAGTCATTCCATTTGTGTGGAAATCTGTGGAGAGATTCTATAAGGCCCTACTGATCACCCTTATTTTTGACCGTACAAATGCAGCTTATTGATCTATGCTTGTATGATAAATACTGTTAAATGGCAGTCGTTTACAGTTAGATTCATCTCTTTTCTGCTCCTGGCATGTCTTTGCAGCCAAGCCAGTATTTTCCAATAGGTCTTGGATATGGAGGGTTTGCATAGTCAACCCGCTTTGTTCGGAGATTCACTCTGTAGTACGTATCTGTAAAGAAAAAGTACATATCTGTAAAGAAAAGTAAGTGCTCTATGACTGGACCATTATTGATGTGATTTCTATGTTTCTAGCATGTTATATGTTTGGCAACAATTCTTTTAACCCTAATTGATGGAGTGTGTAGCTTTTAATTTCTTAAACAACCATGTAGGAAGACGCATCATGGCCATATTCCAGGATGACAGTGTCAAAATTCATCAGTCTTTGGGATGTGCTGGAGTAGACTTTACAGAGTGCTTGACTCTTGCATTGTCAGTACAAGATCTTGACCAAAAATGTATGCACCTCTTGATGGAAATAGCATCACAAGCATTCTGTAAAGTCTACTCCAGCACATCCCAAAGACTTTCAATGAATTTAAGGTCAGGACTCAGAGGTGCCAATTCATGTGTGAAAATGATTCTTCATGCTCCCTCCTAACTCTTTCACAATTTGAGCCTGATGAATCTTGACATTGTCATCCTGGAATATGGCCATGATGTGTCTTCCTATATGGTTGTTTAAGAAATGAAAAGCTGCACACTCAATCAATTAGGGTTGGAAGAACATGCTATAGAAACATAAAAATCACTGCAATAATGATCCAATCTTAGACTCTTAAATATTTAAATCCAAACAGCGACTTTTTAAATAATATAATATAATATAATATAATCTCATTTCAGTACCTCCTTTGAAAAAGTAGACACTCTGTAAGGGCTGGCTCCTGTGCAGTATGTCATAGACAATGTCTTCCGAAGGTTTGTACCTGTAGTCATAATCTCGCCACCTGTCCTGCCCAAACCTCTGAGCATACTCCTGTCCAATGCTGATGCCCCTCTCAGCCATAGTCTCCCAGTATGGTGACCTATTCTGCCTGCTCCTGGAGCCCCACTGCTGATCCCACTGCTGCCCATAACGTTGACCCCGTTCATACTGTTGGCCCCACTGCTGGTCCCAATCCTGCCGATTTCTGTCCTGACGCCTTCTGTTGGGCCATCTCGGAGTGACGTAGAGTCTGCCGGCTAGCACAGCATCCACAGGAGATTTGATGCCAATCCAGTCTTTGTTGATGAAGTGATGGCCACCGTGATGACTTTGGGCTGGAAAAAAGCAATTAAGTTATGGAAGCTTTCCCAGGTGCACAATATTGATAGCTTGCTCTAAAAAAGTATTACCTCCACCAAAGAGCTGGTTGAAGTGCTCAACCCATCGGTTGTAGTAAATATTAGTGTATCTGCTGAAGAGTGCTGAGGGAGATCTCAATGACATCTGAATGCACTCCTCATGGGATGGCTGCTGCTTGAATTCATACTGGTAATACTGGTCTCCTAGAAAGAAGAAACATATTCTTTGTTTAGTACAGATGAATGAATATGAAAATAAATCTAAATTCAATGTGAATATATCTGACCTTTAAAAAAATAAACTTTCTCTTTGCCATGATGGCTGTGAGCAGGAATGGCAAAGGCAGCATCAAGATGGTCTGGTATCTTTTCAAATCCCACAGATATGTCCCGTGGGAAGTCTTCATCTAGTACTCCATCATCAAACCTCCAGTATTTATTACCCTGGGAATAATATAATAAAATATTGTCTTTTTCAATCACACACAGTGAAATGAAGATTAAATAACTTTGATTAAATAAATTGCATATAAATGGTCTAAATAGCAGATTTAAATGTGAGATCATTCATACTTTGAAAATGTACGTCTTTCCTTGGCAGTTTATGCGAGTGAAGGCAGCATCTATCGGACCTTTTATTCCCCAGATGTCTGCGATGAGTTTTGGGAACCCCGGTAATACTGATTTCTCATCAAGCTCAAAAAAATATTCTCCTGGTAAAAAAAGAAAGAAAAAGTGTGTAAAAGAGAATAAATAAATATAAGAAGAACAAATATTGAACCATCATAAGAATATAATTTCAGTAATTTAAGTGAAAATTAACATAATGAACACAAAGTTCAGTAAAACTATTTGTTTTATTATCTTATTACCGTTTTTAAACTTTTGTCTTTTATTTTCCTTTTACCTACTTACCCATTTTTTATTAATTTATATTTTAAAAAAATTATACCTGTAGTAAATATAATTGTATGTACATTTTTATATTACTGTTGTCATGGTAGGTAGGTGTTGTAGAGAAGCGCACAACGAAGGAGTAATGAACAGAAAGAGTCTTTAATAAATTCAACAGAGAATAAACAAACATGGCCATGTTAAACTACGACAATATCATGCAATGAAACACTGGAAAATGAGGGTTTAAATACACAGAGGATGATTGACTAAGGGGCTGTTTACACAACACCCTTTTCAACTAAAAACTGAAAACTTTTTGCGCAAACTTTTGAAAATGGGTTTCAAAGTGAAAAATGAGACTGTGTTCAAAAAGTGTATGTGGCATTGTGACAGACATGGCTACTTTGAACGGACATATAGCAAAGCCAATTCAGTCTTCAGAATTATAGGTGTATATCAATATTTAGTGACATTGCTAAATGCATGCGTAATAGTACAGTGTTTTCGCGGATCGGTGTGAACGGGGATCGTTTTGATAAGGTTGTCATCTGTACAAAGAAAGAACTTTTCCGTTTTTTTGTTCATCTTTGTCATGTAAACGTACCCTAAAAGAACAAGTGTAGAGCTAATTAATAACCAAGGAAACTAGGAACTCAGGCAGGTAAAACAGGAACTGAACAAAGAGAAAACAAACCAAAACTGATTACACGTTACAACTGTAAAAAATGTAAAGTAACTTTGTATATCTTTGCTGTGAGGCACTTACCTCTGAATGCATATATAGAGCCGTTTTTGAGCTGCATGAAGGAGTCAAAGGGTCGGCCACTGCAGACTTCAGCGTTAGGGTCTTTGGCTTTTGTTGGTATGGGATCAGCAGTTGAGGTTGTGCTTGCAGTTGTGGTTGGGTTCTTGATTGTGGAGGGTAATGGAGAGTAATGTGTAGTTGGAGTAGCAACAGTGGCAATCACTGGTGTTGGGTCATCATTTAATGTTGGATCCAAGACTTGTGAAATTGGTGTTAATAGGCTGAATATTTCAGCAAAGGTTGCTGGAGAAGGGGTCAATTTTTTTTGCTGTGATCTAGATTTGATTGGCACCTCTGTGCTATTTGTTTCCTCATAATCATCCTCAGGGTATGAAGGAAAGGTGTCTCCACGGGCTGCAACAAAAACAGTTTCTCATGCATCTGTTTAGATCATTGCATTTCACATAATTATGAAATGGTTTATGAAACCACACTTACTCCTAATACGACATAAGGACTCATAGTCTTTGCAACAGCTCTTGTAGTATGTGCACATAGAGTCACACTGGCAGTTCTTGGTGGCGTCAAACCCATTTTCACAGCGCTCAATACACGACTCTGACAGGAAGAGCACATTTCCAACGGGACAGAAAATGTAGGCCTATATCAAATAAATGATCAAAAAATAAGGGTTCTTACCTTGTTCAGCCGCGTATGTGAAGAAAAGCAGTCCTAGCAGCAGAAAAAGACTCATCCTGGTGTCTAGTGAATGTGACTGAAGAACTGAGACCATTAGGACCAAAGAGAAATCAGTGGATCAATAGATTCAGAGGTCACTAACCCTCTTTTGTTTACTCATTTTTTGCAATATGTTTTCGTCTTTGATCAACAGTAATCAGTAAAACCAGACAGGGATTGTTCTGGATTCTAATAATAACAATGACAAAGCTGTTTTACGAGGACTAGTTTATGTAACATTTCATTAAACTTAATTAATATTAACACTAATAATTCCAGTCAAAGCAAAAATGACTTTGAATGTTTTTTTGTGGATTACACTATTTTGAGTGATCAATGTAAAAGTATTAGAAAACAAATAATGCTTGTTTACAACTTTCAAAATGTAAGATATAGTCTGAGTACACCATGGCGTCCTTTACTAGACTAATGTGGGAATGTATTACTAGGGACAAATAACCCTGTTGACTTCTGTGAAAAGTGAATGATTAATAGGTCCAGTTGACGCATTCTGTAACCTGTCAGCGTCTACACACAGACATCACCTTGCACAACTGCTTACAGACATTCGTTGTCATATGTTGTCCTAACATTACATGAGTAAATTCTGGGAATTTCACACTGTAGAGTTGTAAACACTAGTTTAGAGATCATATTTGCATATTTATTGCTTATTTTTTCCTACTGAAAATACTGATTTGCACGTTTTATTAATTGCCTCTGTCGCCTATGTAAATTAATTTACGCCAACTAAAACGATTAATAATACAGTGTTGTCATCAATCCAGTAACTGTGATTCATGACACATACATGATTGTTTCAGAGTGTTTTTCTTTTTCGTATTGTATATTTTTGTTTGTTTCTAGAAAAGTTATTTTCCAGTTTTTATGAAAGGCTGCTCACTGCAGAGCCAATTGGTGGAGTTGACGTAGTCCAATTAGGTCCAGAGAAGTGGAGCTGGACTAGGACAAACTCCACCCATGACGTCCAGAGAGGGGAAGTTAGATTTCATTTGGCTCTGAGGTAAGCACCACTTGATTTTTATTAGCACAAATATGTGTGGCAGTGGAACAGAAAAAAAGGTCTAAATACGTTTTTTCAAAAGATTAACTTTTAAATGTAATTTTAAATGAAAATTCTATCATGATTTCTGTCCTTCCACTGAAAGTCTTTCTTTGCGGTAGGTAGCAGAGGTGGACAAAGTACACAACTCTATTACTTGAGTAAAAGTAAAAGTACTACTGGTCAAATATTACTCCGTTACAAGTGAAAGTTCTAAAAACTGATTTTTACTTGAGTAAAAGTACAGAAGTATTTGTTTTTAAAAGTAAATTTCATTTTTTATGTAAATGCATTATTAATTTTATTATTGTTGCATTGTTGTATAAATGCACATTATGTCATCATGGTGGTTTAAGCCAGTCAGTGATGCTCCATCCGACATGCTAGCATACGACTACCTTAAACTCATTTCAATACTTGTATAAAAGTAACAAAGCTCTTTACAAAGCTGCTGTCACTTTAAGGCCGAATGCACTGACCCTATATACTGATACACATCCGATATTCTTCCAACTGTTTACTCTTCTCTTTCTCCCAGACGTTTACATTTTTGAACATTTTATGAGACATGCATCAAGTGTATGCCAACTAAACTAATCTTTAATCTTTTCAGAAAACTGAAACATACTTTCTAAGTATGGCCATGGGTGCACACTGCGCAGAGGAACCGTATTCTTCTATTTTGCTATAAACTGATCAGTGTTCAAAAAATGTTGGGAAACTTAACTTCACATGACCATACAAGAGTGATTACTGATAGGCTGTCCGCAAAAAAAAAAAACAATTTAAAGAAGAAAAAAAATCATCCACTGACTTTCAAAGCTGCTACAGAAACGACTTTCGACTTTGAGGACCTCGATAGAAATGTGGTGGAGTAAAAAGTACGATATTTGTTTTTCAAATGTAGTGAAGTTAAAGTCAAAGTTTCCCGAAAAAATTATACTCAAGTAAAGTACGAAAACTTAAAAAGTGTACTTAAGTACAGTACTCAAGTAAATTTACTTAGTTACTATCCACCTCTGGTAGGTAGTGTGTCAGAGGACGAGACTGCGACAGGGTGACGTAGCCTATAGGACGCAATAGGTAAACCATTTTTATTCTAAAGTATTTGTGCATAAATTAATCTAAAACCAGATAGGGAGAGTGGGGTAAGATGAGCCATTTAAAAAAAACTTATTTGGTCCTCAAGATAAAAGAAAATAAGGTAAAGTAATTTCAGGATGATCATAGAATACATCTATGACAAAGGATTCTAAAAATATGGCTTCTTATAAAAAAAAAGTGTTCCTGTGGCTCAATTTACCCCAGGTTAGAGGAAAGTTGACCCGAGTCATGGGTAAGTTGCACCATCTGGGTGTAAATGGACCATCTGACTGAATCTCAATCAAACCCATGTGAAATTGTAAAGATAATTTACCCCTTTTAAAAAAACCTTCAAAAATCTAATTTCCTTTAACAATAGTCATATTTATTTTTTTAAAGCTAACTTAAACAACATAAAACCAACCAAATGAATTTGAAATTTCAATATCTTTAATTGTTTGCATTTATGAAACAATATGTTGAACACCAAAGTTGTAACCTTTGGTTTAGTTTGTTGAGTAAAATTAAATAAAAATTTAATAAAATAAAAACTGAATTAGAATGAATGAATAAATGTCATTGAAACTAATTAACATTTTAGTCAAAAGGTTCTTGGCATGGTAGTTTTTTTGCAATGTTGAACATGTTAGGTCATTTGGGACTACAGGTGGAAAGATATATATGATTAAGCATCTTCTGGTTCTTATCAGAGAAGGATTTGGTGTTCTTGTACATTGTTCCTATCAAATAAACTCAAATTATATATATAATATACTGTTGTGTAACATTACATTGAAATTATACAAGATCAGAGATTTAACTTAACTACAGTGCCTTATGGTGGGCTAAGTTAAAACACTGGCTCAATTTACCCCACAGCATTTGGCTCACTTTGCCCCATAGCTGCCATTTTGGATAAAACTAGCTAGCTTTCCAATTCAGGCTAATATTTAGCTAAATGATTTGCATGGTTTTATACATTTCTAAATAAACAATATGGATCATAAATAGTTTAGACCTGGACAAAGTTGCTTTGATGCAACAGCAATTACATCTATTATGCTAAAATTTTACTTTGACAAACAGTTTTTAAAATAAATGGGTGCCTTCCACTCCTCCCGTGTGCTTCTCATTTCCAGACTGGCAGAAATGATGGGTGGTTGCAAAATATATGGTCACATGACAATAAAAGTGTACAGTTGCCAAGATAAAGGGGGTGGGTCAACTTACCCACTGGCTCATCTTACCCCACTCCCCCCTATTTACATGTTCTATTTTGTTTTTATGTATTTACTAATGTGTTCTAATCTGTTTTAGTGTGTTGATGTGCAGTTTCTAATGTGTTTTATGTGGTTTCTGATGTGTTCCGACTGTGTTTACCATGTTACTATGCAGTTGATGGGGTGTTATTATGAGGTTGATAATGTGTTTTGATTGGTTTTAACCTGTTGCCCTGCAGTAACAGTAACAATTTTTGTATAGATTGATTCAAATGTTCAGCTGAAGCAAATATGAGGCATCAGCAGCTAAGTATCTCTGTTAGACCAGTCAAGTGGATATAATTTTTAAGTTGCAGTCTTTTTAAGAGATTATCTTTTTACAGCCAGCATGGAGAAGAACCATCATGGTGTACTGTTTAACTGTGAAGCATTGTTTTTAATCTCTATCTTGCTATCATTATTGCAGTTTAACAAGCGGTAAATAACAATTAATAAGTGTCTCTTCATTTTAAATGGACAACAATATATTTAATCATGTGTATCAACTTAGCAAATATGTTTTATTGGGCTTTATAAAAGTGAAATAAACATTTAATGATCTATAAGCATTTCACTGATATCCACACTAATTATATAAAATTATACTGTCAGGACATCATAGGTACACAAATGAACTCGATCAATGCATTTCCATTCAAAGGGTGGAAACTGATAGAAAAAAAATTCCAGAGCATCATAAATTTATGAATCTTTGTGCACACAAGACATAGACATAATGGGCCATACCAGACACATATCAAAATTATCACAGATCACAATTATACGAGACGCTGCGTCAAGCGCTGCGGGAACGCCTCTGCGTGATTGCGTCATAAAGCACTCGTGAAATCAGTCCAATGGCGTGACGGGATGCCAAAGGCGGGTGATGTCATTGACCAGGAAACTATAAAGCACCCCTGAACCAATGTCAACTTCTGATAGGTCGAACAAGTCGGTCACAGGCATGCCAGGAGTATGGCACAGCGACGCAGCATCTCGTTCCCTCTCAGGGAACCATGGTTACATACGTAACCTGAGACGTTCCCTTTCAAGGGAACTCGCGCTGCGTCAAGCGCTGCGGGAACCCAATACCCACGCCGCCATAATCCCAAGTGCCTGTATGTGTGAAATCGAGACCCTGGAGTAGAGGCCACATCCAGGTTATAAAATCTCACGAAGGTGTGCGGTTAGGACCAGCCTGCCACATCACATACCTCCTGAAGAGAAACTCCTGACAACAGAGCTGTAGAAGCAGCCATACATAGAGTGGGCTCGGTCCCTTAGCGGTGAGGGCTGAGCATCTAGTGCCCTCACTGGGCAGAGCAGATTTAATTTCTCCTGGTCTGGGTTTTGAAACGGAGGCGGAGAAAAGGCCTGCAGCATTATGGGGCCCGCCACATTAGTGGGGACCTTAGGCACATATCCCTCTTTGGGAAACAGAAATGCTTTCACCATACCAGGTGCAAACTCAAGACATGAGGGAGAAACCGACAGTGCTTGTAGATCACCGACTCTCTTGAGAGACGAGATGGCCAAGAGAAACAACGTTTTTAAAGTGAGAAACTTCTCTGGCACCTCTTCAATAGGTTCAAAAGTAGTCAATGTTAGGCCTTCTAGCACCACAGCCAGATCCCAGGTCGGCACTCTCAAGCGTGCCGCAGGCCTAAGCCTCAGATTACCACGGAGGAAGCGAGTAACCCACAGGTGTCTACCCACTGATACACCTTCTATCGGAATGTGGTAAGCAGCAATGGCCGCCACATATACCTTCAAGGTAGAAGGGGATAACCCCGAAGAGAATTTATCTTGAAGAAACTCTAGTACTGAACCAACTGGGCAGTCGAGTGGATTTAACGTATGGCTCGTGCATCATTAGAAAACTCTCCATTTAAGGGCATAAAGCCTCATTGTAGAAGGAGCTCTGGAGTGCAGCATGGTCTCAACTACCTCAGTAGAGAGACCTGAACCTATGAGCCGGGCCCCCTCAGAAGCCAGGCCCACAGTTTCCACAGCTCCGGGCGTGGGTGCAGAATTGACCCCATCGCCTGGGAGAGAAGGTCCCTCCTGACTGGAATTTCCCATGGAGGGCCCTCGAGAAGAGACACAATGTCCGACAGCCATACTCGGCCCGGCCAGAACGCATGGGGAGATAATGCTAGGCCAAATGGAAGAACCTGATACTGGTATGCTTCGCCCCCGAAAGCAAACCTGAGGAACCTCCTGTGTTGAGGAAGGATGGAGGAGACATGGAAGTATGCGTCCTTTAAATCTATTGTGACACACCAGTCCTCGGACCTGATCTGGCACACGATCTGTTTCAGTGTGAGCATCTTGAACTTTAGTTTCTTTACAGCGCGATTTAACTGATGCAGATCTAGAATGGGGCGCAACCCTTCATCCTTCTTCGAAACTATAAAGTACCGGCTGTAAAACCCTGACTCTCTGCTGTGGGGAGGGACCCTCTCTATAGCCTCTTTTCACAAAAGAGTCTGTACCTCTTGTTCCATAACCAGAGCCTGCTCGGGGCTGACCACTGTGGATACCACCCCGTTGAACTTGGGCGGGCGTGACCCGAACTGAATTCTGTACCCGTTTTCTACTGTCTGCAGTACCCAATCGGAGATATTTGGCAGATGTTTCCACGCTGCCAGAAAATCTACTAAGGGAACCAGCCACTCGAGGCTGACCTCTCGTGTTTGTTGAGCGGTCAGCTCGGTGCCCTGAAACGGCGCACCGGCAGGGAGCAACCGAACTGACCCTTTTTGAGCCCTCCTCGGAGGGTGCGAGCTTCCCTGTGCCGTTACGTTTCCGGGCAGACATGGAGATGTGTGCTCGCTGAGGACCGCTGCACCCTGAAGCACACGAGGTGGCAGGGTTGGCAGAACGGCCCCCTGATGGCACCGAGAGGAGATGGGCACCATGTAATGAGGTGGACACCGACTCCCCTTGGAGGGGACTGCCATCAGAACCCTGACGCCACTTTGCCGAAGCCTTCCTGGAGATAATCACAGTCCTCAGATCTTTTTTACCCCGGGAAGACTTCGGCTGAGAGCGCTGCCCCGACTCCCAGTCTCTCTGTGGAGGAGCTCGGGCAGCAACGCTCTCCTTCTGTTGTGCTCTGTACGAGGAGGACGTACTCGGCTGGGGCTGCTCCCGCCCAGCATCCACAGGGACATGAGACTTGCGAGGAAGGAATTTCTGAAATGCTGCTGACTGTTTTTTAGCTTCCTGAAACCTCTCGACAATTCTGACTTTATAACTCGCAATTTGGACTTCTTTTCTCAGAATTGTGAGATATAAACTCGCAATTGCGAGTTATAAAGTCCAATTCTGAGGGGAAAAAATACTTTTTTCTCAGAATTGTGAGTTTATCTCACAATTCTGACTTTATATCTCGCAATTGCATGATATAAACTCGCAATTGTGAGAAAAAAAGTCTGAATTGCGAAATTTAACCTACTCAAAATTGGGCCTTTATATTCACGCAAAAAAGTCAGAATTGTGAGATAAAAAGTCACATTCTTTTATCTTGGTTTATCTTACTTGTTTTATTTCTATAATATGATAAAGGGCATGGTGGTATAGTGGACCTGGGTCATGGGTGTAGACCAGAGGTACTGTGGCGATAAGGCAGACAGGCTGTGGCTCTGACATTGTGGCTCATTGTGGTCATTAAAATAAACACATCATAAGAGTCATTTGCTTGTGAATCGAAAGCTCTATATGTTATTGAATCAGTTTAAAGAACCAACTGATAGGAGTCATTTGCTTGTCGTTCACTATACTGAGCTTAAGTTATTGCGCTTAACTGAGTTCATTAATTGAAGGATTCATCAGACTATTTTAAACTGGTAACTTCTAAGTTTGAGGTTTTTTTCTTTTAAACAATTCACTAAAAATAACTACTAGATTGAGTCATTTGCTTGTAAATGAGACTACAGACTACTGTGAGACAATTTAAAGCCACGCTTTTGCCATTATTTTATAGTACACAGTCTTTAATATCTCTACATTGAATTTAGTCTCATTCACAACAAAGGTTAAATCGTGCCTTAATACCCCCAGTGAGCAAGCCAAAGGCGACATGCAGTGGCAAGGAAAAACACCTTACAAAATTGAATTTAGGGAGAAACCTTGGGAGGAACCAAGACTCAACAGGGGGGACCCATCCTCCTCTGGCCGGCACATATACAATTACTGCATATTTGATTTATAAGGGCTAGAAGATAATTAACAAGATATCTACACAATTTAAAAAGTGTACATACCTGTAGACATTGATTTTGATTTGATTTAGAATATTTATGGCTAGATGATAATTAAGAAAATAACATACCTGTACACTCTATAACTCTTATCCGTACTCTACAACTTTTACCTATTCTACAAGACTTAGCTGTACACAGGGTTTTCATCGCATTCCCCTCTGTCCACCTTCAAACCCACCCGCCCCCCAGCCCCTAGAATCACCACCATCTTTTGCACCCCTAGCGAATGATCCTAAATGTACCTGTACTGTGGCCATGGCATTGAGATGGTCCTTTGGTAAGCCGTGGCACTAAGGGAGGCCTTGGCTGTGGGCGCTGCACTAAGGACTGCCTTCCAAAAGGGAGTTTTCACAGCAATGCCATTAAAGGCACAATATGTAAGATTTTTGTAATAAAATATCCAAAAACTGCTTACAAAGAGTGATATATTTCATGCAGGTACATTATCCCAAAAGTTCCCAAGGATTTGTAAATCCAGAGAAATTCCAATTTTAAATAATGGCTCGTCCTTTGTCATTGTCGCCTATCAATGACGTAATATCTGTGCTATCCTCAGTTTCCACTTGTAGAAACCATGACAATACACGTGGACAAATGCGGAAGTGGTGGTTATATAGCATCTATTAAGCCGCTGTTGTGTCGTCATCATGGATCACGATTATACATTGGCAAGTACAGAAAATCCAAAAAAACTTAAATGTAGATCAACTGTCGGACAAACAAGGATCATCGGCGTGGCTTTTTTGAGATGGAGAGAGCTTTGAGACAAACTTGGACTTGGACAGCCTTCAGCGCGCGATCACTTCCGGTAAGTGAGGTCAATGTATACGATATGGTGTAAAGATACGTGCGAGAGATCACTTCCGGCGCTTGCGTAAACTACGCCATATGATCGCGTGATCGTGCTCTGAAGGCTGTTGGACATAGTGGTGTATTAGAGGTAAAAAATTACTGTTCGGTTTCTCGCACAAACCGATCGTTTCGTGTCTTACGACATCAATGTGTAGTCACGGGCCGCAGGGTTTATTATGGATTTGTCTGTGCACGTTTTTTAAATGTTTTTTTTACTCTCATAGATTTTACTAACATTCACATGCATTATACAACTGACAGAGCTGTAAAATTTTTAACCATAGACTGTAAGTCACCTTTATTTATATAGCACTTTTTTACAATACATTATACAATATATACAGCATTACAGGTCAGAAGTCATATTGGATTGGAACATTCAGAATATTTATCCAGTTCCATCGGGTTTGTTGAGGATCAGTGCCACTGGCTGTCGTATCGATGAGGCCTTCACAGGGGAGAGTCTAGTTCACACAATCTCTGTTGACACTTCAGGGATGCGTTGTGGTAGTGTCTAGGGGCAGGTCCACCATCTGATCTGGCTACAGTAAACCTCAGGTTAAACAGAGAGACTAATATTAGCGTAGAAATATAGAGCTGAGTATCATCAGCAAAAAAGTGAAAACTAACGCCATGCTTCCTAAAGATATCTCCCAAGGGTAGCACAGGGTGAAAAGCAACAGTCCTAGTACTGAGCCTTGAGGTACTCCATACTGAACTTGTGATTGGTATGACATTTCTTCATTTACTACTACAAACTGATAACGGTCAGATAAGTATGATATAAACCATGCATGCTAATGCAATTCTACTAATAATTTTCGAGTCTATTCAAAAGAATGTTGTGGTCGATGGTATCAAATGCAGCACTAAGACCCAGTAACACTAATAGAGAAATACAACCACAATCAGATGATAACAGCATATCATTTGTAACTCTAATGAGAGCAGTCTCAGTACTAGGGTCGAAATCCTGACTGGAAATCCTCGCAGATACAATTTCTTTCTAAAAAGGAACATAGTTAAGAGGATACTGCCTTCTAGTATTTTTGACAGAAAGGGTAGATTTGAGATGGGCCTGTAATTCTCTAGGATCAAGTTGCATTTTTAAAATAAGAGGTTTATTAATAGCCAGCTTAAAAGTTTTGGGTACATATCCTAATGACAAAGATGAATTAATGATTTTAAGAAGAGGATCTATGACCTGGAAGCATCTCCTTCAGTAGTCGGTCTAAGGCCTACATGTTGATTTAGATGATTTAGACAATTCTTCCTCTCCTATAGCAGTGAATGAATGGAATTATTCCTCAGGAACACTTCAATGCACTGTCTGATGTGATACTGTAGTAGACGGTTGCATAGTTATAGTTTTCTCCCTAATATTATCAATCTTGCAAGTAAAGAAGTTCATACAGTTCTGACATCTTTTTTTTTCAGAAATTTGAGCTACAGTAGCTTTTCTGTGTGATCAGAAAAATATTTGCTCCCCACAATGCCCACATGCATCAGTGAACCTTGGGCACCGGTTCACTGGTTGTCCTTAATTGCTTAATTACTTTTGGCACAGGTAGGCTACTAACCACTGCATACCAAGGTCCGGGTCCAGGTCCGGGAACACCCTCCAAAACTTGCCGTTTTTGAGATGCTCTGACCTCATAATGCATAACATTGCATTATCTTCTTTCTCCAGCAGGTGGAGCCAAGCATTGAACTGAACAAGCCACTGTGATGCCGAGGTTGATTCTCCACATCGAGTCTGAGAGACACTGGGCGGGTCTACAAACGGACGCTGAGGATGCTTTGAGCATCCATTATCAACAATCTTGACTTTATTCAAAATATAACAGCAGCACATCGTTTTATTTAATAAGTATCGCTTTAGTTGGCTTTCACAGGAATTTCTCCGAGGGTGGCAAAGGGACAGTGGAAATCTCTTTGTCTAAAAAAAACCTGATCGATTGCCAATGTACATCAACAAACCGGCTAATTTTGTCAAATTTTTCCTCAAAGATCAAGTCATTCTTACAGCTTCGTCTTGTTGTTTAATGGTTTTTAAACAAGCTCGAATGGCCTTTTCTAACGGTGGATTCATAAAGGATATCTTAAAGGCTTTGTAACGTCTCTGACGTCATTTGCGTTTATTATTTTTTCTGACATCAGCTGGATACTGTAAACAGTCGCTGTCAATGAATTAAACTGCATTAAATGATTTGCTAGGTAATGAGTTAACCTCGACGTACGTGATAATTTCTTTGTCACAGCTAAAAGACAAAGAAACATCAGAACTGTTAACAACAGAAAAACAGCTGGTAGATGTTTTTGTCCCTCGTCGTTTACATCAGCAAGATTTGCCGTTATTTCTCCATGTTTAGCTCCGACAGACTCACGGTTCCTGAATATGTCAGTAGTCGGCTACACAACCGGAGGACAAGCTCCGACCCCAGGGCTGTGTCTCCAGGGATCAGCGCCGACGTTCAGACCGCGTTGGACGTCTCTCTCCCTGCGTTGCGCTCCGCAATCAAAACGCTGAAGTCTTCCAAAGACACTGGAGACATGGAAGAGACTCGCCGAGCCATTGCTGAGACTTTCCAGCTGGTTGAGGAGGCCTGGGTCCTGCCCACAGTGGGCCGACAGGTAGCAGAGGAGATCTGCAACAGGATCCGGCTGGATGGGGGTATGGAGCTGCTCTTACAGCTGCTGCAGACACCTGCTGTAGAAATCACCTACGAGTCTGCCAAGCTGCTTGAGCAGATATTGGTCTCAGAAAACAGGTAAGGAACATGTTGTTCAAATGGGCCCTGAAAAGAATTTGGACATCAAGTCACAGTTAAACACAGGCATCTAACAAAGAACGTTAGTTTTTAGTTCCCACTACCCAGAACGTTCTTTTTTTAAGGATTGTTTTTAATTAGCCAGGAAAGTTTTCTTAACGGAAATAGAACGATAGTTTTTGGTTTGTAGAATGTTATTATAACGTTACTTTAACGTTGCTTTAACATTATTCTAGCATTATGCTATTGTTCCCCAATGTTATTTTAACGTTGCTTTAACATTATTCTAGCATTATGCTATTGTTCCCCTAATGTTATTTTAACGTTGCTTTAACATTATTCTAGCATTATGCTATTGTTCCCCTAATGTTATTTTAACGTTGCTTTAACATTATTCTAGCATTATGCTATTGTTCCCCTAATGTTATTTTAACGTTGCTTTAACGTTATTCTAACATTCCCCGCCCTAACATTAGAATAACATTCCCAGAACATTCCCCTAACCTCTTTACTCCAATATCATTACCCCGCTGTACATCAGCAATCATCCAGCACACCAGTGACCCAGTATAGTAAAAGTGGTATCAAAGATGGATGTATGGACGCCTATAATTAATACTATAAAAAACATATCTTGTTTTTATTTATTGTTTAATTAATAAAAATAACCCAAGCACATCAACCATCATATGAGATCACATTTGTTCATTAATATGTAAGATTTACTATAGGCTGTTTCACGGGGTACCCAGATTTTACATTTCTTCAGCACCAAATAACAATGACTTAAACACAAATTCCACAACTCCACAACAGTGTTTTCACAACTTTCAAAAAGAGTACAAAATAGAGTGAGATTGATAATGGCAGTAAGAAGAAAGAAAGATGCCAATTTTACCGTCACTCCTACAGCCACTGTATTAGAAACACCCTCACAGCAGCATTAACTATTTTTTGTCATTTGATGCAAAGGTAATACAATACAAATTATTTTGTTAAATGTACATACATAAAAAACAAAACAAAAAAAAACATATATATAAATATATATATATATATAAATATATATATATATATATATATATATATATATATATATAAAAAACGTTGCAGGATTCACGATGCTGACTACTATTAAAATGTGTCATATTAACTAATAGAGAACATTCTGTATAAATTATTTTTAGGTTATTTAAAAATAACTACCCTGCAACATTCTGGGAATATTATTTTACGGTTGTTCACAGCAGACAGTCCATATATGGGAAGCTGGAATTAGGTCTGTCATAATTAAACAGTCCTGCATAAATTTGGTGTTACATTTTTAAATTTACCTAACTCAAAATTTTAGTTTACAAAATGTCCGCGTCACCGTTGTCAACTGTGCATGTTTTTGTGACAAAAATATAACAATAACTACATTTTTAGATGCAATAATATCAATAATTAATAGTATCAATAATTATTATTGATTTCTGTCCTATAAAAGTAAAGCTTTTCATTTCTGGATGGAGCTGAGATGTTCAAACTGCTTGGAAAACAGATGCCAAGCTTACGTTGCTTTTGTCTGTTACATCATAGTTACACCAAAGCTGCAGGTTTCTAAACCTGGCAGAAGTTCTGGAACACCTAGCATTGCTTACAGCACCTTTAAATGGGGTTTAAACTGTTATTACTTCTGTTTGCATTTTTCTGATCTTAAGGCCACTTCATACATACACTAAAAAGTAAAATGTAAATTCAAAAACGTCTTGTGTCATTTATTTGTAGGTGCCACTTGGCTATTATGTAATGATTAAATCTAATATTAGTATAGTATACACAGAAGGCTTTTGCATCAGAATTCTTTTAAATGCTCGTTTTTGTACTTCTCTGCAGGGATTATGTGGCACGTATGGGCCTTGGGGTCATACTGAACCTGACCCGTGAGCAGGAGGATGCCCAGCTGGCACGAAGTGTGTCGGGCATCCTTGAGCACATGTTTAAACACACAGAGGAGACATCTGCGCAGCTCATCACTAACGGAGCACTGGACACCCTCCTGTACTGGTGCCGTGGAACAGACCCAACTGTACTGCGGCACTGTGCCGTGGCCCTGGCAAACTGCGCCATGTATGGCGGGCACCGCTGCCAGCGTCTGATGATCGAAAAACAGGCGGCCGAATGGCTGTTCCCTCTGGCGTTCTCCAAAGAGGATGAGCTGATCCGGTTCCATGCCTGTCTGGCTGTGGCTGTGCTGGCGGCTAACAGGGAGATAGAGAAAGAAGTGGTAAAGTCTGGTACTCTGGAGCTGGTGGAGCCCTTCATTGCCTCGTTAGACCCTGATGAGTTTGCACGCAACCTTTTGGACAGCGCAGACAGCATGCAGGGCCGCACGGCTGCAGACCTGCAGCACTTGCTGCCCCTGCTGGATGGCACACGTCTAGAGGGGAAATGCATCGCCGCATTCTACCTGTGCGTGGAGACTAGTATCAAGTCCCGTCAGCGTAATACCAAGGTCAGACAGGAACTATATTCGCTTCTCTAGGCCTTCCCCAAGTAACAAAACTAACGTTCCCATTAAGTTAATTTATTTCTGAATGTTCTCAGAGCGTTCAAAACATCCAGCTTTTTAAATGTTTCAAAAAAAATCTTGGTAATGTGAATGTTAGAGAAAACATTAAGGAACTGTGTTACTGTGGGAACTTTTGAATGTTCTCTAAACCATCTGAAAAAGTAGTAAAAAGAAAACGTTTAAATAACATTAGACTAATGTCCAACTAAAATATATATTTAAAAAATGTTCCATGAATAAAGTATAAATTACATTTTGTGCTAATAATGTTATTAAAGACCAGATAATTTTGAGCAAACTTTTTTATTAATGTTACTTGGAGGAACATTTGTTCATAACTTTGTCAGAATGTTCTGAGAACATTCCCTGTTATCTGGCACGTGTGAGACCATGTGTCTTAGTATATAATATAATATAAATTAATACATCTCTCTCTCCCCTCTCTCTCTCTTTTTATTTAATTAATGCAGATATATAGTACTAAGACATGAGTATAAGTAATATATCAAATAAAATATTCATAGATTTAATTGTAAAATCCTGGATCTTTCTACCCGGATATTTCAGGAGAGTGGAGCTGTTCAGGGTCTGATAATAATTTTTTAATAAAATGTATTATATAATATAATAGCCTAACATATAATAATAATAACTAAGACACAAGTATACATAATATATCAAATAAAATATTCATACATTTAATGAATATTAAGTATTGTCTTTCTATTCAGATATTTCAGGAGATTGGGGCTGTTCAGAGTCTAAAGAGGATCGTCATGTACTCTAGTAATGCCACCGTCTGCTCATTGGCTAAGCGTGCCTTAACAATGATGAGCGAGGACGTCCCGAGGCGTATCCTGTCATCTGTACCCAACTGGAAGAGCGGAGAGGTGCAGACCTGGCTGCAGCAGATTGGCTTCAGTGCATTCAGTGAACGGTTTCAGGTTTGTACACAGCTTCCATTTCCTGTTTAACTGACCAAGATAAAGGTGAAGGATATGATGATATCGTGCCGATGTTTGCTGTGGACTTAATCACAGTTTTCTGCACCATATCTCTCAGGAACTGCAGGTGGATGGAGATCTGCTGCTCAATATTACAGAACAGGATCTGATCCAGGATCTGGGCATGACATCTGGACTCACTCGGAAGAGGCTAGTGCTGCTTCATTCTTGGAAATTCTTAAGTATTAATTTATAGAAATGTTATGTATACACAAATCATAATTTCAACCCTAAATAAAGTGGGGTCCAAGAGTCTGAGATTTGAAAACATTTGTTGAAAATTGGGGGCTTAAAAATGTAAACCTGGAAATAAACCTGGATGTTTTAGGATTTTGAGAAAATTTAAATAAAATAAATCTAAAACAAACGTTTAAAACAAAAATTAACA
Organism: Rhinogobio ventralis; assembly: GCA_039654625.1. Lineage (NCBI taxonomy): Eukaryota > Metazoa > Chordata > Actinopteri > Cypriniformes > Gobionidae > Rhinogobio > Rhinogobio ventralis. The sequence goes on from CM077199.1 coordinate 19,955,191, forward strand.
TTTTTAATTCTTATACACTGCCCGGCCAAAAAAAAGTTGCTGTTTGGATTTAAATTGGCAAATGCTTAAGAATCAATGATTGCAGTGATTTTTATGTTTCTAGCATCTCTTGATGGAAATAACATCACATCATTTATTTTCATCAAGAGGTGCATTCATTTTTGGTCAAGATCATGTATTGACAATGCAAGAGTCAAGCACTCTGTAAAGTCTACTCCAGCACATCCCACAAGACTTTCAATGAATTTAAGGTCTGGACTCAGAGGTGCCAATTCATGTGTGAAAATGATTCTTCATGCTCCCTCCTAACTCTTTCACAGTTTGAGCCTGATGAATCTTAACATTGTCATCCTGGAATATGGCCATGATGTGTCTTCCTACATGATTATTTAAGAAATGAAAAGCTGCACACTCCATCAATTAGAGTTGGAAGAACTGTTGCCAAACATATAACACAAAAATCACTGCAATAATGATCCAATCATAGACTCTTAAGCATTTGCCTATTTAAATCCAAACATCGACTGTTTTTGGCCAGGCAGTTTGTTCACCAAGGCTACATATATTTGATCAAAAATACAGTAAAACAGTAATATTGTGAAATATTATTACAATATCTAAACAACTATTTTCTATGTGAATATTTTCCAAATGTAATTAATTCCTGTGATAGTAAAGCTGGATTTTCAGTACTCATTACTCCAGCCTCAGTGTAAATTTAAATGAAAAAAAGAGGCAAAATAGAAGCATTTTATCATAACCTGTAGCAATTCTCTGATAACCTCTGTACAGGTTTCTTAGAGATCTGCGTGTACTGAAGACTTACGCCAACTACTCCACATGTGACCCCAATAACCTGGCAGACTGGCTGGCCGATGTAGACCCACGATTCCGTCAGTACACCTACGGCTTAATTCAGTCAGGAGTTGATCGGAACAATATTGCCCACATTACAGACCAACAGTTGCTATCTGACTGCCATGTAGAGAATGGCATCCATCGTGCCAAGATCCTTTCTACCGCCCGCCGCCCTGCTAAACCCTGCTTAACTGATTCCCAGCCGACGGGCCCTGATGTGTTCATCAGCTACCGTCGCACTACGGGTTCACAGCTTGCCAGGTCAGATTACAAATGAGATGGCTCTTATCCATCTTATCTTCCGTTCAGTTACCAAACTTACATTGTAATAATCGATTCTATTTTAATGATTGGATATTTAATTGTGCATGCACATTTATCCTATTTTTTTACATTTTGAATACTTTGCCATCACATAATTCTTAATTTAGACAAAGTAGTATAGAATTTTAACATTGACCATTTATTGTTTAAAATAAACCCCACTTCTCCTGTTCTTTTCTTTCTCTGCAGCCTACTGAAGGTGCATCTACAGTTACGTGGTTTCAGCGTCTTCATCGATGTGGAGAAACTGGAAGCCGGCAGGTTCGAGGAGAAGCTGATCACAAGCGTGCAGCGAGCACGAAACTTCATCTTGGTGCTGTCAGCCAATGCGTTGGACAAATGCATGGCCGACGTGGCAATGAAAGACTGGGTTCATAAGGTTAGGAGAAATCCATCTTTGATTAAGCTTTACTTTTATAAATAAAGTAATTTTTACTCTGATCAAAGTTCAGTTAGTTGTACAAATGCTGCATTTCAACTGGAAAACTCACTCCTGAAGGCTTCAGTCATTACAGTCTTTTTAAATTATCCCATAATTTACTCACCCTCAAGCCATCCTAGGTGTATATGACATTCTTCTTTCAGACGAATACATTCAGAGTTATATTAAAAATATCCTGGCTAATCCAAGCATTATAATGGCAGTGAATGGCAGGCCAAAATTTGAAGCTCAAAAAAAAAAAGTGCATCCATCCATCCAAAGTAAAATATCTAGCTTCATGTCAGGTCTGGATTCAAACCCAGACTGTGTTGCTGGAAACCCAAGGTTCTAACCACTGCTCTATTGGGGCAATGTGGACCCAATTGGCAGATACAAATCACAAGAGGCAGGTTTAGAAGGGAAAAAGAATAAAGTCTTTACTTAGTATTCTTGAGCAAACACAAAGGATCCAGCATCAGAGCTAGGTAGAGCAAGATACAAATCCACACTGGATGATGCAGGCAAAAGAGTCCAAAAACATAAAACAAAGATTACCAGAGAAGCTGGTCAAAAAGGTCTGCGCAGTCTTTCAGGGTAGCCCAAACGGGTAAACACAAAAGCACAGGCTAAGCAAGAGAACTTCAAGACTGAGCAAAGGTACAAGCAAATGCAAGTCTTTAAATATACACCTGTTAACGCTCTAACAAGCTAGGCACAGGTGATTTCATTGAACCAATAACGAGCAGTGAATTAGGAAGATGTTGAAGGTCTTGTGCTCTCAGTTTCCCTCTGCTGGACAGACCGTGGTGTGACAGCTTTCGCCAGACTGCCTGCTGTATTCATCTTACGAAGAAAGTGTAACTCCTCTCGCAGTTCAAAACACTTACTCTACGTCTGACGTTTTTTTACGGAAGGTGGTTTGGCGAAGCTAGATGTTTTACTTTATAAAGTTTTAAATATGGATATTTTTCTTACCCATCGATTCGCTTCAGAAGTGCTTTATTAACCCCCTGGTGCCGTATGGATTACTTTTATAATGGATGGATGCAATTTTTTTGGGCTTCAAATTTTGGGCTGCCATTCACTGCCATTATAATGCTTGGAAGAGCCAGGACATTTTTTTACTATAACTCTGATTTTATATTGTCTGAAAGAAGAATGTCATATACACCTAGGATGGCTTGACGGTGAGTCAATCATGGGGTAATTTTATTTAAATTAAATTTTTGGTTGAACTATCCCTGTTATATTGTCAGTCTGCCACGTGAAGCTAAACGTTTTGATCTGTCATCTGCAGGAGATCGTCACTGCTCTGAATGGGAAGAAGAACATCGTTCCTGTCACTGATAACTTTGCGTGGCCTGATCCAGCCTCTCTGCCGGAAGACATGAGGACCATTCTCAAATTTAATGGCATTAAGTAAATCAACACTCTGTCTGACTAAACATATTGGTGCAGTTACATATAATATGTAATGCTGTAGTTTGTGCCTGCTCAGTAACTTTTGACTGCTCAGTTAAAATTATACAAACTATTTTATCTTACCACTAATAGTTATCCTAAATAGCAGTAAAAGTTCTTAGGTAAGAGTTGTCTCTTAAAATCTATTCACAAAGCTGCTGAGACCAACTTTTACTAAGGAATAGAGAGAAGTCTTAAGCTAAGAGTAAGGGCGGGGTTGACCTCGTTGCTATGGATGATGTCAACACGCTTTAACTATGCACAGTGATTGGCTGATAGGGGAGGGGTCTCTGTCAGTGATTTAATCAGAAATATTGTAGAACGTGGTATCATGTTGCCATATTCAAATAAAGGTTTTAAAATAAGAATGTTGCCATATTCAAATAAAGATTTTAAAATGTAGGCTGTGTCACTAATTAAACAAGTATATGTTTAGCTATTTTCAGCCTCTTCCATGTCTACATCTCAAGAGAGAGTGACAAATTATGTTTTATAAGCAAAGTTTGGGAGGAGCACTACCTAATCAGCTCGAGAGGAGGCATATATACAGTATACACAGCCGATTCACCTAGTTACCTCGAAAGTTTTCTGCATCCCTCCTCCACCCCGACTCCTCACTCTCGGCCCAACTGGGGATATGGGGGAGTACTCTGGGTTTGGGCTAAATTCCGAGCTCGGAGCCCTCGATTCACGCAGACAGCATGGCATATAGGCTTATTTTACTATTTGCGACTTGTAATCAGACATTATTTTCTTTTTTATTTATTTGTTTATTTTTAAAGATTTATTTTGGGTGTTTTTGCCTTTTAATTATGATAGGACAGTGAGTAGACAGGAGGTGAAGTGGAAGAGAGAAAGGAGGACGGGATTGGGAAAGGTCCATGAAAGTAACTCGAACTCGGCTCACCCAAGCTGCCCACAAATCTATCGGCACCGACGATAGGACATTATTTTCAACTTGACCGCAATGTTATATTCTCCATCATTCAATGCATATAGCCTTTATATGTCATCGCATTGCCATGAACCAACAGCCATTAAGATTGTTTGTGATTTGGTTTTAGTGACTTTCAGAGCAACAATTTAGGAGTCCTAAAATTAGGACCATTATTTTTAAGAGTTTCTCCTAAATCAGCAAATTAGGAGCTACTTTTAGCCCTAAGATGTTTTGTGAATACAGTCCCTAAACGATATTCAATAAAAGCTTTTATTGTAGAGATTTGCACTAATTTAACTGGAAAAATAATTGATGTAAATCTTTTCTCTCAATGTCACAGGTGGTCCCATGAGTATCAGGAAGCCACTATCAGCAAAATTCTGCGCTTTCTCCAGGGATGCCCCAGCCAAGAGCAACCAGATGCTGCAAAAACAGACAAAAAAGAGCCAGAAACAAAATAATGTTGCATTCCCAATAATGGCTGTCAAATAACCAGAACACGCCTGCTTACCCCTCGGAGGCCAGTGTTTCCTTTGGTTATATGCATGTAGCTGGTCTAGATAGATTACTGTTGAATTTTCCTAGAGAAAAAATAAATGTAACTTACCCAGGGACACGATAGAACTTCAAAGGTGTCGCATTAGGGACTTTTTGGCAAAATTTTACAGGCAAAAAAGGTTTTTCACCTGTCAATAGTGTAGATATACACTATATTGCCAAAAGTATTGGGACACCCCTCCAAATCATTGAATTCAGGTGTTGCACTCACTTCCATGGCCAAAGGTGTATAAAATGCAGACTGCTTCTATAAATATTTGTGAAAGAATGGGTTGCTCTCAGGAGCTCAGTGAATTCAAGCGTGGTACTGTGATAGATTTGCCACCTGTGCAATAAGTCCATTCGTGAAATTTCCTCACTACTAAATATTCTACGGTCAACTGTTAGTGGTATTATAACAAAGTGGAAGCCATTGGGAACAACAGCAACTCAGCCATGAAGTGGTAGGCCACGTAAAATCACAGAGCGGGGTCAGCGCATGCTGAGGCGCATAGTGCGCAGAAGTCGCCAACAGAGACTTTCTGCAGAGTCAATAACTTTCTTCGTGTGGCCTTCAGATTAGCTCAAGAACAGTGCGTAGAGAGCTTCATGGAATGGGTTTCCATGGCCGAGCAGCTGCATCCAAGCCTTACATCACCAAGTGCAATGCAAAGTGTCAGATGCAGTGGTGTAAAGTTGCCACCACTGGACTCTAGAGCAGTGGAGACGTGTTCTCTGGAGTGACGATTGACGCTTCTCTGTCTGGCAATCCGATGGATGAGTCTGGGTTTGCCAGTTGCCAGGAGAACGGTACTTGCCTGACTGCATTGTGCAAGTGTAAAGTTTGATGGAGGGGGGATTATGGTGTGGGGTTGTTTTTCAGGGGTTGGGCTTGGCCCCTTAGTTCCAGTGAAAGGTATGCTTCAGCATACCAAGACATTTTGGACAATTTCTTTCTCCCAACTTTTGGGGATGGCCACTTCCTGTTCCAAAATGACTGCGCACCAGTGCACAAAGCAAGGTCCATAAAGACATGGATGAGCGTGTTTGGTGTGGAGGAACTTGATTGGCATGCACAGAGTCCTGACCTCAACTCGACAAAACACCTTTGGGATGAATTAGAGTGGAGACTGCGAGCCATGCCTTCTCGTCCAACATCAGTTCCTGACCTCACAAATGCGCTTCTAGAAGAATGGTCAAAAATTCCCATAAACACACTCCTAAACCTTGTGGAAAGCCTTCCTAGAAGAGTTGTAGCTGTTATAGCTGCAAAGGGTGAGCCAACTCTACATTAAACCCTACAGATTAAGAATGGGATGTCATTAAAGTTCATGTGCATGTAAAGGCAGGCGTCCCAAAACTTTTGGCAATATAGTGCATGATGCACAGCTCACACATGAGTCACTTTCAAACAAAGCAGTTTTCTGTTGGTCAATGTGGCGAAACTTGAAACCCGTTATCAGATCTGCATAGGGAAATCTTTCGCCCTCACACAAAATTTGCGATTGAATCGATTTCTATTGTAATGACTGGAATTCCCTGAACAACAATAAATCTGACCGCACCTTAAGGATTATTATAAGTTATTTACAGCTTTATTCCTGTAGACAGCATTTTTGGCTCTAAATAACATTACTATACTGCAATTGAGGAATATTCAATCAAACTAGCTATGTACTGACTATGTTCCCAGAATTGTGTGGGACATTTCTGTAACTCAGGAAATTAAATTGATTTCTGCTCATCAATCGTATTTATGACATCAGCATAAAGTATAGTCAGTCTCTGTTTATATTATAGATAATTCTAAATTATAGCATTATCAGTTGAACTAACTTTAATTTCTCATTTTTCTGAATTTAGTTTGCAGTAGGTTACTAAGGCTCAAAAATACTGTAGTTCCAAAAAATAGTTTCTGTTCATCATTCACAAAGCAAATATTTTTTTCACCTCTAAATCATAATGGTTGTTCATCACCTCATGCAGTATTAGAAAAAATCCTTTTAGACAGTTACATGACTTGAAATACTGCCGTAGAGGCTTTCTTAGGATTTGCAAGAATATTATGCAGCAGATTTGAGTCACTGATATATTTTCAAACACTGTGAAGATGCAACAGGTCAAGGAAAATGCTAATGAACATTTACTAACACCCCTTGACACCTCAAGCTTTATCCTGCTAAAACTCCCTATTGTTGCCTTATGATGTTTGTCAGTCTTTCATGTGTTATACAACGTGTAAAATCTGTACAGCGAAATAATGAAATTTTCTTTTTGAGAAATAAACAGCAATAAAACTTGTTTTGGAAAACATCCATTTATTCAGCATGTTCACATTTCTGTTTTACAAAACATTGCATGTTGCACTGTATTCAAATATTCCAGTACAAAACCACAGAGATAAACAATTTGACACTTTCAGACAAGCACAAAGCATTAGATGTAACTTTCACTTCCTGTTAGTATACTGCAAACCACACAGAAAAAAACATATTGTAAGAATCTCCTCCCACATCCACGTCATTTTCAGATGTCTAGAACACAACTAACATGGGGAAGCTTTTAAATGTTGTCAATTAATTAAAGTAATAGAGTGTTTAATGAATTGTCTTTCATAATAATAGAAACATTTTAAATTGACATTTATTATGTTCAGCTTTAAGAATACATTTCCCATAATGCTTAAGGGGAGGCAGTAAAGAAAAGAGAAGTGAGAGACATGACTGATTCAATGTGTGTAAATCTGCACAAAACTTCAGTTTTTATTTGAATTTTAATGCAAGTCGTCAGTGGTCATTATTGCTTGCTAAGAAGAAAAGATTAGATTAAAAAAGATTTAAAAAGTTAATGTTAACATGAGGAGGAACAATACAGTCATTTTCTCTGATACACTAGTGAGACACTAGTGGTTGAGCTAATGTTGCTGTGTCGGGCTGGCCAGGATGCTGAAACCATGTTTTGATAGCACCACAGAGTCACAAGTGTGTACACTTTTTTGGGGAAATCCACATACTTCTGGCTTACTCACAGTTGTCTCTACACACATCCACTTAAAAAAACATGTAATTTATTCCTGTGACGCAAAGCGCATCATTACTCCAGTCTTAAGTGTCACATGATCCTATAGAAATCCTTATAATGTTGATTTGGTTCTTAAGAAAAATATAATTTTTGTGGAAACAGTGATACATTTTTTCCAAGATTCATTGATGAATAGAACGTTCAAAAGAACAGCATTTATTTTCCATTTTAAATGTCTTTACTGTCTATTTTGATCAATTTAATGCATCTTTGCTGAATAATTTCTTAAAAAAAAAAAATCTTACTTTTGGTCAGGAATGTTGTTCCAGGCTCAACAAAAGATGTCTTGGCAAAATTACGGCGACTGCTATGCCCAGGTCATTCTGTGCGCTCTATTGGCAGTCATCTTTAGGATCCCACTTGTGCAGAAAATCATTGCTTATTCTTGGACACTCTGTCCTTTGCTGTTCTAGCAAAACTCTTACAGTCAATGTCAGGATATTCCAGAACCTTCTCTGTTTGTTCTGCTCTCTCTCTTCTCCTGGCAACCCAAACCCCTGTACACATCATAATAAAAATATGTTTAGACCTGACATACATAACATTTTGTGGTTATGATTCATTCACAAACTGAAAGTCTAAATGAGGTCTATTAAGGGTCTTACCCAATAATGCCAGCTGGAATGAGGAGGATGACAGCCCCAAAGAGGAAGGGGAATCCCTTCATGAAATGTAGGGTGGCAGGATACAGAGAGTTAAAAACCCCACTAGATACTAGTGAGCACAGACCTTCCACACATGCCACTGAAGCAAACAGAGCACCTAAAAAATTAAACATACAAAACACATTATTTCATTTAATTCAATGTTACTCATTTGTGACACAATGCTGTCCTTGTTTCACCTTGTTCCGAAGGGTCCACCAGCTTGGACAATTTAGATCTCAGGACTGGGGTAGAGGCCATAAAAAGGAAGCACAGGCCATATCCTGACAAAGACAGAGAGATAAGCAACTTCTGCAAGTTCATTTCCTTGATTCATATTTACCTACTTCAGCCACTGGAGGACAGCGTGAGGTTGCACCCGCACAGCATATATTTCGAAATGTCAAGAAAGAGTGTCTTGACCTTTATCCTGTAATGTAGGCCTAATCTTAACAGTAGAACATTAACATAATATATTATAGTCACTCTGGAAAAGTGTCAGTTAAATGCTTTTTAATTGAATACACTTACTGTTGCATCCAAATGTTTTCTGACATTTTGTTGAACCGTTTTGTACACAAGTAAACTTTCAAGATCCAGTAAATAATTTGCATTATAAATTATGCATTATAATCAATAAATAAATATTCATATAAACATATTTTATACTTTTTTAATATCCATAATATACATTTTAATAAAAATTGTATATGTATATTTTACATAAAATAGATTATTATACACACACTTATAACTGTACACAAGTTTAAGGTCAGTAAGATTTGTTTTAAGATTTGCATTCAATTGATCAAATGACTTTTTCTATTGTTACAGCACAACTGTTTTCAACATTGATAATAATAATAAAAAAAAATGTTGAGCACCAAATCAGTATATTAGAATGATTTCTGAAGGATCATGTGATGCTTCAGATAGCTGCTGAAAACACTGAACATTTATTAAAATAGATTTAAAATAACTAATATATTAAAATTATATTTCATATACTTAATACATTATAATTGATATATTCAAATACAAAACAGTTATTTTAAATTGTAATATTGCACAACATTACTGTTTTTTACTGTATTTTTGATCAAATAAGAGACTTCTTTCAAAAACATTAAAAAAATCTTAGACCCCAAACTTTTTAACAGTGGTGTAAAAAAAATCGTATATAGAAGATCTTACCAGTAAACATCAGAGCTGTAGTGTCAGTGACTGAAATCACAATCAAGCCAACAATGTTAGAGGCAAGGCCCACCACAGCCACCCAGGAGTCCTCCAGACAGCATTGCATGGTCCTGAGCCCAATCAGGCTGGTGAGGTAGGCCAGATTCTTGGCAGCAGAGCCATAGCCAATCAGCTCTGGACCCCAGCAGAGTGGAGCACTCAACTCATAGAGCACATAGAGGTCACTGCTGCCCAAATGTACAGACACCACCAAAAAGAAGCAGAGAGTGTAAAACCATAGTTTAGTTCTGCGTCCCTCCGGTGTATCAGATTTATAGAGGCGGCAGATGGCCCGGTGGTGCCTGATGGAGAGGAGTTTTGCCCCGGGATCAGGGGTGACAGTTTCAGGCACAAACAGGTATGTGTAGAAGGCCGCTGCAAGATTTGTAGCCAATACTAGCCAGAAAGGGTTGATGTATCTGGAGGGAAAAATTATGTTTTGTTTTTTTCTTTAATTTCAGAAATATTAAAATTTTATTTCAGGTATGAAAAATACCCTTGTGCCCGTCGCCACTGTCCTCCGATGATGCTCGCAAACATGCCAGCCAATCCCAGACAAGCCTCTAGTATCGCCACACGAAAGGTGCGAGACCCCCTGCCACTCGTGTCGGCCACATACGCAAAGCAACCGGCCAAAATGGCGTTGAAGTCCCCGGAGAGGCCGCTGCAGATCCTCCCAATAAGGAACCAGAACACAGGTAGCTTCAGGTACATTACAATCAAATACACGGCCGCCTGAACAGCCAGGCCAAGGGATGGTATGATCAGAACCAGACGCCGACCTGCACGGTCACTCCACGAGCCCAACAGGGTCACCATAATCAGGCCAACAAGAAAACCACCCAAATTGATGTACAGGTTCCAGTGTGCAGTCAGAGTCTCCACTTCCTAGATGAAGGAAATAAATCACATATAAAATGTTCTCTTTTGGAAAGATATAATGTAGCTTTTTAGTATGTGAAACACAACATTCTCCTTTTGTGGTAAGTTTGATAATGTAATAATAACTTCTGGTATATTTCTGGTAAAAAGAAATGGCTCAGGTGTCATTACACTGGTCCAAGTTTGTGATTTACTAAGAAAAATTACAACAACTCAATGTAGGTGTCATATGTTCAAGAAACGATATACACTGGTAAACTGTCCACTAAAAGAATCGGCTCATAAAAGTTATTAGTTCGGGAATAGTGGGTTCACTGGTCCTGCAATATGTTCTGGTCACACTGGTCTAATTTTGTGATTCACTAAAAAGAACCGACTCAAGTGTCATTCGTTCGGGACTCGAACTACACTGGTAGCGGTGCATATTTTCACTGAAGATTCACTGAAGAAAAAAGCAAGCAGCTCAAAAGTTTTTTAATCGGATTGCAGTAGATGCGCTGTACTGTATGTTTTTGATTTACTAAACAGAAACGGCTTAAAAGTGTCATTTGTTTGGAATGTGTGCTTCTCTGGTTGCGCAGATTGTTTTTGATTCACTTTAAGTACCGGAGGAAAACGGTTCTCCATACGGTTCCAAACCCAGACAACGTGTCAAATATTCGTTACCTTCTGCAGAGGGTCGTGGACCGTAGATGCATTACATCCTCCTCCCTTTGTTCCATTATAACCCACATCTTCACTGAGACGATCCCACAGGTACTGCGTGTACAGAGGCATCTGGAGAGCAATGGAGAACGTGGACAGGAACATAACGGGCTCCACGGTCACGGAAAATGGACACGAACACGGCGGAGGAGGTTTCTTTTGTGTCACCTTAAAACAACAACAAACTTTGCCAGAGTCACCCGACTCCGAGTCCTCCGCAAGAATAGCGCTTGTATCTGATTCCTCCATGATTTAAAGCTTTCAGAGTCCAAGTGCTTAAATCACACAGACTACAAATCTGCACGACAAAAGAGTATTAATTTAACTTAGTCCGCAAACAGCTGACACAGAATGTAATATACGGAAGCCGCCGTGTCTGTCTCCCAGCAGTTTGCCGTGATTCTGGCGCCCCCTTTGAAACACATATGAAACTGACATGACGATCTCAGTAAAACGGAATGACAGACATATCCACGTTTGGTGCATAACTATTATATTATATTATATTATATCATATTATATTATATTATATTATATTATATTATATTATATTATATTATATTATATTGTATTGTATTGTATTGTATTAACTTTCACAGAAATGACCAGACATTACAAAACATGAGTAGCACATTCTGACAGGAAGAGTAAAAACCTTTTGGAATGTAGTAAACTAGTAAACAAATTCTATAATAATGGGAAAGCATTAAATAGTAAAAATGTTATTTATTTATAAAAGCTTTTGAGCATGAAATCATTTTTAAGAGGAATGCCCTGGTTTAACTTCTCAAATAGGATTTGCGGATTGCAGGCTGATATGATTTTACTTGCACACAGGAATCTTCATGAAATCCAGTTTCAAACTAATCTACTACTTTATGTGTATTCAACTGGGTATACTGCTTTACTTTATACAAAATTTAATGTTTAAAAAAATGATTTAAATAATTTCAACAATTTAAATATGCTTTGTGTGTGAGTTTAAATTGAGGACTTGAATAATTATCAGAGGGAAAAAAGAGTGAAATCCATCCATGGTAAATTTAACATATCACTAGTGTCCCTCAGGGACATTGAACTTATACTTTCAAAATAGCTTGCAGTGTCAAGTCATTAAAAAGTAAAATATATGTGACATTGTCCTAATATGGGAGTGCCATGAGACAGGTCTTTTTTCCGTGGGACCTTCAGCTCCTTTGATAATATCTAAGAGATCATGTTGCAGCAACAGAGAGAAAGAGAGAAAGAAAGATTACTATTCCTCTTTTAAGTGCACTTTAGCATTTGATGAAACCAAGGTAATGACAGCTATTCAGTTCAGCTCCTCTTTAAAGACAAATTGCAGAGACACAAACACTTTATTTTTATTAATATTTAAAACAGTTTAACAATCCAATACAGCAACATCAGCCTGTTTAGCCTTATTTATGCTCAGCAAAAGATAATGATTCAAATGTGTTATGGAATGCAAAGTTATCTATCTATCTATCTATCTATCTATCTATCTATCTATCTATCTATCTATCTATCTATCTATCTATCTATCTATCTATCTATCTATCTATCATCTATCTACCAACACGTGAGGTTAATATTTTAACATTTAATTTTTAATATTTAACACCCTACAAATTAAACATGCAAAACTAGTTTGGGTAAATTAAACAAATCTTTTAAATCACATTATGTCCTAATCCACAATTACCATTAAAATGAAGACATGCCTTTGTGAATATACCTTCTACTGAATTAAAACATAAAAAACTCTTGACCTAATAATAAACATAAATAATTTTTAATAGCTCAATATTTATTTCACATGAATTCTGGCTTTCTGTCAAATTGTGTAATCAATAGTGTATCTCCCCCATGTTTAGCCCTTTGCTCCACCCATGCTGTCAGTTTGTCACACAGTGGGAAAAGAGCTCTGTAAATGTGCCAGAGGCATTCTCATTTTAGTTGCTGTCTTTCAACTTTTTACCTTTATAAATGTACGCATTGTTTTTTAAACCAAAGATGGGTGTTTGGCTTGAGAGATTTTTGTGTGATTTTCTCCTCATGTGCAAGAATTGAATGGGCAACTATTTGGATATGAAAGCCCAAAACAGTACAGAAGAAAGTAATGAACAACCTATATTGTATTGCCTGTAAATCTTTAGGCTTGTGTGTTTTAGTTAAAATGTATTGTTGAAACCTCACCATTTATGAGTTTATAGCGTTTGTTTGTGTGAGTGTCACTCTTTGTACCCTTTGACAGAAAATATAATTGAATATTGCCATAAAGGCATTCTAGGTGACTGTGGTCAATCCTGTTAGACACCTTCTTGCACTGTTTTCCATCTTACTTTCTGGTGACTTCAGTGTGGAACATACATGATATAGGAAACGTATAGAAAGGTTCTTCCAGAGCAGAAGTACCTGCAGCTCTCAATAGGGATGAGCCTGGACGTGTGTTATGCTGCCAGCACTGACGGCACAACTGCCCTCACCAGCACACACACCCGAGGGCCTGATTGATGAGTGAGAACCACATTACGAATCAAACGTGTCTTCACATCTCTAAATATATATATATATATATATATATATATATATATATATATATATATATGCTATATAGCACCATGACAGGCTGTAATTATTAAGTAGGATATTATGTTCAATACAATGGAGCTCTGTTTTATTTTTATACATATGCTTGTGACGACACTCAGCTCCAGGTTGTTTGGGTTTACCTGACTCAAAATTGTGCAGATCTTCTGAATGGCCTACATGTTAATAGAAATCTTGCAATTATTGTCAATGAGATCAACATAATAACAATAATAATTAAACAGTAAATAAATAAAAGTTGTTACATGTTATACACATCCATTAGTTAAGGTTGGTTAATGCATTAACTAACATTCACTAACAATGAGCAATACATCTGTTACAGTATTTATTATTCTTTGTTAATACAACTTCATTGTTAGTTCATGTTAGCGCAGTTCCATTACATATAATTAACAGATACAACTTTTGATTTTAATAATGTATTAGAAAATGTTGAAATTAACATTAACTAAGGCCCAGTTTACACCTTGTATTAAGGTGCGTTTTGGTCGATCAGATCACAAGTAGACGAGGGAGACACGTTCCCGTTTACACCTGTTGTTTTAATCTGTCTCTTTTGTCCACTTTTAACCACTTCTGTCCTGATTTCTTCAAGGGGAGGGTCTATGTGTGGGTAAATGTATGGGTTTTTTAAGATCTTTTGCTCTAATGGACAAAAGGAGCTCACGCAATTTGCATATTAACACGACCGGAGAAAACAGAAAAACATATGGAAAGCAGTAGCTTTTGTTTCTACTCTGATAGCTGCAAAATGGTGAGAGAATATTGTGCTTAGTATGTTTTTCATTTTCAAACCAAACTTGGGTCTTCAGTCGACAAAGTTTAAATCCCGTCCAGATGTAAACAGGGCCTAAGATGCATTTTGGTTGATCAAAAGTAGATGAGGGAGACACATTCTCATTTACACTTGGTGTTTTAATCCGTTTTTTTTTGTGCACTTTCGAACTTCTGTCCTGATTTCTCAGAGGGGAGGGATCTATGGATCATACGGAGAGCAGCAGCTCAAAACATTTAAGACCCCGTTTACAACTGTATTTAGCATCGTCCACTTGTGATCCAATTGACCAAAACATCCTAATACTAGGTGTAAACAGGACCTAAGATGCTTTAGAAGTATTTTTCATTGTTAGTTCATGTTAACTAATGCAGTCAACTAATGCTAACAAGTGGAACCTTATTGAAAAGTGTTACCGTAAAAGCAAACAAAACTAAAAACAAAGGAAAACAAAACAAACAAAACTTAAAGCAAATAAAACTATAAATAAACAAACCAAACAAAACATGTGTGATTACTTTTTATGTGCATTCTTTTTTTAAATTATTATTATTATTATTCTTTTTTTTAATTTTGTTTGATTTTGTTTTGTTTGGTTTGTTTAACTAAAACAAACAAACCAAATGAAACAAAAGCTAAAATAAAATTCACAACTAATAGATGATAGATAGATAAATCTATTTTTTTTTACTTTGCTGGTCTCCTTTTCCAGCTCCAGAGATCTTGATTGGTTTGGACCAAGTGGAGGGGGGACAGAAGGCAAATCCTTTCATGTAAAGAGATGAGTTGAGTTGTGGTGAGGTTAGTATGAGAATGAGATTGGCAAACTGGGTTGAGGTGGACTACAGGCACTGTTAACCTCTGGATGTTAACCCTCATGACCCCAACTCATGGAAACCACAACAACCTCTCAGTAAAGTCTGAGTGATAAGCACAGGTTACACAACATCATACATTCTCTTATAATGTAGCTGAGGTTCTTCTGTGTCTATATGGAATGCGTTATGTTAATAGCAAATAAAACAGGAGGATGCAACACTTCTAGTAGAGTGTGCTCACACCCTGAGCGGACAGGGCACACCTTGTGCTTGGTAAGCCAAGGTTATGGCATCCACTATCCAGTGGGCCATACTCTGCTTGGAGACAGCCTTTCCCTTCTGCTGACCTCAGTGACAGACAAAGAGCTGATCTGAGGTCCTGAAGCTTTGCATTTTATCCACGTACAGCCACAGAGCGTGGACTGGACAAAGCCAGGGCTGGGTCTGCCTCCTCCGGGGTCAGCACTAGCAGGTTCACCACCTGGTTCCTGAAGGGAGTGGTAGGAACCTTGGGCACATAGCCAGGCTGGGGTCTCAGTACCACGTGGGTGTCACCCAGCCCCGAACTTTAGGCACGATTCGTCGACCGAAAATGCTTGCAGGTCCCCTACCCTCCTGATAGAGGCCAGTGCAGCCAGCAGCAAAGTCTTCATAGACATAATCTTTAGCTCTGCCGACTGCAGAGGCTCGAATGGGGCATTCTGAAGTGCTCGGAGCACCAGAGCAAGATCCCAAGAGGGTACAGAGGGAGGTCAAGGAGGATTTAACTGTCTCGCCCCCCCTGAGGAACCTGACGACCAGGTCGTGCTTCCTAACCGTCTTACCTTCTACAGGGTCGTGATAACCAGATATTGCAGCAACTGAGGGTGGAGGGCGACAGCCTACGCTCCAACACTTGCTGCAGGAAGGAAAGCACAGATGCGATCAAACATCTTTGGGGGTCTTCTGGTGAGAAGAACACCACTCGACGAACAGGTTCCACTCAAAGGCATAAGCCTGTCTCATAGACAGTGATGGTGTTAACTACCTCTTGTGGTAAGTCACCTAGAACCTCCCCGTCCCGTCAAAGGACCAGACATGAAGTTTCCAGAGGTCTGGACGGGGGTGCCACAGGGTGCCCCATCTCTGAGTCAGAAGGTCCTTCCTCAGAGGAATCTGCCAGGGAGGGGCTGTCGCGAGGAGCATTAGCTCTGGGAACCAAGTCCGGTTGGGCCAGTACGGTGCCACAAACAGTACCTGACTTTGTTGGTTTCCCTCATGTCGGCCAGACACAGCCAGAGATGGTGTTCATGGACCACCATAGTAGACATCGCACGAAGCGCGAGATCCGTCGCGGTCCTCAGTTCGTGCAGAACTGCAGGATCGTGACCACACTCGTGCAAGCTCTTCAGTGCCTGGGCCTGATGAACCTGCAACAACGGCATAGCATGTAAGGCGGATCAGATTGGACGAGTACCTACAGGCCCGGAGGGGAGACACGGGTTCCCCCTAGATGTGGAGTTAGGGCACAGTTACATAGAACCTGCGTGTAACTCTTTGCAGCTCCGTCATCGAGGGTGGTGAGGGAGGAGCAGCCACTAGGTCGGTTTCTGGCAGTAAAAGGTGCCGTCCATGACCTAGTGAGCTCCTCGTGCACCTCCGGAAAGAAAGGAACTGGGGTGGGGCGCTGAGAACCAGCACGGGCCACCCCGAGAAACCAATCGTCCAGCCTTGAGGGTTCAGGACACGGTGGAGGGTTCCACACGAGCCCGAATCTTTCAGCGGCCCGGGAAAGCATGGCCACTATTTCCGGATTCCGGATATATCAGGCACACTGGATCTTCCTGAAGAAGCCCCTTGCGCTGACACGTCATCTCCAGAAACATCTGACCCGCCCTCCGATGCAGCGATGGACATCTGGTCATCAAGAGGAGCCCCGAAGGATACGGATGGTGCACACCTCGTGGCAGGCCCACCGCGTTCCGACGGCAGCTCTACTGGCTGCGAAGTGCGGGAGGGATGAGGGTTCCCCAGGGGTTGGTTCCCTGGGGGAAGCGCGCTCACCGTAATCCTCAAATCACCCGCACTACTGCTAGAAGTAACCCTCTGTGGAGGGTTAGATCTAGGCAGAGGCATGGGGAGATGGAGTCTCGTGTCAAGTCACCCCTTGCGAGATGGAGTCTCGACCGCAACGCCGAGATGGTCATGTTCCCGCAGTGAGTTCCCGCTGGTGTATCATCCCTCAGTGACAGATAACCACCGCATCCAGAAATGGCTCTATCTGAGCTCTATCTGTGTAGCTCTTTTAGAAGGACACTCTTCTTTGTGCTGAAGCACGCAGGGAGAACGTTCGCGGCGTCACACTCAGGGAAGTAGTGCAGCCTGACGTGTGCGCTCTCTCACACAAAGGCGCTTTCTTACTAGCTGTGAGAACAGCCTTTTTGTTTGCTCTTACAAGCAAAGAAGAGAGATAGTACGAATACAACGCGACCCGCTGCTGTGCCGTCACACCAACACTGACTGAAGAGATCCACTTCCAAAAGGCAGGCTCAGTCAGTTCCACTGCTTTGTAGAGAGTGATTTCAGGACGAACCATCCACCACTCGGCTCCAAAGCAATAAGCTGATTTGATGCAAGCACCTGTGCCTCATTTATACCCGCGCTGCATGGCATGAGCAGCTGGTGCAATCATTGCATGCCAATGTCCATTGGCTCGTTTAGTTACACTCGAAGTAGATTGGCTCTCGCGGGCGAGATTCCTATTCATCGGTCCTATAATATAATATTCCTATAATATGGTTAATGTCTACAGTGGATTTTTAAAATGTCACCGGAGCTACCGTGAACATAATTGCCATTTTTGCCTTGATGGTATATCTAAAAGCTTTTTAGCAAATATTCAGTAAATATTAAGTCTCCTCCACTGAACAGGTCATAAGACGATAGACGTAAATAGACATACACACAGATGTAAGCCGTAAAATATGTTAACATCTCACCTTCTGGTGACTTTAGGGGGGAAACATATATGATATGGGAAACGTATAGAAAGGTTATTCCGATTATCTGACATTTTTGTGCCCACTATCAGTGCTTATTGATTTTCAGCACACTACTGAAGGAAAGTTTTTTTTTTGTGTGTGTGTGTGTGTGTGTTTTCATTGCATGAGTTGAGATGCCAAACCAGAGAGCAGGAAAAGACTAGCAGAAATGTCTCTGTCAAGTGTGCTTTGTTGTGCCATGTCCTGGTGCCAAACTATTCACCATGATCAGTTACACCTTTGCAGGGCTTAAGGCATGTTATTTCAAGGATTTCTTTGCAGAACACACAGAAACAAGACTAATCAAAGAGGGATCACTTGAAATATAATATAGCTATGTAATGTATTGTTTTGAACAAGTACTGCTGAAACATGCCATTTTCAGCAGATTTAGTGCAACATGTTCTATCTATCTATATCATTCTTAATTTATCTGAGACAATCTATAATATAATATATCACACAGTGATATAAATGTGACAGTGATGTATATTGAAAAAAGAAAACAATTCACTTAAATCTAAGAAAAATGAATACATTCTCAAAATAAATCATTAAAATCTAGATCAAATCACACAAATCAACAAACACTGCATTTACGACAATTTAAAGCAAAGCTACATGAGATAAACACAACAACAATTTCTACATTCTGTCATTTTGTCTCATTCCCTCTAGTTTTGATTGCCTTACATGAACAAACCCCAAGCAGCAGTGTAACATAAGCACAATTCCCTTTTACTATCACTATTTTTGCTTCTCTCCACCCTTCTTGCCATCTCCCATTCACATTAAAATATGATTTTAATACAGCAGTTCAGGAAGGCTATGGTTCTGCCTCCCAGGTTCACTAGGAGGGTAAGGGAAAAATTCACCTGCATTGACATTCATTTTCCCTCCCTCCCTCGCTCTTTCTTTCTCCCTCTCTCTGTATCTGTCTCAGTTGTTTTTCTTGTCAGCAGTCAGTCAGTCAGTCAGTCAGTCAATATAAAAGCAGAGTGGCAACTCAGAGAGAGATTTCTGAGGAGATCTACAGCTGGTTTGCTGGTATCTGTGTGGACTCTGACTGTCTTAGATTTACAACCTGGGCCTGGAAGCACCACACACAGTGGTAAGTGAACTTTTTTTACATTTATTATGCACTGCATTATAGCAAACTATAATTTTCTTTTGCATCTGGTACACTAGGATCAACATTGTGATAAGGTTTCATTGACAGCAAAATAACATTCTAGAAGAGATAATTCTGAGCTAAGAAGACCAAATTAAAGGCGTACACATATGTAAACATCTGTGAGATCTCACTTTTCACTTACACAGATACTATTGTACAACTGTATCTCGTTTGGCACCAATAAATAAGGCATCAAGAAATGTCCCTCAGGCTCCTTGTTAGGCTTGTCTCCACCTGGATGAAATCTCCGCTGATATTCATCTAGTAAAGAGAAGAGAGGGATACAGGAGAGAGAAAGAGGGAGCGAGAGAATGAGAAAGAGGGCAGGGAAAGGCAGGTGCAGCAGGGCTGTCTCCCCTCTGGGTGCTGAAGTTCGGCAAAGTGCCCATTCTCTCCGGGATATGATTATGGATGGGTCTGATATAACATTTAAAATATGTTCTCATTATGATCCCAGTTGCCAGTGACCCAAGTGTGTGTAGCAGTGCAAACACGTGTGCACATGCATATGTGTGTATTAGAAAACCTGTTGCAGCAGGTCTGTCCCTTGTGGGTGTGTGGCTCCCACAGGTTGGCTGGGGGCCAAATGGACTGAGCCTTTTACAAATTCCCAGTTGAAATCTCAGAGCTGAGCCGAGATTTATTTTACAAGGCGCAAGCTATTAGATTAATGCGATTCATTATTTAATGAGTAATGTATGATCACAGATATGGTTTCCAGCTGTGATCTAGCAATCTTGTCATACGTTGCTTGAGTATTGAGTGTCACATCATCAAAATAATGCTGACATTAATATTATATATTAATAATATTATTAATGATAGTATTGTATTTATTGTTATATTTAATGTTCATATTTATATTTAATAAATATAATACAAATAATATTTGTATTGAATGTTTTATTTATATTTATTTAGGGTATGCTGTTAACAACTTAAAAAGTATTGTAGATTTTAGTACATTACTTTGAAGTTTATGCCTGAAGGCTTATACTAAAATTTCTGTCAGGTGCAGGGTTTGGTTGTATGCTTTCCAATCTCATCACACATCAATCACATTTTATCGACATTAACAATATACACTAGTATTAAACGGGTTTTCAGAAAACCTTTTTTTTCCTTCAAGATTTGTAAGCGAACGTTCGTGCAGCAAAGCTCCAACAGCATTCCTACCTCATGAGAAACAATTTCATAAGTCAATATTTTCATAAGTCTCTAGGATTTCTATTTATGCTGCAGAGTGATCTTAAACACTATAGTGTGCATTATAAATGACAATACTGTCATTATTTACTCACCCTAATGTCATTTAAAACCTTTATGATTTCCTTTCTCCTGTGGAACATGCAAGTAGATGTTAGTCAGAATGTTGACACTGCTCATTTCCATATAATGAAAGTAAATGGTGACCAGGGGCTGTCAAACTTCAAAATACACAATCTTGCCCTCTAAAATCTCTTGGCTTTTTCTTCATATTGTGTAGCTTTAGAAGACTCGCACTAGAACTACTTTGGACTTCTTGGACTACTTCTTTATTGACCTTTTGAAAAAATATATCTTTTTGACAGCCCCTGGTCACCATTTACTTTCATTGTATAGAAAACAGCAGCATCAATATTCTGCAAATGTTCTCAAAAAAAACCAGAATTGTCATTTTTGGGTGAACTGTCCATTTGACCACATTTGGTGTGAAGTGCTGAGATTTTTTTTGGAACGCTCAGATGTGTTTCCATTGAATTGGAGTGAAAGTGCTATTGTAGACATACGGGAAGATATCCTACCAATTACTTGATGGATGACAGTGTAAAGGAAGATGCACAGTCCATTTGAAATGCCACTCAAGTGTGGTGAGAGTGCACAGGTGGAGCTGTATGGACATGCAAGAGACCAGATCAAAGTGAGATAAATGTGATCATATTGAGAGAGGAAGGAGTCTTGAAATGAAGTACTTTTACATTTATACCTGTTTCAGCATTTTTATTCTTACTCACTCCAGATGATCTTTACACACACACACACGCACGCACGCACGCACACACACACACACACACACAATTTTTTATCTTGTATTAGAGGATTATATAGCATGGCTTACTGACCTCATTCAGCATTCTGACCTTTGCTTGATGCTGATGGAAAACCAAACTGTAAATTTTCTGTAAATATAATTCTCTAAAAGAGCTTATCAATATATCAAATAATAATATTAAATAATTGTCTATTAAAACTTAATTAGTGCACACCTTATTAAATATAACCTTTAAGAACTTTTTTTTTTTATAAAAAAAAGGATTTTTTTTATTTTGTAGCTTGCTTTAAGCAGTATTTAATTTAGTAGTAAAGCTCTTTATGCAGAACGACCTGGGACCATGCAGGAATACATTAATTTATCCTTTTTTTTTTTTTTTTTTTTTTTTATCTGTAAAATTGTAGCTCTATCCCAATGGATGTATTAACAGGAGCGAGATCTCGTTCGGTTCCATTTTAGTTAGTGATTTCACTGACTTGATTTAATTGACCTTAAAGCAGTGATTTTAACTTGAATCTAATCATGCAGTAACTACTTCTTATTGGCTAAACACTCCTAAATAAGACTCATATGATAAACCTTTTAGTTTTTATAAATCACATTTTTGCTGTTTAACACAGATTTGCTGTATACAGTATACAATACACACTATATTAAGAATTTACATTTACCGTATGCATTCAGAAATTTTATTTCTTTTTAGTCTTTGTTCAGAACATACTGTATATTTTGTAATATAATTGGCTTTATATTAATAATTTATGATATATATGTAAGGGAGAATGTACAGTAAATATTTATTTGTGTTGAAATAGTTTTATAATCTTGCTTGTATATTATCTTAAGGATTCCCACTAAGAAAAAAAACAAAAAAAAAACACTACAATGTACAAAACAATAAGTTTAGCGACAAGACGAGCACTGCAACCCAACATTATAGTAATATCAATAACCCGTTTGAGCCCGGACTGCAGATGCAGCAAATGACCAAAGAGCAGAGTAAAATAAAATTGTTGAAATACAAAATTTGACCCGCCGCAAAAAAACAACAACATATACTTTAAAATTATATGTAGCATAAAATCCAGTTATCATGCCTCATTTGCTTGCCTAATTGTTGTTTAAACACATAAGCACTTTTTGTGTACTCAGCTGTTTTCTCTCAAGGGTGGAAATGGCTTGTATCTCAACCATAACAGGTCAGAGGATCAGTTTAAAAGTCACAGTGATGGACCATAAAGGCCAGCTCAACTTCTTCTCCAGTACTGAATTACACTCTATGTTTCAGATGGAGCAAAACTCCCCATCTCCATTTCATGTCACTAACACACTTCTGCTTCTCCTTCATGGTTTGTTGGTGATTTTAATGAGTTTTTGGCTCAAACAGCACTGTCTGCTGACAGTAAATGAGAGTAGCCTGAATTTCCAGGAATACCGGATACTTATGGCCTTTTGTTTTACCTGTTTATGATCAGATAGCAGCCAGGGCAATGATATATACAGCATATTGGGCCTTTCAC